>JAWPHD010002721.1:0-243799 GCA_037043455.1 Cyrtodaria siliqua
CTGCCTGGTCTCTAGCCTACTGTGTTCTGCCTGGTCTCTAGCCTACTGTGTTCTGCCTGGTCCCTAGCCTACTGTGTTCTTTGAAAAGTTTAAGACTATTTCCCAAGTTGTCATCTAGGTATATGGATGGTAAAGTATCTGATACTGGTAACAGCTACTTGGGGATTGGTACCCTGTAAGAGAGATACCATATACTTTGGCGGAAACCCATTTGAATAGGTTCTCAATAAGAGATAACATCTACGTTCTGTGAAGATAACGTCTCCTATCAGCGTCTACTCAACAAATTACAGTACTACGACATCGAGCCAGCAAATTTGGCAAATTTGGCCCCGTCCTGGGAGTCACAGTTTTACATAGACTCGTATAGGAAAAGCTAAAAAGATCTTCTCTGAAACTACAAGAGCCAGAGGTTTAATATGTTGCATTTACTATAAGCTTATGTTCCTCTACCAAGTTTATTCAAACGGTGACCCTGGCATCACATTTGGCCAGCCCCAGGTGTCACATGTTTTACATATGCATAGACTTATATAGGAAAAAACTGAAAAAATCTTCTTTTCTGAAACTACAAGAGCCAAAGTTTTAATATTTTGCATTTACTATAAGCTTATGGTCCTCAACCAAGTTTGTTCAAATGGTGAACCTGGCATCACATTTGGCCAGTCTCAGGTGTCACATGTTTGACATGTGCATAGACTTATATAAATAGGAAAAAAAAAAATCTCTGAAACTACGAGAGGTTTAATATTTTGCATTTACTATAAGTTTATGCTCCTCTACCAAGCTTGTTCAAATGGTGATCCTGGGGTCACGTTTGGCCCCGCCCCAGAGGTCCCATATGACATAGACTTATATAGTAAAAATCTTTAAAAAATCTGCTTCTCAGAAACAGCGTGGTCAATTTTGACTACTTTGCATGGATGATTCTTAGGTAACCTAGCGCCGTGGGTTCACTTGCCACTGGAGGTACCACAGGCCCTCTTATTATGCCCCCCCCCCCCCCCCCCCCCCCCACACACACACACACACAAAGTGTGGTAGGGGAGCAATATTGATTTTGTGCTTTCTGTCTGTTTCTCTGTCTGTTTCTCTGTCTGGTTGGACCTAGGGTCCTCAAACTTGGAAGGCTGGTTGGTCATGACAAGTACATGACCCCTATTGATTTTGGGGTCACTAGGTTAAAGGTCAAGGTTGCGGTGACATTGACTATCAAAACGATGTCCGATCAATAACTAGAGAATGGTTGGACCTAGGGTCCTCAAACTTGGAAGGATGGTTGGTCATGACAAGTAGATGACCCCTATTGATTTTGGGGTCACTAGATCAAAGGTCAAGGTTGCGGTGACATTGACTATCAAAACGATGTCCGATCAATAACTAGAGAATGGTTGGACCTAGGGTCTTCAAACTTGGAAGGATGGTTGGTCATGACAAGTACATGACCCCTATTGATTTTGGGGTCACTAGGTCAAAGGTCAAGGTTGCGGTGACATTGACTATCAAAACGATGTCCGATCAATAACTAGAGAATGGTTGGACCTAGGGTCCTCAAACTTGGAAGGATGGTTGGTCATGACAAGTAGATGACCGCTATTGATTTTGGGGTCACTGGGTCAAAGGTCAAGGTTGCGGTGACATTGACTATCAAAACGATGTCCGATCAATAATTAGAGAATGGTTGGACCTAGGGTCCTCAAACTTGGAAGGATGGTTGGTCATGACAAGTAGATGACCCCTATTGATTTTGGGGTCACTAGGTCAAAGGTAAAGGTTGCTGTGACATTGACTATCAAAACGATGTCCAATCAATAACTAGAGAATGGTTAGACCTAGGATCCTCAAACTTGCAAGGATGGTTGGTCATGACCAGTAGATGACCCCTATTGATTTTAGTTTTGTTTAATATTTTTTAAAAAATATTTAAATATATATTTTTTTTTTTTATTTTTTTATTTTTTTTTATTTTTGCATAAAAAGTTTTAGGGTCGGCCCCTTAAACAAATAGGGTCGGTCGGGTTACCTGAACCACACGTATTATTTTATGTGGCCTTACTGATACAGATAGTAGATACAGTCACAGGGATATTGAATATCAAAACGACCTCAGATCAATAAGAGGACGGTTGGACCTAGAGTCGTCAATTATGCCTGTTCGGGCTAGTGGGGGAGCCATACGTTTTTGTCCCATGGACAATAACTTTTGTCCCATGGACAATAACAATTTCTAGTTCTTTATTATTATTAATGAGCCCTAACCCCTATACTATCAAGTTTGCTCATTTGAAGTCCCTAGGGTCAAAGATAGCTGCACCCCTGGGATCTAAAGTTTATATAGAGAGATTTTGCATATTTTTACATAGACTTGCATAAGGAAAGACTTAAAACGTCTTCAATCAGCATTTGCGAGGGGACAGTTTTTAGCTCTACTGGCCAAGAGCCAGAAGAGCTTATGGGATGGTGTGTTGTCCGTCGTCCGTCCGTCGTCCGTTAACTTTTCTTCAAACGACTTCTCCTCAGAAACCGCTCGGCTAATTTTGACCAAACTTCAAATGGATGATCCTTGGATGAATGATTTTTAGATTTGATAATATTAGGTCTTCGCTACATCCAAGATGGCTGCCATTACCATATATGGTTGAAACCTTAAAAAATCTTCTTCTCCAGAACCGCTGGACAGGTTTTTCTTTTAAAATGATCAAGTTTGTTCAAATAAAGTCCCCGGGTTCAAAAATGGCCGTGCCCCGGGGGTCCAAAGTTTGTATATTGAGGTTTTGCATGTTTTTCATATAGACATATAGGAAAAAACTTTAAAAAATCTTCTTCTCTAAAACCACAAGGCACAGAGCTCTCATGTATTACATGTAGCATCAGCTTATGGTCCTCTACTAAGTTTGTTCAAATGGTGAACCTGGGGTCAAATTTGGCCCCGCCCCAAGGGTCATATGTTTTACATAGACATGTATAGAAAAAAAATTAAAAAGTCTTCTTCTCTGAAAATGCAAGAGCCAGAGGTTTAATATTTTGCTGTTGCTATAAGCTTATGGTCCTTTACCAAGTTTGTTCAAATGGTGACCCTGGGGTCACATTTGGCCCCGGCCCAATGGTCACATGTTTTACATAGACATGTATAGTGTTTTACATAGACATGTATAGGGAAAAACTTAAAAAATCTTCTTCTCTGAAACTGCAAGAGCCAGAGGTTTAATATTTTGCTGTTGCTATAAGCTTATGATCCTTTACCAAGTTTGTTCAAATGGTGACCCTGGGGTCACATTTGACTCTGGGGTCACATTTGACCCCGCCCCAAGGGTCATATGTTTTACAAAGACATGTATAGGGAAAAACTGAAAAAATCTTCTCTGAAACTGCAAGAGCCAGAGGTTTAATATTTTGCATTTGCTATAAGCTTATGGTCTTCTACCAAGTTTGTTCAAATGGTGACCCATTGGTCACATTTGGCCCCACCCTGGGGGTTTGGTCACATTTGGCCCCACCCTGGGGGTCACAGTTTTACTTAGGCTTGTATAGGGAAAAACTGATTGATTGATTGAATTGGATTTTATAGTCGCACCAACAGCTAAGGTCATATGGCGACTTTCCAGCTTCCATTGGTGGAGGAAGACCCCAGGTGCCCCTCCGGGCAATTTTCGTGCACGGGCGGGCACCTGGGTAGAACCACCGACGTTCCGCAAGCCAGCTGGATAGCTTCCTCACATAAAGATTCCTAGGCCCCTGAGGGATCGAACCTACAGTGGTGAGGGGCGATTTGAAGTCAGAGACGTTAACCACTCGGCCATGGACGCCCCTAGGGAAAAACTGAACAAATTCTTATTGTCTGGAATCACATGGCACAGAGCTCTCATATATTACATGTAGCATCAGCTTGTGGTCCTCTACCAAGTTTGTTCAAATGGTGACCCTGGTGTCAAATTTGGACGCGCCCCGGGTGGAACAGTTTTTTTTTTTTTTTTTTAATTTTTTTTGTTTGTTTTTTTTGTTTCTTTTTTTTTTTTTTTTTTTTTTTTTTTTTTTTTTTTTATAGATTTGAAAAAAAAATTGATTTTTTTTGATTTTTTTTTTCATTATCTTTTTAATTACTTGGCACTTACTTTATAATTTCTTGTCAGCGCTACTCATCTTAAATGCCTTCTTGAATTTCGACGAAACTTGGCAGGAAGCATCGGTAAGATATCTAGTTGTGCATATCACGCTTTTGTTCCAGTTCGCTGATTTTTGACTGAGTTATGGCCCTTTGACATTTTTATTTTAATTTCTTGTCGGCGCTACCCCTCTTAAATGGCTTGTTTGATTTCTACGAAATTTGGCAGGAAGCCTCCGTATGATGTCTAGTTGTGCAAAGCGCAGTATATCAATGAAATCTTGGACAATTTCGAAAACCAGCTAGATCTTGTTAGTAATAACAGAGTTATGGCCCTTGATTTGTTGAAAATGCTATATTGTATTTTCCTTTGTTAAATCTATAGGAGAATAGAGCTATATCTAGCTATATCTATCTTAATCTATAAGAGCTGTTTTAGCCAGTAGAGCGTCCACAGGCCCTCTTGGGCCTCTTTGTTTCATCTGACGTTGCAAAGATCCTCAGGTGATTAATTCAGGGCCAAGATGGGCCTCTTATTCTTCTTAGCATGTAATAGGAACCACACATATTATAATTTTATTTGGCCTAATGGACAACAAAATAATCTAAAATCAAAACATGATATTGTATCACTTTCAGCCAAAGGGTTCAGCATACCCAGGGAAACGTCTCTAAGCAAGGGAAGCTACTCCTCTGTTGTACAGGAAGACAGCATTCCTCCCACGCCAGACAATTCACGAGAATTGACTCTAGAAGATTACAGAGGCTGTCGTAAACTTCTCGACATCCAGGTGGAAACATACAACAGTGAAGGTTGGCATACTTTGTTATGACCAAAACAATAAGCAAATAAATGAACATTGAACAGTAGTGTTTACTTAATAGTATATTTTATAATTGAGAAACCCAGTTGATAGACCCATTTATGTATGATTTGTTTCTGACATCTTCGTAGGCTGACCAATCTGTTGAGCGTTGTCCTGTTACAGGGTTCATTGTAAAAGTTGCTGAGAGGCAGTCACAACTTTCACTGATGTTAGCAAACATGTATGTCATGATTACATTACCACAACTTACTTTTAATTTCTCAATCATATAAAAAGTCCTTACTGTTGTAACAGCAAATTCTCTCCCCCATGCTAAAGTTCCCTCTGGGGAAGAATTGGGAAGCTGATTCTTTCTGATTCTTGACCGCATGAAAAACATTAGATTGCCAAATCTGCCTCTGGTTGTCTCGTGGGTAGCGATATATAGCAGTCACTTTCCGGCGGCGGTGGCATCCGCATTTTAAATCAACTATATCTCAACAACCGCTGCGGTTTTTTTCTGAAACTTGGTCAGATGCTTTGTTGGGTCAAGGGACATCACGTAATGCCAAAATTACCAAGGTCAATGTCATATTTTGCGTTATTGTTCCAAAACTTGACTTTGGTTAGGTAACAACCTTGGTTATATAACTTAACCTCAGTTAATTGTATGTGATTGCCTCATTTTCTTTGTTTGATACGTGGTCATATGTATTGTTGGCATTGGTGGACATCGCTGAACGACAAAAAAATACCAAGGTCAAGGTCATATTTTGCATTATTTCCCCCAAACTTAACCTTGGTTGGGTAACTTAACCTTGGTTAGATAACTTAACCTCAGTTAACTTTATGTGATTGCTTCACTTTATGTTTGTGATACTTGGTCATATGTATTGTTGGCATTGGTGGACATCACTGAACGACAAAAAATACCAAGGTCAAGATCATGTTTTGCGTTACTTTCCCCAAACTTAACCTTGGTTCCAGGTAACTTAGCCTCAGTTAACTTTATTGATTGCCTCACTTTATGTCTTTGATACTTGGTCATATGTATTGTTGGCATCGGTGGACATCGCTGAACGACAAAATATACCACGGTCAAGGTCATGTTTTGTGTTATTAACCCTCAACATCACTTTGGTTAGGTAAGTGAACCTCAGTTAACTTTTTCTGATAACTTTAATTTCTTTGTTTGATACTTGGTCATATGTATTGTTGGCATTGGTGGACATCACTGAGCGACAAAAATTACCAAGTTCAGGTCATATTTTGCATTATTTTCCCAAAACTTAACCTTGGTTAGGTAACTTAATCTCAGTTAACTTTTTGTGATTGCCTCACTTTATGTCTTTGACACTTGGTCATATGTATTTTTTGCATTGATGGACATCACTGATTGGGAAAAAATACCAAGGTCAAGGTCATAATTTGCATTATTTCCCCCAAACTTAACCTTGGTTAGGTAACTTAACCTTGGTTAGCTAACTTAACCTCAGTTAACTTGATGTGATTGCTTCACTTTATGTCTTTGATACTTGTTCATATGTAATGCTGGCATTAGTGTACATCACTGAATGCCAAAAATTACCAAGTTCAAGGTAATATTTTGCGTTATTTTCCCAAAACTTAACCATGGTTAGGTAACTTAACCTTGGTTAGGTAACTTACCTCAGTTAACTTTATGTGATTGCCTTACTTAATGTCTTTGATACTTGGTCATATGTATTGTTGGCACTGGTGGACATCGCTGAATGACAAAAATTACCAAGGTCAAGGTCATATTTTGCATTATTTTCTCAAAACTTAATCTTGGTTAAGTAACTTAACCTTGGTTAGGTAACTTAACCTCAGTTAACTTTATGTGATTGCCTCACTTCTCGATCATATGTATTGTTGGCATTGGTGGACAAATTACTTAAACCTTGGTTAGGTAACTTAACCTCAGTTAACTTTATGTGATTGCCTCACTTCTCGATCATATGTATTGTTGGCATTAGTGGACAAAGTCAAGGTCATTTTTTGTGTTATTTTCCCCAAACTTAACCTTGGTTATCTTTATGTGATTAGCGTCTCCGTGGCCGAATGGTTAACAACGTTGCATTGTAAACCTTCGCCTCTCACAGCTGCATGTTCAGATCCCACAGCTTGACTTGTAAGTGAGGAAGTGTCGAGGTGTACAGTACTGGTTCTACCCAGGAAAAGTGGGAGTCCTGGCTCCAACACAAAAAATCGACTGTCCTATATAACCTTACATGTGTTGAAAATGACGTAAAACACCAGACAAAACAAAACAAACAAAGTGATTGCTTCACTTTATTTCTCTGAAACTTGGCCATATGTATTGATGGCATTGGTGGACATTGCTGAACTACAAAAAAATGCAACGGTCAAGGTCATATTTTGCGTTATTTTCCTTAAACATCACTTTGGTTAGGTTAGTTAACTTCAGTTAAGGCCACCATTAAAAAATTGTTTGTTTGCAGTTTCCAACCCACGGCTTTTAGGGGTGGGTCGGTAGGTAGGGATATATATATTTTTTTAAACATTCTTATTATTAACGCATGCCCATCGACGGCATGCAAATATCGTGTGCTTCACAAGTATTATCCATATTTTTTTTTTTAAAAAAGGGTTTAGTTAAATATTAACAGAACATGCAAAACATTGATCAAATGTTCATTTATGGACACATGAAATAGACTTAGTAACTATTAAACAGTGCTTTGACGCTAACTTTTTCGAAGCAATGTTTCAAAAGACAAAATCTTTTGTTTGGTACAAGATATGAACATCAAATACAGTGCATACAATCTACACTATTTTTATATTTCATCTGAAACATATAAATTGAATATTCGCACATCATCATTAGAAATATTTGAAAAATATGGTCAGATTTTCACTTGCCCAGTGGATATACATTTTACCCAAAATATTGTTTTAAAAAAAAATTCCAAGACCTGGCAAGTAGAAAAAAAAGTTAATGTCAAGCCCTGTTAAAGTATAAACATTGAACTCTGTATCAATTTCACTTCTCAGTTTACGTTACTGCAAAGAACAATATTCTCTTCAAGTGTCCTTTTTGCAGACACCATCCTCACATTTTTCTCACTCACAAGGTCAGTCATGTAGACCCTTTCAATTTACTATAGCAGCAGAGATTATTTCCAAGCATCCAATATATCAGAGCATTATGAAACTTTCCAAAATAATTGAAACAACCAACAATATTTGTGATGAACATATTGGGGAAAAAATAAAAAAGAAACTTGAAAAAAAAAAAAAAAAATTGTTTGGGTCAGCGGATTTGCCATAGGTCGGTCGCAAACTGCAAACAAACAATATTTTAATTTAGGCCTAACTGTTTCTCATAGATTCATTCCATTTACCTTTCCCTACTTTCATCGACTTTGTTGTTTTTACATATTTCTACCATTTCATATACGGTTTTCCAAAGAGGGCGAGACACCCTTCGGTCTCAGACCGAGGTCTTGTTACCTTAGTTATTTGTTTCCCCTTGTATTGTAAAGAATTGGCTAGCTGATTCTCACCCAACCCCCTCTTCATCTAATATGTTTTTATGTTCTGAATACATTTTTTTTATTGATTTATTTAGACAAAATGTGTCCATATATAGACAATCATATTAAATCTTCTACAGAGAAATAACATCTATAACATCTTCACTATAATAACAAAACATGTTACGGTTAGGGTAAGGTCTTATCAGAAATGCTGAAGATATAAACTAACAAATCATTTTAGATTCTTCAACATCACTGATAGGACTGGTATGATTTCGTTTTTTGTATTTGTTGATACTCTAGAACTGTGGTGCATTTTGAAAGTATTTACTAAAGTTTTATACTCTATTTTAAATGTTGAAGGTCTAGCCTGATTTTCTTTCAAATGTTCGTGGAAAACTGAATAGAAAACAAGTTCCCTTAAACCCCGCTCTTTTTTGTGCACATTTTTGGACTTTTCAAATTTTATTATTTTTGCAGACATGTGTATGCATCTGCGTGCAGGTAGCTACACCCCTGACAGCTATTATCTCTATACCTGAGTTATATAATTCTACTTTCTACTTTTAGACTACAATTTTGAGGAGATAGACTTGTATTTGTCTGGTAACTCGATGTACCCAGTTGGGCAGGACACAAACGGGGGACATATAACTTCTACACCTGATGGAGTTACAGTAGTCAAGGAAGCTGTTTCAGTAACCAAGGAAACAGTATCTAAGGAAACAGTTGCAGTAACAAAGGAAGCAGTAACAGTAACCAAGGAAACATTTGCAGACGTAGCTGCTTCTAGAGACGCAGCAGACGTAACAAATGTTGAACTGACAGATTTAAAGGATGGAAAGTTTTATTCGGTGCATGACGACACAAACTCTCACAATGCAGAGGCGCAGTCGGTGGTCAGACCCAAGTCACAGAGCCCCACCTCTTGGGGATCTGTCCCCCTACACTTCTACTCCGGCAACCCGAGTGTGGAAAAGGTGAAAGGCATACTGCATATCTATAAAGACAAGTAAGTGTAGCTTGTGTTGTTATTGCAGCAAATATAACAATATATTGATTTTCTACATATCTGTAATAGTTAGAAAATTGTACAGTATAAGAATCCATCATGAGTTTCCATGTGAGGTTGGAAAATATCACCTGAAATATCACCACAAAAAAACAGGAATGAGGCTGTATTTCACATGGATAAACTAATGCAGTGCTTGCGATAAGCTTTTAGCACAATGAGTGTTGTACGCATGAAAACATTTACATTACGTATTTACATTTACAAATGCTTATTCTTAAAAAAAAAAATTGGGACGAACCATTAAAGTAAAATGACATAACAAATATTGGGTATTTCCTCTTCCTCTTAAATACACATTCAGCATTGCTTTTGTCTTTATAAATGGCATTAATTTGTTCCAAACATGCAGTCGACAAAAAGGCCATTTTTTCCTTGCAAGCATCTACAAGTAATTGCTAGAGGCATTTGATTGTCATTCAGTACCTCCAACTTCAAGTTAAGCATCTATTAAGTATGACTGGGCGCACTAGATTTTTCCAGTTTTAATGCATTTTTGGTTAAAAAATATGCCTAATTACACAGATACATGTCTTACCTGGAGCACTGCTAATGGTGGCTTATTTTTCTCCCATTATGTAATTACTTATTAGTACAGGGATAAAAAAAACATTTCTATGACTGTATTTGATTTGACATCAGAATAGGGAATTACAGCCGGGAAATATTTGTTCATGATCAGGTCACAGTGACTTTGACATTTGACCTACTAAACTTCATTAGGGCTCGTAGTTTTAACCTGGTACTATTTCTGTATAGGGTCTATAGTTTCAAGTTACAGTGGGGAAATGTTCCTCAGGATTCGGTTATTTTAATATCAATGTGACGTTAATGACCTACTGAACCTCTAACCAGGGGCAAATTCCCCACAGTGCAACTATGAAGTTTAATAAATGTGGGTATTATATTTTCGGGGGTTATCATGTGGAATGCATATCCATATGAGGACATGATGACCTTGACTTTTGACCTATTAACCCAAAAACAATAGGTTTTCTCCTCTCACCAAGGGCAGTGTGCCTAAAAAGTTTCATCAGGTAGGTATTATACTCCTGGAGTTATCACTTGGAATATGTATTGGTGACCTTGACCTATGACGTGTTATGAAGTCATCATGCTAAATGCATATTGCTACATGAGGTCATAAGTACATGGACCTTTAACCTACTGACACCAAAAACAATAAGTTCCCACCTCTCTACAAGGTCTATGTACCTATGGAGTTCCATGAGTTTGGGTATTATGCTTATGAAGTTATCACCCGGAATGCCTATTTCCATATTAGGTCATGGTGACATTGACCTTTGAATAAATTACCCAGAAAACAATAGGGTTCCACCCTCTCACCAAGGGCAGTGTACCAGTGAAGTTTTATAATGGTGGGTTTCCTTTCGAAGTTATCGCTCAGAGTGCATATTTTCATGGCGACCTTTGACCTACTGACTCCAAAAACCAGTGTTCATCCTTTCACCAAAGGCAATGTACCTATAAAATTTCATGATGAGTGTAAGTGTTTTGAAGGTATCAAGTAGAATATGTATTTACATATAAGGTCATGGTTACCTTGACCTTTGACCCACTGATCCCAAAAATTCTCCCACCTAGGGCAATGTACCTAATAAGTATAGAAGATTCAGGAGTGTGGGTGTCCTGGTTTTCCATTTGTACACATATCAAAGTAGTTTCATGAGTGTGATCAGAATGTGTATTTCCATATAAGTTCATGGCGACTTTGACCTAATGATTCCAAAAACAATAGGTTTCCTCCACTTACCCGGATCAAAGTAGTTTCATAAGTGTGAATGTTATGTTTTCGAAGTTATCATCAGGAATGTGTATTTCCATATGACCTACTGACCTCAAAAAAATAATAGGTTCCCTTCTGTCACCTAGGACACTGTACCTATGAAGTTCCATGAGTGCGGGTGTTATGATTTTGAAGTTATCATCCTGAATGTGTATTTCCATATAAGGTCATGGCAACCTTGACCTTTGACCTAATGACTCCAAAAACAATAGGTTTCCTCCACTTACCCGGATCAAAGTAGTTTCATAAGTGTGAATGTTACGTTTTCGAAGTTATCATCAGGAATGTGTATTTCCATATGACCTACTGACCTCAAAAAAATAATAGGTTCCCTTCTGTCACCTAGGACACTGTACCTATGAAGTTCCATGAGTGCGGGTGTTATGATTTTGAAGTTATCATCCTGAATGTGTATTTCCATATAAGGTCATGGCAACCTTGACCTTTTACCTTTGACCTACTGAACCCAGTAGGGATCGTCCTTTAACCTAGTGCAATGTTCCTATGAGGTTTTGTGAGTTTGGGTGTTACGGTTTCGAGTACCAGCATTGACTCTTCTAATCCTAGTAATTTGCAGGGTTACCGAAGTCTACACCTTCTTACCCTCCTGTGTTGAAGAGCACGTATGGGTGGAAACATCGGGCATTCATTTAGATCTCGAGTCTCGATCTCAAGCTTCTTATGAACTCGCGTACTGAGTTATAATATACTCGTTGCAATAGGCGAATATTCTGCCCTATTACTATTTAATAAGAAATTGTTCATGTGGTTTGGTGGTAAACTATTGGGTAATAATATTTTTATTGCAGTCACTTGACCACCCTGGCAGATGACACGGAACGTAGTGAGCTCATCTGCATGTTGGCCGTACCCGCCCAGTACACCATACACGATCTACTCAAGTTTAATGGACCATGTCTGTAAGTACCTGCCCAGTACACCATACACGATCTACTCAAGTTTAATGGACCATGTCTGTAAGTACCCGCCCAGTACACCATACACGATCTACTCAAGTTTAATGGACCATGTCTGTAAGTACCCGCCCAGTACACCATACACTACTCAAGTTTAATGAACCATGTCTGTAAGTACCCGCCCAGTACACCATACACGATCTACTCAAGTTTAATGGACCATGTCTGTAAGTACCCGTCCAGTACACCATACACGATCTACTCAAGTTTAATGGACCATGTCTGTAAGTACCAGTCCAGTACACCATACATGATCTACTCAAGTTTAATGGACCATGTCTGTAAGTACCCGCCCAGTACACCATACACTACTCAAGCTTAATGGACATGTCTGTAAGTACCCGCTCAGTACATCATACCTTCCCCCCATGGACCATGAAGTGTAAGTATGACCCCGACCATCATGGATCATGTTTGCAAGTCTGCTGAACAACTTTTACATATTTTATCTGATTTTCATGAAAATTTACTGGAAATATCATTATGATATTATCAGGACATTCCGGTTGAATAATTTATGGCAGAGTTACAGGACTTCAGAGTTTTTCAGATCTAAAGCTTTTCCGCTAAACTTCTACGTTTTTCATCCGATTTCCACAACAACTCATAGGAAGTATCAGTATGATTTCTTGTAGTGCATATTATCAGGATGTTCTAGTTAAATGATATTTGGCGGAGTTATGGGACTTTGAAGTTTTTCGAATCTAAGACCTGTCCACTCAACTCCTATTTTTTCATCTGATTTTCATGAAACTTTATAGAAGTATTACTATGATGTCTAGTAGCGCATACATATATTGTCAGGACGTTCCGGTTAAATGATTTTCGGTTAAGTTATGGGATTTTGAAGTTGTTCTGATTTCTACTCTAGTCCTTTTACATTTTTCGCATTGTGCAATTTAATAGGAAGTATCAGTATGACGTCTAGTAACGCATACATGTATTGTCAGGACGTTCCTGTTGAATTAATTTTTTTTGCTGAGTTAAACGCTTTTTAGATATAAAGCTTGTCCACACATCTCCAGCTACATTTTTCATGTGATTGTATTTCACGTGTACCTTTATTCAAAATTTAATGTTGTTTTTAGCTCGACTGATCAGAGATCAGCAGAGCTTATGCCGTGGTGCGGCGTCCGTCATCTGTCCGTCCGTCTGTCTGTCCGTAAACTTTTCCTCTGAAACTACTGAATGGATTTTCATGAAACTTTACAGAAATTTTGTCCATGAAGTCTAGTTGATCCTAGCAAAAATTCATGTTGATGTGAAATCCAAGATGGCCGCCAAATCTAAAAATAGGTTTTTAAAAAACAAGTTTGTAGGGACTACTTCTTGAAAACTCTAAGTGATATTGATATGGGACTTTTTCTAAAATGATCAGCATGACATGATGTTGGTCCTTGTCGAAAATCGTTTTGATTCGACATTAAACATGGCTGCCAGCGGCCATCTTTGTTTACATAGAGTTATTTTGTAAAAACTTGTAGCGACTACTCCTCTGAAACTACTTGACGGATTTTCATGAAACTTCACAGGAATGTTGCTCTTGATGTCTAATTGATCCTAGCAAAATTTCAGGTCAACAGGAAATTCAAGATGGCCGCCACGGCTAAAAATAATTTTTCAAAATACAAGTTTGTAGCGACAACTTCTTGAAAACTATAAGTGGTATTGATATGGGACTTTTTCTAAAATGATCAGCATGACATGATGTTGGTCCTTGTCAAAATTCGTTTTGATTCATTATTAAACATGGCTGCCAGTGGTCATCTTTGTTTATATAGAGTTATATAGTAAAAACTTGTAGCGACTAAATCTTTGAAACTACTTGGCGGATTTTCATGAAACTTTACAGGAATGTTGCTCTTAATGTCTTATTGATCCTAGCAAAATTTCAGATCGGCCAAAAATTCAAGATGGCCACCATGGCTAAAAATAGATTTTGAAAATACAAGTTTGTAGCGACTACTTCTTGAAAACTATAAGCGATATTGATATTGGACTTTTTCTAAAATAATCAGCATGACATGATGTTGGTCCTTGTCAAAAATTGTTTTGATTCGATGTTAAACATGGCAGTCAGCGGCCATCTTTGTTTACATAGAGTTATATAATGAAAACTTGTAGCGACTATTCCTCTGAAACTACCTGACGGATCTTCATGAAACTTCACAGGAATGTTACTCTTGATGTCTAATTGATCCTAGCAAAATTTCAGGTCGGCCGGAAATTCAAGATGGCCGCCAGGGCTAAAAATAATTTTTCAAAAAAACAAGTTTGTAGCGACTACTTCCTGAAATCAAAATCAATCAGCAGAGCTTCAAGGTCATTGACCTCTTGTTATTTTATGCCTTACAGTCAATGTTCAAAATTCCCCAGCATCATCAGCAAAGTATGGTGTTAATTGCTAAATCATCATAACATCAAAAATACTTTACCGATAAACTACCACTCATTTTCTTAGTTAAGTTATTAGCTCAATTATTCGAGGAATAAGAGAGCTTATGTAATCACCCCTACGTCGGCGTCCCACGTCAAGGTTTGCCTGTAAGCTGCGTTTACAAGTCTATGTCTCTTACATTTCTTATCGTAGCACAACCAAGTTGGCCATGGGCTTCCTTATAATTATCTTAAAGGCTGCATAAGCAATTTTGGTTCCTGTAACCCATGGGCTCCCATGGAACCCAAATTCTGACAGTCCTTAAAATGTGTCTATTTTATATCAAATTTTGCGGGTAAGCTGTGTTTACAGGTCTATATCTGTTCAATTTTTTTTCCTAGCTCAACTAAATTTGGGAATTGGTTTCCTTATAGTATGTTGTAAAGGGTTGCATAAGTTATTTTGTCTTCTGCAATTCTGGGCTCCCATGGAACCCAAATTGTGATGGCCCATAAAATGTGCAATAAAGGCAGATCTAGGTTTGCATGTAAGCTGTTGTATATCTATAATTTTGGTTGGAATTTCTTACAGCATTAAGCATCTTTTTTATACTTTCCCATATTGGGGCATGGGCACCCCCCCAACCCCACCTCCCCCCACTTTTATTTTTTTTACATATTTCTATGTTGTTCTGGTCAGTTCTTACAATTCTTAAACATATTATAGCTATGTTGCCCAACCCGACCCCTACATTGTTTTAGCCTTGTTTTCTGATGGTATTTATATACTGGCTATATAATTTATTATTCTCAAAAATCGAATAGTCCAGCTGTGCTGTTCTCCGACAGCTCTTGTTCCCAATCCAGTGATATAACTTCTATTGCAACTTTTTGGCCAGAGAGGATTTCGGTAAAAAATAAAACCAATATCACATTCATGAGAGGGTGATAGTAAGAATGTTCAATCTCCGAAAATCGATTATTGCCCTCAGCTTTACCTCACGATGAGCATTCTTACTACAACCTCTTATGCATGTGATATTTATATAGTATTGTCTGTCTGGGACTACTCTCAGTGACCTAAATGATGTGTTGATTAGCTGTTAAACAAGAGTTGAATTCAATACCTGTTTGTTGTTAGATTATAATGTGTGTTTTTTCCATTAGACAGGGTATAGAATATATGAGGATTATCCGGGACGGTTCCCCCAACCAGTTCATGGTTCTTGTCAAGTTTAGAACACAGGTAAATGTATACTGGGTACCAGATATATTCCAATATTTATGTTTCCAGTAATTTATCGGAGTTTAGACTGCGCCAGAATCACTTGACACATTGAATGAAGTCCAATATTTTGAGTGTTTTGACGAAGTTTACCTACCAAAAAATCAGAAAATGTGAATTTCTTTCTTAATAAAATGATATGGTAAATGCATTTTTTCTCAAGATTTTCAAAGTCTCGCAGCAGTTACTGTCGTCAGATTGGGACATTTTTTTATTTTCTCCCTATATTTGAGTGTTGTAATAATTGGATAAAGATCAGGAAACGTTTTTCTCACATTTCTAGTCATGTGAGATTAAAGTTTTTTCCCATGGGAGATAATGCTATATTACATGAAATGTGCCTCTTACATGAAACTTTGTGATGTCACATTGGTATCGTCGCCTTATTCTAACGTAAATTCTAACGTAAAATCAAATACAGTCATTGAAGTATGCATTTACTAAGCACATATTCAGAGAAAAATAATCCCTCATGAGTTTATCCATGTGAGAAAGGGAAATCTCAGAGCCTCGTCCCTGGTTACAATTCTGACCCTCGGGTGAGATTATAAGAATTTTTCATGTGTATCCGGTGAAGATAAGGGAATTCTAACCCGAGTTATGTGTTTTTATAGCCGAGGTTCCGATTAAAACACTTATACCGATGGTTGGAATTCCCCATCTGAGCCGAATATCCGTGATAGATTATTTTTCTTGCATATCAGAGAATGTGCGTTGACGCCACCAGCTACTAATGTTTTGCCTGCTTTCCTGCATAGCATGACTTTTATTTTTACCCTTAAAGATAAGACTTTTCATCCACCATGTAAAATGCGGATTACCATATCCAATATGCAAGAATTCCCTATCTGACATGGATATGGATTCTCATGATGGATTCTTATCCAATCTATTTATGAACAATGAACAATGGTCATGTGAAATGTAAATTTAACTAATGGAAAGTATTGAGTTGGAGTCCCATCATGAGTATCCATATCCATGTGAGATAGGGAATTCTTGCATACTGGATATGGTAATCCGTATTTTACATGGGGATGGAAAGTCTTATCCCTATGGGTAAAGATTTATTACTATATGAATGTTATTCCCATCTCATGTACACTCATTATGTTTTGGACCAGATGGATACTGGAAGATTTGCATTAGTCGTGTGTATTATCTGTGCATATGTTTGTTGAATATGCATGTCTTTTTAACTATACATGTCATTTCAACTATATATGTCTCATTCATATGTATTACAAGCTGAGCAATTACCAGAATGTATATCCTGCATTGCACCATTAACGGTCAAACACATCTTGTTGGAATGTGTAGACTTTGATCCTATGTGTCGAAGGTACTACAATGTTAATACTATGAAGAGTTATTTGATACTATAGATTTTAGTCTTGTTTTAGATTTGCTAAAAGAAATCAGACTATATAAATCATTATAATATGTTCTTATATATATTTACTTACTTATATACCCATTGACAGGCATTTGTTGATTTACATATATAGTTCATATTACTACCATATCATCCCTTATTTTTTAATAGTTTTATCTTTATATATTTACATTTGTTTTTAATTACTACTTAATTTCTTCATCTTTCGTCGTTTTTTGAGCACAATATGACCTATTTATGTGTCGATGTGCCGTAAAACACCATTCATTCATTCATTCATTAACTATATATGTGTGTATTAACTGCATGTGTATTTTAACTAGGTTACTGGTATGCATATCAATTATGCATACATCTATTAATTATGCACATGACTGTGTATTAACTATGCATATGTGCATTAACTATGCATATGTGTATTAACTATGCATATGTGTATATACTATAAGTATATGTATTAACTATACATATGTTTGTATATGCTATAGGTATATGTATTAACTATGCATGTGTATTAACTATGTGTATGTGTATAAACTATATATTATGTATATGTATTAACTATGCATATGTGTATTAACTATACATTTGTGTTTTAACTATGCATATATGTATATACTATATTTCTGTATATGTAATGCTTATGTGTATTAACTATGTATATGTGTAATTTCAGAAACTAGCAGATGAGTATTATCTGACCTACAACAACACGGCGTTTAACAGTATAGAATCTGACGTGTGCCATCTGGTGTATGTTGGCAGAGTGGAGATGCTGAAAGAATCTGAGGTAGCGTAGAGTCGTTGTTTTCTTGTTATGTGCACTAAAAGTATGTACGATTTATAATAATAAATCACCTTCATTAGTCGTACTCTCGACTATGGCCTCATGGGTTTTCCCAGTCACATGATGTAGGTACAAACAACCATTACTGTTATAAAATTTATAACAGTAACGGTTGTTTGTACCTACATCATGAACACGGGCAACTCAGACGTCAGTGAACTTAGTATTCAGCAACGTTTGTTTTAGAATCTGAAGGTTAACCGACCGTGTTTGCACCTACATGGAAAAAAACATTTATACCACTTTCATATATAAACTATTATCTCACCTAAAGCATACCATACCTGTTTCAGAATGCGTGTTACCCAGTACCTGGGATGACAGAGCTCCCTAATTGTCCGGTTTGTCTGGAAAGAATGGTAAGTCTTCTTGATATTAGCATAATTGTAAATATCATACTGTTAATTAATGGAGATGATGAAAATGCCTGTAATAGCGGTAGAAATGTGCAGCCAGACCAGGGCTCAAGACCAGAAACCTCCGACTACTTTAGTTTCTGATGCTCTACCTACCAGCCGGACAATGCTACATCAATCTACCTGCTAGATATCTATGAACTGTTACATATGACATGACATGTCTACAGTATTAAAAGTCGTAAAAATTGCTTGCGAGTTGTAGTTTGTCAGGAGAGGCTGATAATTCCTAATTATGTCTCCCCAACTTCGTGGAGGGGAGACATATTGTTTTTGTACTGTCTGTTCTCTGTCTGTATGTCACAAACTTTCTCTGAACTAGTTCTGCTGAATCCCTGGCCGGATTACAATGAAATTTGGTAGGGATGATCAGTACCAAGCCATGGTGCGCATATCATCGCCGTGTTCCACACTTTAGGAGCTATGAATGTTTTTATTGAATTCATTAAACTCGCTGGCAAATCTTGTATGATGCTCAGAAAGTCGTCGCATCTTACCATAGTTGCCAACTTGTTTAATAAATTCTTTAATAAATAAACACTCTCGTAAAATCATCTATGTCTGCAACAGTTCCTATTGTAGATGTGTAGATGTTTTACGTGTACAACAACCCATGACATACATTTACTAGTATCTTCTTTATTTACATAGTTAATACTTTTATTATATCATCTCTTATTTATAAATAGTTTAAATGATATATTTATTTTAATAACTTATTTTAATAACTTACTGTTTTATATATTTATTTTTTCATCCGTTTTTGAGCACAATATGACCTATTGATGTGTCCACGTGCCGTCAAACACAATTCATTCGTTTATAGGAAACAATCATAGATGTTGGCTGTAGATAATCACTCATTTAGTGATGTACCGTTTAATTGATTGCAACCAATCATCGGTTACTTAAGCCTTCGATTCTGTTGGTCAATTATAAAAGTCTACAATCGATCAGTCATCGGTAAAACGTAAAACTGCTTTAATTAGTGATGAAAGTAGAAATTAGCTTACTTCTCCAGCAGACAACAGTTAGGAAATACACCTGTGAACATGAGCAGATACACAAATACACCTGTGAACATGAGCAGATACACAAATACACCTGTGAACATGAGCAGATACACAAATACACCTGTGAACATGAGCAGATACACAAATACACCTGTGAACATGAGCAGATACACAAATACACCTGTGAACATGAGCAGATACACAAATACACCTGTGAACATGAGCAGATACACAAATACACCTGTGAACATGAGCAGATACACAAATAAAGTTTATAAACACATTCATTTCAATTATAATTATTTTGCTGATTAAAATAAAATAATCATTATGGCGTAAAAATAATACAGAAAAGAATACATACTACAGCAGATCAATTATTCTAAATGTTCAAGGCCTGATGCATGGTTAACATGCACTCATTATACTTCAACCGATTATAACTGATGATGATTGGTGGGATCCTTCCAACCGATTGTAACCGATGATTGTTTGGTTCCCTCCAACCAATTCATGTAAATTATAATTATTTTGCTGATTAAAATAAAACAATAATCCATATGGCATAAAAACAAGACAGGAAAGAATACATACTACAACAGATCAATTATTCTACATGTTCAAGGCCTGATACATGGTTATCATGCACACATAACCGATTATAACCGAGATTGATTGGTTCTCTCCAACCGATTGTAACCGATCCCTCCAACCGATTATTAAACGATCCTATTACTGAATTAGAGGTGCGCCAAAGTATTACATCCTTAAAAACAGACATAAGTAGCGGAAGTGACGAACTGGTACCAGAATTCTTCATAAATACAGTTGAGATGGTGACATCAATTCTTACATATTTAATGGAGTATTAAAAACAGGCCAATTCCCCGAGTCATGGGAACTAAGCATTTTCAAAGTGTCCGATTCACAAAAACCGATCGATAAATGACCCTAATAATTATCGCGGTATTTCCCTCATAAATACAATTTGCAAAATATTTTCTACAATCCTTCAAAACTGATTATATATATGTGGGCTGAACAGAATAATAAAATAGAGACGAGGCTCAGACTGGGTTTTGAGAAGGTTACTCTTATTAGTCTACTATTGATAGCATGTTTATTTTACAAGCGCTAGCGCAAAAATACCTATCTCGTAAGGGCGGTCGCTTCTATTGCTGTTCGTTGACTTTGCTAAAGCATTCGATATGCTGCGGCATTCAATTCTCATGGCTAGCCTGATGAGTAAAGGTGTGCACGGGAAATTTCTAAAAATTGTCAGTGATGCATGAGTAAAGGTGTGCATGGGAAATTTCTAAAAATTGTCAGTAGCATGTACGGTAACTTATCTGCTTGTGTTAAATCACATGGTCATTTAACGGAGAGTTTCCCGTGTAAGATCGGTACAAGACAAGGGGATGTAAGCAGTCCTCTGATGTTTGTGCTTTTTATTAATGACTTATGTACTCTTTTTGAGAGAAAAAATGTCAGACTGGTATATTTGTAACAAATGACATTCCTGACATATTAACACTGTTATTTGCATATGATTTGGAAACTGTGCAGAAGCTGTGATACAACTACAAAGACAAATAAATGTTATTAAATATTTCTGCGATAAGACAGGGATGAGAGTAAATCTCTCAAAAATCGAAGTAATAGTCTTTAGAAATGGTGGACCATTGCGTAACTATGAAAAATGGACTTTTGGTACATTCCAATAAAAAAAACATCCCTGTATAAATTTATGGGGCTTATATTTACTCCCAAACTTTCATGGTCAAATGCAAAATGAAAACTAGCAGCACAGGCTATAACATCTATAAAAGCTGTTCAATATTATCAAAGTAAGTTTGGTTACTTTCACAGTACAGAAATGTTTAAGATATTTGATGCCATGGTCAAGCCCATACTGTGTTACGGTTCAGAAATTTGGGGCTTCGCATATTCCGACAAAATCGAATCGGTACAGTCACGAATATGGAAATCGTTCCTTGGTATCAACTTTTGGTAAATAATAGCATGGCTATCGGCGAGTGCGGATAACTACCGTTATGCCACGAATATTATTCAAGATGTATAAAATATTGGTGTAAACTCCTGCAAATGTCTAATACTAGATATCCAAAAAGTTGTTACAATATTCTTAAATCATCGGACGATGTAGATTGGAAAACATTGGCATCAGATGTTAGACATCTTTTTAAGTTTGGATTCGGTTTCATATGGAAAGTCCAAGATATATGTAACCCTGATATATTTCTGTCCCAACTCAAGTTAAGGATCGCAGATTGCTTAAAACAAGATTGGCACAGTAGTATCGACAACTCTTCGCGATGTGACCATTATAGACACTTCAAATCTCATTTAAACGTTGAGAAATACATCAGTTTAGATATGCCATTTAATCTGAGAAAAGCTATGGCACGATTTCGATGCTCAAGTCATAAATTAAATATAGAGATGGGTAGACATGTCGGCATGGATAGAGAAGAACGCATTTGCACTCATTGTCTTGTTCATAATGATATTGAAGGTTTTGAGGACGCGTACCATGCGTTTTTCTTTTGTCATAGATACACAGATTTGCGTAATCAATATCTACATGCAATATCCGCCAATAAATCTATTGAAACGTTTTATTCTCTTCTTTGTTGTACAAATAAAACAGTGATATTTAGAATTTCATCTTTTATTAAAACATGTTAAAGATCAGAGACCATGAAGTATAATTCGTACTCACATTTTTTTGATTGAAATTTAGTTGGAATTGCATGACATTTGATCAGGTGGTTTGTTATAATTCACATTATGTATAATACTTGTATTGTGGGCCCGAGGCCTTTGATTACTTAATAAAGAATTATTGTAATTTTAGAGATTGTAACTGATGATTGATTGGTTCCCTCCAACCGATTGTAACTGATGATTGTTTGGTTCCCTCCAACTGATTGTAACCGATGATTGTTTGGTTCCCTTCAACCGATTGTAACCGATGATTGATTTTTCCCTCCAACCGATTGCAAAGGATGATTGATCGTTTCCCTGTAACCGATGATTGATCGTTTTCCTCCAACCTGTTGTAACCGATGATTGATTGTTTCCCTCCAACCGATTGTAAACAATGATTGATCGTTTCCCTGTAACCGATGATTGATCGTTTCCCTCCAACCGATTGTAACCACTGATTGATCATTTCCCTCCAACCGATTGTAACCGATGATTGATTGGTATCCTCCAACCGATTGTAACCAATGATAGATCGTTTCCCTTCAACCTATTGTTACCGATGAGTGATCATTTCCCATCCAACCGATTGTAACCGATGATTGATCGTTTCCCTCCATCCGATTGTAAGCGATGATTAATCGTTTCCATCCCGATTGTAACCGATGATTGATCGTTTCCCTCCAACCGATTGTAACCGATGAATGATCGTTTCCCTCCAACTGATAGTTACTGATGATGGATCATTTCCCTCCAACCGATTGTAACCGATGATGGATCGTTTCTCTCCAACCGATTGCAACCACTGATTGATCGTTTCCCTCCAACCGATTGTAACTGATGATTGACCATTTCCCTTAAACGTTTCCGTCCAACCGATTGTAACCGATGATTAATCGTTTCCATTCAACCATTTGTAACCCATGATCGATTGTACATTTTAACTGATTGCCCATCATTAGACTCATTACGATGAGTTACATGTAGTAATAATAAATAAAAGATGTGATTTCCTGTTAACATACATACATGTGTATCCATCAGATTTCCTTTAAACATATCTGTCGCATTACAGGATGAGTCTGTAGACGGTATATTAACCATCTTGTGCAATCATGCCTTCCACATGGAGTGTCTTGACAAGTGGGGCGACACGAGGTACGTAATGCTAGCAATGGTGTCTTTACCAGTTGATTTCATGACGTGGAATGCTTCAGATTTTTCTGCCAATCTTTTTATTTATTGATTGATATTTTGCAATTGCATTTGTTCTCTGGTATATGTGGTTTACACATATTGCCTGTTGTGTGTACTCACATAGTCACATTTGTGTGTAATCACACATAATGTATGTATTATGTCTTTATCTAGTATTTTTCGAAATGATAATCTCACATATGTTGTACATATAATTGCTTACATAAAGAGAGATGACTCTTTTCTGATGGTGTGTCGTGTGTATAATTTGTTGTTCTCTAAATAAGTGAATAACTGAGCTGCGTCGACAGCTCTTCTTACATATGTTTTAAATATAAATGTCATTTGTGTGTTATAGTACACATATTGGCAGTGGTTGGTTATCACATAATTGTTGTGTATTACACATACTCAGTTGTTTGTATTCTCACAAACACATTACATATACTTCCATGTATGTTTCGACATATTCTTGCAGTTGTCCAGTGTGCAGATATTGTCAGACACCGGAAGAATCGGCAGATAACCGCTGTATGACATGTGGTTCACAAGAGGTACATGTTTGTGTTTGGTGGTGGTGGGGGTGAGCATCTATTGATGTGTGTTTGTGTAGTGGGCAGGGGTCTATGTCCAGTTTGTAGATACTGTCAGACACAAGAGAAATCAGCAGATACCTGCTGTATGACGTGGTTCACAAGAGGTATGTGTAGGTGTATGTGTTTGTTTGTGTGTGTTGGTAGGTGGGCGTCCATGGCTGTGTGTGTGATGGGCAGAGGTCTTTGTCCAGTGTGTAGATATTGTCAGACGCCAGAGGAATCAGCAGATACCTGCTGTATGACGTGGTTCACAAGAGGTATGTGTGTGTGTGTGTGTGTGTGTGTGTGTGTGTGTGTGTGTGTGTGTGTTGGTGGGTGGGCATCTATGGCTGTGTGTGTGATGGGCGGAGGTCTATGTCCAGTGTGTAGACATTGTAAGATGCCAGAGGAATCGACAGATAACCACTTTTTGACATGTGGCTCACAAGAGGTATGTGTTTGTGTGTGTGTGTGTGTGTGTGTGAGTGGGACTGGTTGTGATGGGGGTGGGCATCTACGGCTGTGTGTGTATGGGGGGGCAGAGGTCGGTGTCTAGTGTGTAGATATTGTAAGATGCCAGAGGAATCGACAGATAACCACTGTTTGACATGAGGTATGTGTGTGTGTGTGTGTGTGTGTGTGTGTGTGAGTGGGACTGGTTGTGATGGGGGTGGACATCTATGGCTGTGTGTGTATGGGGGGCAGAGGTCAGTGTCTAGTAGATATTGTAAGATGCTAGAGGAATCGGCAGATAACCGCTATTTGAAATGTGGTCCACAAGAGGTTTGTGTGTGTTCTGGGGGTCTCTATGGATGTGGGTGTGGTGGGGGGGGGGGGAGGTGCAGAGGTCTGTGTCATGTGTGTAGATACTGTCAGATGCCAAAAGGATTGGCAGATAACCGCTGTATGAAATGATGTGGTCCACAAGAGGTTTTGGGGGTATCTATGCCAGAAGGATTGGCAGATAACCGCTGTATGAAATGATGTGGTCCACAAGAGGTTTTGGGGGTATCTATGCCAGAAGGATTGGCAGATAACCGCTGTATGAAATGATGTGGTCCACAAGAGGTTTTGGGGGTATCTATGGATGTGGGGGTGGGGGGGGAGAGGTGCAGAGGTCTATGCCATGTGTCAGATGCCAGAAGGATTGGCAGATAACTGCTGTACATGCCTGACATGTGGTTCGCAAGAGGTAAGTGTTCATGTGTGCCTGGTGGGCAGAGGTCTGACTATGTGCCTGTGGTGGGCAGGAGAAGAATGTGTGTGTAGAGATGGAAGAATGTATTTTTTCACAAAGAATCCTTAATGCTGACATAAAATTACCGAGTGTCAGTGCTAAACAGTATATACTTGGCAGAATGCATTACAATAATGATACATGTAATTATGACCATTCTTTGCTATACCAGTGATGATAATTTCTCAACATTTTCAATACCTCATACATTAAAGGGTTGGCAATAGATAAAACAATCCACAAATTTGAAAAATGTTTCTTCGAACATCTGTGAAAATCATGTATAATGTTTTAATCTTTTAGGAAATGTTTTGTAACTTGACTACTTTCAGAGCCTGTGGATTTGTTTAATATGTGGAAACATCGGCTGTGGGAGATATGTGGGTCTTCATGCTTACAGGTATGATGTGTGGTTTGTCTCAGCAGATACTTTAAAGGGACACATGGCAATCTTGAATCTTTTTTTCCAAACTCCTGGCATCTGTTAATTTTCTACATTACTTTCATATTTGAATAGTTCAAAGCAAATTAGTTTTGCATATTGTTATACATTTATTTATATTGCAACAATAATATATTTATACCTATTATACAATAATGAAGAAAACTTGAAAGCTCACAATATTTCCCATTAGACAATATTTTAATAACCACGCATCTCAGCTTTTATTTTGAATATTGCATGACGTCAACAATTGATACTGCACAAGTGGTAGTGTCAGAAATATTAAAAGATGTAATTAAACCAGAATGACATCATTTGTGTGTCAACAAATGACCTTTTATTTACAGACATTTTCAAGAAACACAGCACACGTATGCCATGGAACTGGGCAATAACAAGGTGTGGGATTATGTGGGGGATAATTATGTACACAGACTGGTGCAGAATAAATCGGACGGCAAGCTGGTACAGGTAGATGAGGGCGCTAGTAACCCAGTCCAGCATGAAAAACTTGATGCTCTAAATCTGGAGGTGAGTTTTGATTGCACTTAATGTGAACTATATATTCAAATATTCATTAAAGGCCTCAAAATAGATAACTTCTTGTTATGTCTTTACTAATTTACTAACTTCAAGACTGTCATAGTTTTATTGTTGAATATAAATAATCTCAGTAGTAAAAGTATGAAAACTTCTTTATTTGTAAAATGTATACAACTTATTTAATATCAGACTTGTGAGAGGTGTTGCACGTTACATTACCGCTCATGAACAGACTCAATAAAACCAAATCTGCTACTTTTATTTCTTGTTTTTAGCTCTACTGATCAGAGATCAGCAGAGCTTATGCCGTGGTGCGGCGTCCGTTGTCCGTCTGTCCGTAAACTTTTATTTGTAGCGACAACTCCTCTGAAACTACTGGATGGATATTCATGAAACTTTACAGAAATGTTGCCCATAAAGTCTAGTTGATCCTAGCAAAAATTCATGTTGATGTGAAATCCAAGATGGCCGCCAAAGCTAAAAATAGAGTTTTAAAATACAAGTTTGTAGCGACTACTTCTTGAAAACTATAAGTGATATTGATATGGGACTTTTTCTAAAATGATCAGCATGACATGATGTTGATCCTTGTCAAAAATCGTTTTGATTCACCGTTAAACATGGCTGCCAGCGGCCATCTTTGTTTAAATAGAGTTATATAGTAAAAACTTGTAGCGACTACTCCTCTGAAACTACTTGACGGATTGTCATGAAACTTTACAGGAATGTTGCTCTTGATGTCTAATTGATCCTAGCAAAATTTCAGATCTGCCAGAAATTCAAGATGGCCGTCACAGCTAAAAATAGATTTTTAAAAAATAAGTTTGTAGCGACTACTTCTTGAAAACTATAAGTGATATTAATATGGGACTTTTCCTAAAATGATCAGCATGACATGATGTTGATCCTTGTGGAAAATTATTTTGATTCGACGTTAAACATGGCTGCCAGTGGCCATCTTTGGTTACATAGAGTTATATAGTAAAAACTTGTAGCGACTACTCCTCTGAATCTACTTGACGGATATTCATGAAACTTCACAGGAATGTTGCTCTTGATGTCTAGTTGATCCTAGAAAAATTTCAGGTCGGCCGGAAATTCAAGATGGCCACCACAGCTAAAAATAGATTTAAAATAAATAAGTTTGTAGCGACTACTTCTTCAAAACTATAAGAGATATTGATATGGGACTTTTTCTAAAATGATCAGTATGACATGATGTTGGTCCTTGTCGAAAATCGTTTTGATTTGACGTTAAACATGGCTACCAGCGGCCATCTTTGTTTAATTAGAGTTATATAATGAAAACTTGTAGCGACTACTCCTCTGAAACTACTTGACGGATTTTCATGAAACTTCACAGGAATGTTGCTCTTAATGTCTAATTGATCCTAGCAAAATTTCAGGTCGGCCGGAAATTCAAGATGGCCGCCACGGTTAAAAATAGATTTTCAAAAAACAAGTCTGTAGCGACTACTTCCTGAAATCAAAATCAATCAGTAGAGCTTCAAGGTCTTTGACCTCTTGTTATTTGTTGCTTCCAAGGGTCCCATTTTCAATATTGATTTATAGTTATTTCTTGTCGCAACATCGGACATAATAATGTGCTCAGAGCACACCTACCTAACAAGTGTTATAATCATGTGTTTACAGTACACGTACCTACTCACCAATCAGCTGGAGTCACAGAGGTTGTATTTTGAAGAGAAAATGGAAAATGTGGAAAAGGCATTACTCACAAAGGTGACTTTTATATGCATATTTATGACCTTTTCCCATGGATATCAAGGTGTCATCAAGCAGTTCTGTAATTTAGATACTATGGCCTGTATTTTATACAGCAGTCATTACGACCAGCCTCTGTTTGCACCCTTTTAGACATGGCTATTGTTTGGGGCGCTTGTTTCAGCCAAAGGTTTTTCAGTAATTACATGAGCAATTTTAATAATGAATACTTAAATTATACATTACTGGAGCTGGAATTTTTAGTGGTAAATAAAAATATCTTAGTTTTGAAAATTGGTTAAGAAATAAATATTTTACGACCAAAATGCTGTTTACATGTTTTAGATGGGAACTTTCCCATGTAAACTCCTTATTGCTGGGACAGCAGAAGATTAAGAAAACTCAAATAACTTCAGTTAGCCTTAATATTTTGCTGTGAATTTTTCAATGTGTCTTAATTTATATTAATTCATTTATTTAACACATTAAAACCATTTTTTTGTTAAAAATTGTATAAGAAGAAAACATTTGTCTAAATTTTCATTTGTCAGAATTTTGCGTTGAAAACGCCCTATCAAAAACTATTTTTTAATGTGAAATTTTTATTTCTAAACCGATTTTGTATTTCGCCTTTAATATTTAATGTGCTGAAAATGATGTAAAACACCATTCAACCAAGTCCACCTGCCAACAATAGTCATATTTTACAACATTTGTACACCGTTTCTTAACCTACTGACTGAATTATATATATATATATAAAATAATAACTGACACATTTTGAGAATCCAAACTCTATGGACACAATATAAACATCTTTAACCAGACAGGCCAAACCCCAAACCTGAGGCATCGAATTAAGAGTTACGCATAATCGTGTTACGCATATTCAGTCATGGGTATTTTAAGAACCCGTGAATGAACCTATACTTTTAATTGACACATATACATTATTATATGACCTGAACACCAGGATAGTTTTGATAAATGGTTTAGTAGTATAATTTTGCGGTTATTTGGCGGGTTAGTTTATTTAATCCAGTATCATTTTGAATTTAAACAGGCTAATATTTATTTAAATAAACAGAATAGAGATTCAGACTATTTAAATTTGCCTTCATTATAGATTTAATATTTTATTGATGCACTATAATCAACAATTAGTAATATGCAAAAACAATTCGCTTTTGATCTATTCATATAATTATTATTAATGATGTGCAAAAATAACAATGTAGAAGGGATGCCTTACATTTTACAAAAATCAAAGATTGCCATGTGTCCCTTTTAGCATATTGTATTTTAAATATTTAACAATAACTTACTACCGTCATGGTGTGGAAGCACAGGCATATAGGAGACATTTACTATCTTATTGTGTAAGCTGGCTGTGTACACGTGTGTAAGCTGGCTGAGTACACGTGTGTAAGCTGGCTGTATACACGTGTGTAAGCTGGCTGAGTACACGCATCACATATGAGAGGTCTCGGGTTTTGATTCCCCGCATGGTGAGTGAATAAAGTAGGAAAGTTACACCACTATAAAAGATCGTAGGATTTGAACGTGTTGTGCTTACATAGATTTGAAGAAAAAAATACGATCTTGTATAGTTCCTATCAATTGAATTTATTAAATTGATTACGAGATTTCTTCTAAATACATATTATATTACCAAGGTCCACTTTGTTGAAGAGGAAAACAGTAGTCTGACAGAGAAGTGTCACAAACTACAGACGTCTCTCGAACACACCAACAAAGAGAAACAACTCACGGAGAAAAAATGTGCTCATGTAAGTGAAGTATACTGTTAGATATCCGTGGGTAATCTTGACCTCCAGTGTTCAGTTAGATGCCCTGGTAACTTTGACCTCCAGTTATCTGCCCCTCCAGTGTACAGTTAGATGCCCTGGGTAGCCTTGACCTCCAGTGTACAGTTAGATGCCCTGGGTAACCTTGACCTACAATGTACAGTTACTTGCCCTTTTAGTGTTCAGTTAGATGCCCTGGGTAACCTTGACATCCAGTGTACAGTTAGATGCCCTGGGTAACCTTGACATCCAGTGTACAGTAAGATGCCCTGGGTAACCTTGACCTCCAGTGTACAGTTATATGTCCTGGGTAACCTTGACATCCAGTGGACAGTTAGATAGTTACCTTGGTAACCTTAACCTAGTATACAGTTAGATGCCCTGGGTAACCTTGACCTCCAGTGTACAGTTAGATCTTGACCAGTGTTGAACCCTGGGTAACCTTGACCTCCAGTGTACAGTTAGATGCCCTGGGTAACCTTGACCTCCCAGTGTACAGTTAGATGCCATGGGTAACCTTGACCTCCAGTGTACAGTTATCTGTCCTGGGTAACCTTGACATCTAGTGGACAGTTAGATAGTTACCTTGGTAACCTTGACCTAGTATACAGTTAGATGCCCTGGGTATCCTTGACCTCCAGTGTACAATTAGATGCCATGGGTAACCTTGACCTCCAGTGAAATACATGGCAGAATAAATCACTTATATTTTTAATCAGTATATTAAATTATCCCTGCCACGTTTTTGTATTCCTATAGTTACTTAACTCAGAAAGCACGCCTATTGCTGTTACCATTTTGAACTTGCACCCATGGTTGATTAAATAATTCATGACATTAACCAATTTATCTACTGTTACCATAGTTACCAAAAGCACTATATGACCTAGTTATATTGTTGTTACCATAGTTACAAAAGCACTATATGACCTAGTTATATTGTTGTTACCATAGTTACAAAAACAGTGACCTAATTGTTGTTACCGGAGTAACAACTGTATTATTGTCACCATAGTTACAAAAGAACTATGACCTTGTTTCTGTTGTTGTTACCAAGGCACTCTATGACCTAATTCATCGTTGTTACCATAGTTGCAAAAGCAACTGACCTAGTTCTATTGTTATCATAGTTACATACAAGGCTGAAGAAAGCACTCCACGACCTTCAGGAAGAGTTGGAGATGAATGAAAGTTTGCGGAAGAATCAAGCAGAACTTAAAGTACAGGTTTCTACACTGGAGACCCACGTGAAAGAATTCACAGCACAGAAAGACAAGGTAGGCTAGAACACTATGGCTTCATTATCAAATTTTGCATAACAATTAGCCAACTGGTGTCTTTAACAATTGGATTAATCATCAGCTATATGTTGTACATTAATCAATATGTAATTCAAATTGTCTTATGGTTTAAAGGAAACTTGTAATGTTGTTGATCAGAATCCAAAGTTGTATGAACCAGTATTATATTTTACCTCTAGGAGTTAGACGAGTTGCGAGACCAGCTACGTGATGTGATGTTCTACGTGGAGGCCCAGCAGACGCTGCAGACGACCGAAGGCGTGTCACAGACGGAGATTAGGGAGGGTCAGGTGATAGTAGGGGCCGCAGCAGCCATGTCACCACAGAGCAGAAAAACACGCAAGAAGCCAAGATAAATGTGCAATCACTATTAATGTTATTTATACTTTCATGTTACTAATTTAACAGAGAAAATGGAAAAGAATGAAAGAATGATGATTATAAGTTGAAGAGTTAGATGAGTAATTGTGGTTCAAATGAATATTTACAAGAGATGAGTAATTGTGGTTCAAATGCATATTTACGAGAGAGGTGATGAGTAATTGTGGTTCAAATGCATATTTACGAGAGAGGTGATGAGTAATTGTGGTTCAAATGCATATTTACGAGAGAGGTGATGAGTAATTGTGGTTCAAATGCATATTTACGAAAGAGGTGATGAGTAATTGTGGTTCAAATGCATATTTACGAGAGAGGTGATGAGTAATTGTGGTTCAACTGCATATTTACGAGAGAGGTGATGAGTAATTGTGGTACTAATGAATATTTACAAGGGAGGTGAATTTAAGTTGAAAGTTATTTAGGTGTTGTTTATGTACCATGTACATTTATTCAAACATTTAAAGCTTGAACATTGAAATTCCAATCCCTTATCTCAGAGGGATTTGTTGGTCCCGATGAAGTACCGACATAATTCATTGTAATTTTCCATCAAAACCGATAAGTATTAACTTCAAACCACACATTTAACACAGTCCAAAAGTATTTGATGTGCTTTCCGGATGTACTCAACTTTGAAAATATTAATTTGTCATGGATATAATCTGTCGACCATGCATACATCAATCCATCCTTTCTTCAAACAACTTCTGCTCGGAAATCTGCATGCCCAGGGTAGTAAAGATGCTGCGTCTAAAACGTTCTTGCCTCTCAACGCTGCGGGTTCGAATCCCACTGGGAGCTTGACTTGTGGGAGGTAAACAGTACTGGCTTTAACCAGGAAAAATGGGGTGGTCTGCCGCTACCACAACATGTGCTAAAAGTGACGTAAAACATCATTCAAACAAACAAACAAATCATCTGAAACCACTCACTTGACCAAACTTCATATGGATTATTCTATGAAAGATCAGTACCTTTCAAATTTATACAAGGTGGTTGTCATTACCAAAAATAGCAAGCACATAACAGATATAGTCTCCAACGTAAGAAAAACGCTGCCACAGGCTCGAGATTTTAGGGAAAAACTCTTAATATAAAATGTAAACTTGTTTAAACTTCTCCTTAGAAATTGCTTGGCCAGTTTTGACAAAATTTAACATGAACGATCCTTAAATCAGTTAAAATGAGGTCAATGCAACATCCAAGATGACCACCATTATTAAGAATAGCCCAAACCAATTGTTTTTCCATCAAATTTGTTAAAATGAAACCCTGTGGTAAGAAATTACACTGCCATGCGTGTTCAAGTTGAAGATCTTATTGTATATAGAAATGAACTGAATTTGAATCCCATGATCCTGTGGTCACAGTTGGTGTTGCCACATTGTTCCCATACATATATATAATATATAGACTCTTTTTGTGAAGGTCTATTGGTCCGACTTGAATTTAAAAATGATGACATTTATTATTCTAAAGAGCCAAAAACAAATGAATGAGCCAAAAAATAACTGCTTGTTTTAGAGGAAATTATGTTTACACAGAAATATGTGCTATCCTAGGTTACGCATCATGGTTAAAGGGGATGATGCACTGTTTTCAAAGAACACATTTAAAAGGGCTCTGAAAAACTTGGAAAAAAGATGAGTTATCAATTCCATGAAAAATAAAGGGGATATGGCCTATTGAAAATGTGCAGAGAAACATTAATGAAAGTGGCCCTCTTGGAACGATGACATCTTCATGCCTTTTTACCATATTGACAAAATATCTTTAAAGAAAATCACTGGAAAAATAACTACAAAAATAAGCATTGTACACATTTTGCATTTGTATATTTATTTATAATCAATTTGCAGAGGGGTAGAATCCCCCCAAATTCATGTTCATTTTATCATTTTTTGTTCATGCTCATTAAAGGTCACCATCATGATCCCTGCATTGTTTCAGGTGCCATCTCGCTCACATCACTAGAGCAGTGGCAGAAAAACAATAAACGTGGCTCCAGCATAAATGGAGTGTCTACGATAGAATTTGCAGCAACTCTGCAGTTCAGGGTGAGAAGGTTCTAGGCCCATTCTCCATATTTTATCTCGATGTACATGGAGGATGAGCCTGGCATGTTCATTCCTGTTAGGCGCCATATAACCTTTCTTGTTTTGGTGCGCCTTAAAACCCCAATTCAATTTAATTCAATTTTTTGTTTTAAAAGATATTTTGTCAATATGCCATACATGGTAAAAAGGCGCAATGATGTCATCATTCCAAGATGGCCACCTCCAGTTATGTTTCTTTGCAAATTTTCAGTAGGTCATAATCTCCTTTATATGTCATGACATTTTGATAATTCTTTCAGCTCTTTTCAAGTTTTTCAGAGCCCTTTTAAATAAATGTTGTTTGAAAATATTGCATCATCCCCTTTAATTCATTGTATGCCGGATTTCATTGACAATCCAAGGTGAATTCAAGTTTTAGACCGTAACAACATGGTGACAATACTGATTGATTTACATTTTTATCATGATTAGGAACATATTTTTAAAGTTTTAGATTCTTCTAGAAAAAACTTGATGTACATGTACCCCCACTTTAACATGTGCAACTTGTATTGATAGAATTCAAAAATTGTTAAAAATTATGAGTTCAATCCATCGTTTATTTTATAGTAAAACAGAAAACAACTTAGATGGTTCAGCTCTTTCTTGTTACCTGGATATTTAGAAAATGGTCTTATTTACCTTTTAATGTAATATACAATGTGAACACAATGTGGTCTAGTAGAACGCTGCGGTCTAGTGGTAGAGCGTTGGACCCATGATCGAAAAGGTGTGGGTTCGATCCCCACCGTGACCATATGTTTTGTGTCCCTGAGCAAGACACTTTGTTTGCATTGCTTAGTACTGGTTCTACCCAGGAAGACATCGAGAGTGATTAAAATCAGTCCAGAGAACTTTCGTTACAATCAAATGTAAAATATATAAGTTTAAACTAACACATTGTTTTAAAAAACACATTGTTTATATCTTTATATTGTGCATACTGTATTTAGTGTGTTAACATATGCCATTATGCTCTTTTTCAATTTTTCTTATTTGGTGAGCATCATCGTATATGCAGCAATATTGAACGTCAGAATATTATAAAATGCTGCATAGGAGCCAATTTTATTAGGATAATACTGGATTATACTGCTTTGAAGACCTGTCTTTACTAATATGTCAGCTATCTATTTCTTGTAACCTTGTTCGTCTTTACATTTAATATGTAATATAACAATGTGAACACATTATATAACTTTTGATGTAATATACAATGTGAACACATTATATAACTTTTGATGTAATATAACAATGTGAACACATTATATAACTTTTGATGTAATATTTAATGTGAACACATTATATAAGGTTTGATGTAATATACAATGTGAACACATTATATAACTTTTGATGTAATAAAACAATGTGAACTCTTTGTTTATATCGTTTTATTGTATACTTTCATATTGTCCCGTTTAGTTTGCATTGAGCTAAGTGTGCAATATTCTACGATATTGCACACATTGATATTGCACGGGAACTTTTGCTCGTGATTGCTAAGAGCCACGAATTAGAAATAAGGAACTACTTTCAAATAAAAATAACGGAATCCTTCCTATAGTGTCAACAACAAAATACGTGTTTTTTTTCAACCTTTTATGGCAAAAATTGATAAAACAATTGAAATGGTCACTCACCCACTGTTTTTAACGTTATCGAATGGTAAACAAACTTTAGAAAATCGCTTGTTGTTTTTAATGACCTCATCCGGCGTCGACGTCGTTCTCGCGCAAAATAATCATCCACACAAAATGAAACTAAATGGCAAGATAGGAATTCCATCAAAAGCTATAAAAATTACACAAATACAATGAAAAGTAATAGTCATACAATTAACATTGATCGAAAACAATATGAAAGTATACAATAAAAAGGTTATTGAATTTGTATGGCTAAATATTACTTGGAACTCGTTGTTTTGGCGCAGGACGACTCGCAAGCTCGTCGTCCTGCGCCAAAACAACGAGCTCGTCGTCCTGCGCCAAAACAACGAGTTCCAAGTAATATTTAGCCATACAAATTCAATAACCTATAATATTGTACATTCTGTATTATACTGTGTTGAAGACCTGACTTGTGTAACATGTTGTGATGAGGATGTCGCGTCTTTCGTTTGTTCTCTTTTATCTTAATTAGATTAATGATATGGATATATAAAATTATGCTATTAAAATAAACAATGAAAAGACGTCAATGTATTTTGTCATTTATTAAATGTTTCCAGTTTAGCAGGACTATTTGAGAATAAGACTTATTAAGCTTATGTTGTACCCTAGGCGTTGGCGTTTACGATTTTAACCATAGCCCTGAACATTTAAATGACATTATTCAAAAAGTCAAGGGCCCGTTGGGATCCACCCAAAAATTAGGGTAGAATGCAGAAATAGCTGAGCCTCTTACATATTTACATTCAGCAAAAGTACCACAAGCATGAAAAGAGGCAAATGTCATGCCTATTTTTCAAATAGAAGCAGAAAACTACAGAACAATCACAATATCACCGATTGCCTCAAATGCTATGCAAAACAATTATCAGATCAAAGATAAATATAATAGTGAAGGAATGTCATCATCATACCACACACCATCTGATACACAGCTGTTACCACACATCATCTGATACACAGCTGTTACCACACATCATCTGATACACAGCTGTTACCACACGTCATCTGATACACAGCTGTTACCACACGTCATCTGATACACAGCTGTTACCACACATCATCTGATACACAGCTGTTACCACACCACATCTGGTACCACACATCATCTGATACACAGCTGTTACCACACGTCATCTGATACACAACTGTCACCACACGTCATCTGATACACAGCTGTTACCACACGTCATCTGATACACAGCTGTTACCACACGTCATCTGATTGACAGCTGTTACCACACATCATCTGATACACAGCTGGTACCACACATCATCTAATACACAGCTGGTACCACACATCATCTGATACACAGCACAGCTGTTACCACAAGTCATCTGATACCCAGCTGGTACCACAAGTAATCTGATACACAGCTGGTACCACACATCATCTGATACACAGCTGTTACCACACATCATCTGATACACAGCTGTTACCACACGTCATCTGATACACAGCTGTTACCACACGTCATCTGATACACAGCTGTTACCACACATCATCTGATACACAGCTGTTACCACACCACATCTGGTACCACACATCATCTGATACACAGCTGTTACCACACATCATCTGATACACAACTGTCACCACACGTCATCTGATACACAGCTGTTACCACACGTCATCTGATACACAGCTGTTACCACACGTCATCTGATTGACAGCTGTTACCACACATCATCTGATACACAGCTGGTACCACACATCATCTAATACACAGCTGGTACCACACATCATCTGATACACAGCACAGCTGTTACCACAAGTCATCTGATACCCAGCTGGTACCACAAGTAATCTGATACACAGCTGGTACCACACATCATCTGATACACAGCTGTTACCACACATCATCTGATACACAGCTGTTACCACACGTCATCTGATACACAGCTGTTACCACATGTCATCTAGCTGTTACCACACGTCATCTGATACACAGCTGTTACCACACATCATCTGATACACAGACGGTACCACACATCATCTGATACACAGCTGTTACCACAACACATCTGGTACCACACATCATCTGATACACAGCTGTTACCACACTTCATCTGATACACAGCTGTCACCACACGTCATCTGATACACAGCTGTTACCACACGTCATCTGATACACATCTATTACCACACATCATCTGATACACAGCTGGTACCACACGTCATCTGATACACAGCTGTTACCACACGTCATCTGATACACATATTACCACACATCATCTGATACACGGCTGTTACCAAACGTCATCTGATACTATTATATTACCACACATCATCTGATACACAGCTGGTACCACACGTTATCTGATACACATCTGTTACCATACGTCATCTGATACACATCTGGTACCACACGTCATCTGATACACATCTGTTACCACACGTCATCTGATACACAGCTGGTACCACACGTCATCTGATACACAGCACAGCTGTTACCACAAATCATTTGATACCCAGCTGGTACCACATGTAATCTGATACACAGCTGGTACCACACATCATCTGATACACAGCTGTTACCACACGTCATCTGATACACAGCTGTTGCCAGCAACACATCATCTGATACACAGCTGTTGCACACATCATCTGATACACAGCTGTTGCCACACATCATCTGATACACAGCTGGTATCACATGTAATCTGATACACAGCTGTTACCACACGTCATCTGATACACATCTGGTACCACACGTCATCTGATACACAGCTGTTACCACACGTCATCTGGAACCACACGTCATCTGATACACAGCTGTTACCACACATCATCTGATACACATCTGGTACCACATGTCATCTGATACACAGCTGTTACCACACTTCATCTGATACACAGCTGGTACCACACATCATCTGATACAAAGCTAGTAGTGCACGCCTTTTATCATATTCAAACGACCACTCGTTAGTCTCTGTTTGGCTACCAAGATTTAAAGGGCAAAGGTCATAGCAAAAAGAGAAAAATATGGACAATAGAGGGCATCAGGGAAGATTTTTGTAAATATATGGTAAACATATTTAAAAAAGACCTATTATTGTAGCAAAATAACATTGTTTTTCATTTTAAGACATTTCAAGACCAAAGGGTAATATAAAAGGGCCTTAAAGATGAGTTGAAAGATTTTATTGCTAAATGGGCCATTGTCTTATAATAGCTCGTGGTCGTTTCCAGACATACTGTAACTTGTGATATTCGATTGTTTAAATTGAATTTCATTACATTGAATTAAATTCAAAAGTTAGAAATACTTAAAGAAATGCTTCACAGCTGTTACCACACATCATCTGATACACAGCTGTTACCACACCACATCTGGTACCACACATCATCTGATACACAGCTGTTACCACACGTCATCTGATACACAGCTGTCACCACACGTCATCTGATACAAAGCTGTTACCACACGTCATCTGATACACAGCTGTTACCACACGTTATCTGATACACATCTGTTACCATACGTCATCTGATACACATCTGGTACCACACATCATCTGATACACATCTGTTACCACACGTCATCTGATACACAGCTGGTACCACACGTCATCTGATACACAGCACAGCTGTTACCACAAATCATCTGATACCCAGCTGGTACCACATGTAATCTGATACACAGCTGGTACCACACATCATCTGATACACAGCTATTACCACACGTCATCTGATACACAGCTGTTGCCAGCCACACATCATCTGATACACAGCTGTTGCACACATCATCTGATACACAGCTGTTGCCACACATCATCTGATACACAGTTGGTACCACATGTAATCTGATACACAGCTGTTACCACACGTCATCTGATACACATCTGGTACCACACGTCATCTGATACACAGCTGTTACCACACATCATCTGATACACAGCTGTTACCACACGTCATCTGATACACATCTGGTACCACATGTCATCTGATACACAGCTATTACCACACGTCATCTGATACACAGCTGGTACCACACGTCATCTGATACAAAGCTAGTAGTGCACGCCTTCTATCATATTCAAACGACCACTCGTTAGTCTCTGTTTGGCTACCAAGATTTAAAGGGCAAAGGTCATAGCAAAAAGAGAAAAATATGGACAATAGAGGGCATCAGGGAAGATTTTTGTAAATATATGGTAAACATATTTAAAAAAGACCTATTATTGTAGCAAAATAACATTGTTTTTCATTTTAATACATTTTAAGACCAAAGGGTAATATAAAAGGGCCTTAAAGATGAGTTGAAAGATTTTATTGCTAAATGGGCCATTGTCTTATAATAGCTCGTGGTCGTTTCCAGACATACTGTAACTTGTGATATTCGATTGTTTAAATTGAATTTCATTACATTGAATTAAATTCAAAAGTTAGAAATACTTAAAGAAATGCTTCACAGCTGTTACCACACATCATCTGATACACAGCTGTTACCACACCACATCTGGTACCACACATCATCTGATACACAGCTGTTACCACACGTCATCTGATACACAGCTGTTACCACACCACATCTGGTACCACACATCATCTGATACACAGCTGGTACCACACGTCATCTGATACACAGCTGTCACCACACGTCATCTGATACAAAGCTGTTACCACACATCATCTGATACACATCTGTTACCACACGTCATCTGATACACAGCTGGTACCACACATCATCTGATTCACAGCTGGTACCACACGTCATCTGATACACAGCACAGCTGTTACCACAAGTCATCTGATACCCAGCTGGTACCACATGTAATCTGATACACAGCTGGTACACAGAGGCAAAATGGCTATGGGAAGCAAAATGGCTAGTGTAAAAATTGACCAAAACAACACAGAAATATGTAAAAAAATAATTAAAAAATCTAGTTTTGAGTGGGGGTGGGGGTGGCAGGGGGAGAGGCAGGGTGGGGAGGGGGAGGGCAGCACATATATATGTAAGAAGCTATATAAGAATTGACCAAAACAATACAGAAATATGTTAAATAAATAAAAGCTAGTTTTGAGTGGGGATGAGGGGTGGGGGAGAGGTGGGGGTTGGGGATTGAGGGCAACATATATTTGTAAGAAGCTATATAAGAATTGACCAAAACAATACAGAAATATGTAAAAATAAAAAAATAAAAAAATCGAGCTTTGAGTGGGGATGGGGGAGAGGCGGTGGTGGGGTGTAGAGGGCAATATATATGTTTAGTTAAGAAGCTATGTAAGAATTGACCAAAACAACACAGAAATATGTAAAAAAATAAAAATAAAAATATTTAAGTTTTGAGTGGGGGTGGAGTTGGGGGAGAGTTGGGGTGTGGGGGGGGGGGTGGGGGGAGGGCAACATATATGTGTAAGAAGCTATGTAAGAATTGACCAAAACAACACAGAAATATGTAAAAAAATAAAATAAAATAAAATTCCAGTTTTGAGTGTGGGGGTTGGCGGGGAGGGCAGGGGGAGGAGGGAGCAACATAGCTATGCGTAAGAATTGACAAAAACTACACAAAAATATGTAAACAAATAAAAAATAAAATAAAATATTCCAGTATCGAGTGGGGATGGGGTGGGGCAACATGTGTAAGAATTGACAAAAGCAACACAGAAATATGTAAAAAAAAAAAAAAAAAGTTTCAAGTGGGGGGGGGGGGGGGCAGAGGGCAACATATACGTGTAAGAATTGACTAAAACAACACAGACATATTTATTTTTTTTAAAAGAAAAAAAAGTGTGGAGGGGGGTAGGGGGTGGGTGTGGAGGGAGTGGGGGCGGGGTGGAGGAGGGAGCCCATGCCCCAATATGGGTGAAGTATGAATAAGATGCATAATGCTATAAGAAATCCCAAATCAAAATTATAGATATATACATGCTTACATAGATCTGCCTTTATTGCACATTTTATGGGCCATCATAATTTGGGTTCCATGGAAGCCCAGAATTTGCAGAGGACAAAATTACTTACCCAACCCTTTACAACATACTATAAGGAACCCAATTCCAAAATTTAGTTCAGCTAGCACAAGAAATGTAAGAGATATAGACCTGTAAACACAGCTTACACGCAAAATTTGATGTGAAACAGACACATTTTAAGGGCTATCAGAATTTGGGTTTCATGGGAGCCCAGGGGTTACAGGAACAAAAATTACTTATGCAGCCCTTAAGATAATGCTATAAGGAAGCTAATGACCAAATTTGGTTGTGCTAGGGTAAGAAATGTAAGAGATATAGACTTGTAAACACAGCTTACACGCAAAATTTTATGTGAAATGGGACACATTTTATGGACTATCATAATTTGGATTCCATGGGAGCCCCTGGGTTACAGGAACCAAAATTGCTTATGCAGGCCTTAAGATAATGCTATAAGGAAGCCCATGGCCAAATTTGGTTGTGCTAGGATGAGAAGTGTAAGAGATATAGACTTGTAAACACAGCTTACACGCAAACCTTGATGTGGGACGCCGACACCGACCCCGGGGTGATTACATAAGCTCTCTTATTCTTCGAATAGTCGAGCTAAAAATGAGCTTCAATCAGCGACAATTTGGGCCTGTATTTTCTGCATGCATCTGTGGTATTTAAGGTTTATTCTACCAAAGACGTTGGCTTTTTATTCAGGCATTGCGTGATGCCTCAGGGGTGTCATTATCTTTATAAGTAAGCGGCCCACAGAGCAGAATTGCCGGGTATTTTTATCGATACTTGTATAAAATACTAGTAAAAGTGTTCATAGTAGTTGGTTAGACCAGTCAAAGAAGCAGGGAGAAATTCCCGCCTCCCGCCTCTTTATAACACCCACCTCGCCGAATGAGTGCGAACGGGGGTCGGTTAGGGGTCCTGAAGGAAACTAAATAGCGAAGAATCATGGCTCTATGGTAGGTACATGACACCATAAGGGCCATGATTCTCACGTCTACTGTCAAAGTTGACTTTGCTTATTTGCATACTGTGACGTCATATTGTAAACAACAACTTACCTCTGTATTCGCGGGTGTGTAGCCGGTTATTTCCAGTGCAGTTTATAAAATACGATTTATTAACTGGTTGCGTTTGCTCCAAATATATTACGGAAGTCACCGGCGATGAGAAAATCACACATTACAAGCAAGACATATATATATAAATAAAATAATAGATATTGCCTATAATTTCACCAGTTTCTTTATAGGATGGCCTCTAACGAGCGATTACCCAAAATAAAAATAAAGCTTGTAAAGGCCATGAATATCAGTTCTAGAAAGCATGTCATCTTTGATTTTTTAGCTCTACTGGCCAACTGTCGTCCGTCTGTTTGTCGTCCGTTAACTTTTCTTCAAACGACTTCTCCTCAGAAACCGCTTGGCTAATTTTGACCAAACTTCACATGGATGATCCTTAGATGAATGCTTTTTAGATTGTTAAAATTAGGTCAGCGCTACATCCAAGATGGCTGCCATTACCATATATGGTCGAAACCTTATAAAAATCTTCTTCTTCAGAACCGCTGGACAGATTTCAACAGTTTTTCTTTTAAAATGATCGCCAACGCCTACGCTATCAAGTTTGTTCAAATAAATTCCCCGGGGTCAAACATGGCCGTGCCCCGGGGGTCCAAAGTTTGTATATTGAGGTTTTGCATGCTTTTCATATAGACATATAGGAAAAAACTTTAAAAAATATTCTCTGAAACCACAAGGCACAGAGCTCTCATGTATTACATGTAGCATCAGCTTATGGTCCTCTACTAAGTTTGTTCAAATGGTGACCCTGGGGTCAAATTTGTCCCCGCCCCGGGGGTCACAGTTTTACATAGACTTATATAGGATTTTTTAAAAAAAAATCTTCTTCTCGGAAACTATAACAGCCAGAGGTTTGATATTTTGCATTTACTATAAGCTTATGGTCCTTTACCAAGTTTGTTCAAATGGTGACCCTCGGGTCACATTTGGCCCCGCCCCAAGGCTCACATGTTTTACATAGACATGTACAGGGAAAAACTTAAAAAATCTTCTTCTCTGGAACTGCAAGAGCCAGAGGTTTAATATTTTGCTGTTGCTATAAGCTTATAGTCCTTTACCAATTTTGTTCAAATGGTGACCCTGGGGTCACATCTGGCCCCACCCCGGGGTCACAGTTTTACATCAATGCTTGTTTTAATTTTTTCAATTTCTTTATTTTGTATTTTTTTTATTATTTTTTTTTTGTAATTTTTTTATATATGTTTATTTTTTATTTTTTTTATTTTTTTTTAAATTTTTATTTTTTATTTAATTTTTATTTTTTATTTTTTATTTATTTTTTTATTTTTATTATCTCTACTGGCTAAATGGAAAACCAGCCAGATCGGACCAGTAATGGCGGAGTTATGGCTCTTGATATAGTTAAAAGTGCTATATTTTGCCTCTTTAAGACGATAGTCACTCGCTTCATTGATGTCATAAGAGCCATATTAGCCAGTAGAGCGTCCACAGGCCCTCTTGGGCCTCTTGTTAGGATGAAAAGTGCTAGGTCTCGTGCGTAAGAATAGTCATACCACTGTTAATGTGGAAGATCTCACTCGGGCACCGAACTTCTGTGTTGGATTAACACAGAAGTTCAGTGCCCGAGTGAGATCTGAGAGAATAAAAAAGCTTGTAAACCTTCTTCCCTCGAAAATAAGGGTTTGAAAGTGAAGGATTTAAGTAAGAAAGTAAATAAAAACAAAAGGAGAACCCTCGACCAAAAGCAAAAGGAGGGGGTTCCCACCCCTTACCACCATTAGCATTTCGTGGCTTGCCATCACTCAAGTGATGATGACAAATGTTTGTATCTAAAAGTTGGCTCTAAAAGGGATCTTATGATGGAAAGTTAGGTATCTTCTTATATCAATTCATCAACATGGTTTCACGCGGGGCTGCTCCTGTGCTACTCAGTTGTTGGAGTGTATAGATGATTGGTCGGAAGCAATCGATAATGGGGAAGAAGTAGATGTCATCTATCTTGACTTCATAGCAAATTTACGATAAAATGAAAAACAAATACGATGAAGTGACTAGACCTACGGGACTACAGCAAATACGTGACAAAAAGAAAAATGACAAATTGAAAGACAGACAGTCAAGTGACCGGACCAACAAAGAATGTTGCCGACCAAATCGTTATATTAGAAAACATGGTCACTGGAAATCACACATTTGTGAGGTCAATTATAAGAAATAATGCAAAAACGCCGTGTGTAGTAATGTACACAGACGAACAGATAACAGACTTAAAAAAACTGTGTTGTACTGGTCAAACAATATTGGGTGTTGACATGACGTTTAACCTGTGCGATATGCACGTAACTGTTACTTGTTACAGACAGTTGACAGTGACCCGACAGAGAACACATGAGGCTACCATTTTTATTGGACCTATATACTTACTTGACAATAGCGACTTCGAGTCATACTGCCACTTTTTTTATCATTTGAAAATGAAATTAATAGATACACCAATGAACAAACTTGTTATTGGTAGCGACGACGAAAGCGCTTTAGTAAAGGCAGTGGTGACAGCTTTCCCTGAAGCAACACATGTTTTATGTACCAGACATTTACGTCAAAACGCTAAACAAAAATTGACAGATGACGCGGTTGACCTTAAAACCATGCAGGGATATGCTACTTGACAAAATATTTGGCGCGGATGGCATTCTCGAAGCAGATTCGAAGAGAAGTGTGACGAATTGCAGGAGCTTAACTCCGGTATTTCACAGACATTTGTGAAATACTTTGATAAGCTCAGAAAGCAACTGAAAACAAAGGTTAATGAACCATCACGAAGACATGACGTGTTCGACAGTCACTGGACCAACAACAATTATGAGTCGGTCAACCACATATTAAAACGGACTGTTGACTGGAAATCAAAACCACTGACAGACCTGGTGCAGTCTATTAAGGAAATTGTGGACGGTCAGTTTAAGGACTTACGGAGTGCTGTGATCGGAACAGGTGAATTTCGTCTGGCCGACAGCCATAAGAAATTTCAGGTTACAAAGACGGAATGGATTACCATGACGGACGAACAGCGTACAAAATTGTACAAACGTTACCGGCAACATATTGGCACTGACCCCAAGTACTTGACGTCGACAGACGGACGGTCGACAATAATAGCACCAAGAACACATGGAAAAAAACAGGAAAACGAAAACGGAAAATAAATGCTCGGACCGTGACAGTGAATATTAAGAAAACGAAGACTTGTTTGTCAGGAAGCATGTTTTTTGTTAAAAAGATAATATCAATGTTTACATGTTTTTGTTAAAAAGATCATATCAAAAACATTTGTTTCCTGTCATATATGTTTCATGTTATAATGTTTTGTAATATGTATTATGTTTTCAATGATATTTGTATTATTAGCATTTGCCATCCTTCCTGTCGCTCGGTATAAGGCTGGTGACCGGTGTAAATCACAGGCAACCAGGGCTTTGCTCCATGGGCACTGGGTAACTGCCAGGAAGCATGGTTTTTGTTAAAAAGATAATATCAAAAACATTTGTTTTCTGTCAAATATGTTTCATGTTATAATGTTTTGTAATAATTATTTCATGCTGGCATGTTAGCTGTTGTTAATGTTCGTATTGTCCATGTGCACTGTAAAAGAATAATATATATTTTATTTTTTGTAAAACAATCATAAAAAGCACCATAAAAGATGTGTCAATATTCCACATAAAAGAAGTGCACCAAAGCACCATAAAAGATGAATAAATGACACCATTAAAAAAGATGTGCTAAATTGGTTAGTAAATGGGTGGTATAGATGTAAATAAATAATTTCAATTTATACCACCAAGTCCTAGTTACACCTCCTCGATGGTACTAACCGGAAACATAATTTTTATTTGTTACACTCAAATAAAAGATATGTTGGCTGACGTAACAGGGCGCATCTTAGTATTACAAAAGTCTATTTCGGTAATTATCCCGTGTAATGTATTCAATATTTAAGTCTATATCGATCATTCTCTGGTGTATTCCGGTATTTTTCGCTGATTAATGTCACATAAACACATATTCATTAATATATTAATTAAATAACTATACATTTCAGCAGATTTAGATAATAAATAGTGTATAAACAAGTCTATTACGGTAATTATCTGGTGTATTCCGGTATTTTTCGCTAATAAAAAATGTATAACATAGTCAATTTCGGTCATTCTCCGGTATCTTTCGATGATTAATGTCACAAAAACACATATTCATTAATATATTAATTAAATAACTATACATTTACGCCAATTTAGATCATAAATAGTGTATTAAAAAGTCGATTCCGGTAATTCTATGGTGTATTCCGGTATATTCCGGTAATTTGATAGGGTCATTGTCGTACCGGGTACTACAGAAAGGCACCCGGGGTACATTTATGTATACAGAAACGTACCCGAAAATCATCGAATTCCAGAAAGGCCCCCAAATATACATAAATGTACCCGAGACAAAATACAATGTCGTAAAACGCGGCCGTAACGCGTTCTGTTACTTGAGGTACAGATGGTCCCACGTGGTACTTGCATTTTGAATTTTTCCGCTTAGCCCCGCGGAAAAACTGGTTAGCGGACCCACGATGATAGCGTGAAAGTCCACCCTTCTAAGCGACTTTATGTTTTTGTCCATCGCGGACATACTAATCGTGGTCGGTGAATTGTGTCATCGCGGAATCGCGGCGGGTAATAAGGTGGAAATCCGCGCATCACCGCGTTTTTTTCCAGGTTACCTTTACAATAAATGTAGTTTTAATAATAAATTATAATCTAGAAAATGTGTTTGCATGTTCATGTGAATTACATACATTACATGTATCTAAAGAGCTGTGTTTAGTATAATTTGTACACATAAACTTTTAAATCACATCTAGAATATACACTTTGTATCCATTTCATGTTTCTGGAACTAAGCATTGAAGCCTACTTATGAGGGAGATCGGTGGCCGTCAGTTCCCTTTAATCTGAGTGTTATATTCATGTCCATTATTATTCCAAAACACATCTACAATTCCCATTTAGAAAGATCTTGCTTTCATGTATGCATTTGTATTGCAAAGATACGACAAACTTGACGTTATAAAGTTACCACGTTTATAATCAATTAAAATTACGCACCGAATTTTCCTATTTTTTAACATTCAACAATCAAAACAAAGTGTGAACATGTCCAAAACAAACAGACAATGAAGGAACGTAATTTATCACAGTTCTGACGGCATACTAAAACATTCTGGATTTAAAGAAACTTAGATCAAACAAAATATATGACAACAGTAACATTGAACAAAGGCCGCGTAGTAATTATATCATTAACACCAATTGACATTTAGAAAACAACAATTATGTTTTTTGGATTAACCACATTTTTAAATAAAGGTGTTAATAATATTTGGGCTTTATTTAAAGGTGACCATAATTAAATTAAATTAAATTTTTTTTTAAGTACAATTATTCTCGCACATTCATTGTTTTACGTCGGTTTATTCCTCACTATAAAGGCTAATGTTATCCACCGTTTTAATGCAATGTAAAGATAGAGTTTAAGACAATTTAAATGATCAAACTGTTCACAATTATGTCTTTGAAGTGCCGCTCGGAATCAGTACTTATAACGGAGATGTCGTTTAATATTTTCATTATAACTGACTTTACTGATTAATAGAGTTATTTTATGTGTAGTAAATACACAATGTATTTAGAGTATTTACAATTAAGAACATACTACAGTAACCGTAAAAATGTAGTAAATGTTGTTTATTCGCTCAAAATATTCGTCTTAATTAGTATCTGCATATGTTTTTTTTCATAATTATCTATAATTCATTGTAGGCATTACTAACCAGCAATACAGAGAGGCAGTGAAGATGGGAACAGATCTTCCATTCGTATGTGTTCCATGTGTCGCACGGATACCGACCAAAGACGATACCGATGAATCTGCCATGGATGATTCACCCACCAGAGACTACACGGAAGACACCGACGAATCGACCGCCGCCATTGACGATACAGCCTCCAGAGACTACACGGAACACACCGACGAATCGACCGCCGTCCATCCAGAAGTTACATTCCATGTCGACCTTTCAGAGGGTCGCATACAAGCGTATGCAGGGAAGAACGGCGACGCTATGAGGCCAAGGAAGTTTTTTAACATCTGAATTCCTGCGAGAGATTGGAAGGATGTACGCGCCACCAATGGATACCATTGAGAGTGTTGAGGATTAAAAATCTTGACTGTGTGTGAAGTGTTAACTTTTCTTAGTGTCTGATGAGGGCAAATAAACAGAATTAAGTTCAAACTTCTTTTATTCAGTAAATATCATACCAATCACCGTGATTATCAGGATTAGCAAGTCTTTTGACCCATCATGCTTTAGTGGAATTAATAAATGATCCAAATCTATCATTTGTAGACCACCATTTGTATAGTCTTGTATAATCGTTTTCCTATTGATTTTATCTGGTTTACCCTCTCACAAATATTGATACATTTTATTGTTTATTCGATTTAAGGATTCTGTTGATGTAGTCTCCAAAACAGTTAGAGGGTATATCAGTTTTGGTAGAACAAACGTTTTTATTATCGTTATCTTTCCTAGAATAGATAAATTGTGTTTTTTCCATTGATCTAAGCAGGTTATAAATTGATCTATATTTGGATAAAGGTTATATTCTTCACATTTTCAATTTTCATTTGCAGAACCGATTCCCAGTGTTATTGCTTTGTCTTTAGTCCATACATACTGTTTTTCTTCACAGTATGTTTCATATGAACCTTTTAATGAACCGACATATAGTATTATTGATTTTTTTATGTTTAATTTTAATCCAGACTCTTCGCTAAAATTATCGATTAGGTTTACTAATGTTTAAAAGTTATTTTTTGACCCATCTAGAATAATCGTAGCATCGTCCGCGAATGCTGTGTTTTTTATTTCATTATTATTAGTTTTACTCCTATAATATCTTTACGTTTCCTTGTAGCATTATATTTATTGCTATTATAAAAAACATATGGCGACAGTGGGCCTCCATGCCTAACTCCTCTATCTTTTTAAAAAAAAAAGAAGACATATATCCATTATTTACAACACAACTTTGGGCATCATTATAAAACAGTTTTATCCAATTGATAAAAGAAGGTCCAAAGTTAAAACAGTTTAAACATTTTATAATAAATTCATGGTCGACCCTATCAAATGCCTTCTCGAAGTCCGCAAAAAATATTAGTCCTGGAGAGTCTTCGTCATTCAAATAATCAATAACCTCAAATATAGTTCTTATGTTTCTTCAATGTATCTACCTTTCAAAAATCCTGTTTGGCTATTGTCTATGAGTGTAGCAATGCATTTAGTAGCAATGTTAAGGTCCTCTACAAAAAAAAATCAAATGGTGACACCGAGGTTAAATCTGGCTCTGCCTCGAGGGTCACAGTTTTACATATATAGAGTGTTATATAGGGAAACACTTAAAAATGATCTTCTCCTCTACATCATCTCTGACATTCACTCTAGCGTTTGTATATTGCTGTGTGGCGGCTGTAAAAAGCCACCCCGACTACAAATCAACAATGTTATTGTAGGTGGCTTTAAAGTAGAATTCAGTTTAAGCCGGTGTTAGGTGAGGGGTATTGAACAAAATATTACATCTCATGAACAGGTTTATTAAAACTACTTTTCTCTCTTTACATGTTTACAGGGCAAAATCACACGGTACAGAGCTCTGATATATAGCAATATATATAAAAGTAGCATCAGGTTATGGTCCTCTACCAAGTTTGTTCAAATGGTTATCCTGGGGTCAAAATTGGCCCAGACAAAGCACAAGTTCGTCTGTTGACGACTTAAACGAGTTTCAATGTGAGAGAACTTTATATGAAAATAAGAATAAATAATTGATCTTCCGAAGATATTTATATATGAACAACCTATGAAGGATGTGTATTGATACAACAAATGAGCTGGAAACGGGTCATGGGATGGGTTCCACTTAGATACTTTTCTGTTTATAAAGGAAAGTAAAAAAACACAACACAATGACTGTTTTTTACTTCATTGAAAGTGATATATACCTTTGCTTTATGGATAGGTATTAACATTAGGGTCCCTAAGTGGGCTGTGTTAGTGACCTTAACACTATCATCGCACCAATATAAATGTATTGTCATACTGTGATGCATACTAGTATAGATTACAGCCTCGTGTTGATATAAAAGAGATCGTGATACCGTAAGTATAATGCACTTGCATTGTAAAAACAAATCTGTCTTACAGGTAGGAGTGGTTAATTATGTAGTGCAGTATAAGCATTACTTATATCAATGCTTTAGATAACTAATTAAAGGGGTATATCAGCATTAATATTTGGGACATCTGCATTGCAAAAAAATAAATTAGGGGTAAATTAGCAGTCACAGAATATGTACTATTTCAGTACAAAAATGGCATATTTGTGAGAAACAAAATTTAAAAAAACAGCATTGCTGGTTTATTTAGCCATTGACATTTGGAGCATTGTTATTTGTTGCCGGACGGGATCCAGGTGACTTCTCTTTGTGCTTACGTTTGGGTAGTGTACTGGAAGGAGAAATAATGAGTGGTACATGCTCTACACTAACTGAAGCAAATTAACTAATCTCATGACAACATCTTTTTTGAATGTATACTGAAGCAAAAAAGAAACACAACTCGGGAATTTCCGCTATATATTGTATATATAATTCCACATAATATTCCAAAGAAATCCCGAGATGTTTTGTAAACAATAATCAGTTGCAGTTAGTTAGAGAAAGGACACAACTGTGATGTTGTAGACGTTTTAATCAAAGTACTGAGCCATTTCAGTACTGTATTAACGTAACGAGTTTACAAAATGTTGCATCCTAAGTTTGCTCATATGCTTCAGCAAAACGTGTAATCTGTCAATAATGAAACTTTGAAGGAATACTATTTCCTGTATTATGTGTTGTTTTAGTCTTTTTGACGAAAGGAAAGGTCTTACGTAGCCGTGTACCATTCGATAAACAGCAGCATATTGTACATGCAATTTATAGCGCAAATTCCCGAGTTTCGTTTTCCTTTCAGTATATATGGGGATTTAAAAATGTTAGTTGATTATTATGCAGTATGTATACTGCGTTTGCTTGTTAGATGCTACTTTGATTAACTGTTATAATTTACACTTAAATGTAGTTCTCCAGCAGAGGCGGCCTCGGTAGCTCAGTGGATAAGGTCTTGGCTTTAGAACTATAGACCTCTGCCTCGCGTGGGTTTGCTTCCTGGTGTAGGCATGTCTGATAAGAAACTTTATATTTAATCTCATCTCCATCTGAAGTTGCTGTCCCCTGTCCTAATTTATAACATATTACGATGTGCTTGCAGGACGCGAACAAAAGACTTCATTCATTCATTCTCCTGTAGTTCTAATATTGGATGTGCGTATTTTGCAAGAATGAGAGTTTGAAAATTTCCGACTGCAACTGAGGCATTTAAATGGTATCTCTCCTGTGTGTATGTGCCTGTGTATTCATAGACTGTTCAACCAGTTTAATTAATTCAAAATTAAACTGGCACGAATGTGAGATTATATTAATCACATAACACCCAAAACTCTTATTTATATAACTTGCAGTATGAAGACTTCGTTTGCTGACTCGGTCTTCTCTGTACGACACCGAACAACGGAACTACCTTGTCGATTTCCGTAATCCAGTATTTTAAACGTTGCGGAAATTGACGAAACCATTCCGATGCGCACCGAGCTAAACGGAATAGACCGAACACTGTACTACACTTGTACACGTTTATGCTTTTTTTTCTGTATTTCAAATAAAAATTGTAAACATCATAGACTAGATCGAAAGGGACAAACCTTCTGCTTACTCAAATTCATTTTCTTTGATGAATATTTTGTTTAAAACGCGTGTGTTAAAGTATTGTCAGTTCAGAAGGAGGTGATGATGAATATTCATCAGCCAGTCTAAATGCCGGAGTTCACTTGTAGTTCGCTTGTAGCAATATCCAGATAGACAGACATTATAGTAGCTACACGCTGTTACCAGTGTTAACTCTATTGCAAAATACACTATTTTCTCTACTGTGCTGTGATTGGCTAAAAGCACTGGAGGTTAATTTGATTTTAGCAATATATATTTTAAGGATATAGCATGTTTTAATTTATATTTTACTGATCAAATCTCCATGAATTTAAGTAAACAGTTTTGCTACATTTTAGTTATATTACTGATGTAAGGTACACACTTTTTCTTTTAGTTTTTTCTCTTCACCTGCAATGCTTGTAGACAATACAGTGTATTGCAACAAAGTAGATATTTTCTCTTCATTCAGCTTTTATAGTATGACTCCTGTATTTAAAGGAAACCTAACAGATGCATACACTTGTTTGCCAAGTGTTGACATTGATCGTTAATTGGGAATTATTGGGAGTCATATTTTATTGGGGACAATGTCTATTAGTGTGCCATTATTACCTGATACGTTTGATTTTGTACGTTTGGTAGGATATAATTGTGTTTTATGTATTGGTAATTGAGGACTGTTTCAAATTCCTGAGCTGAACTACTATAACAGTGGACACTTAATTGTCGTTGCAGATTGGATATTCTTTTGTGGGTACAGGAAGTTTGTTTTTGAAATTTTACCATTGATGACTTAGTATTTTGTAAAGTCATTTTCTTATGACATATTAGACGTTGTGCAAAGTATTGTTACGGGTCACAGTGTGTATGTTTGTGAACTAATGTTCGGGGCGTTTGTTTCAGTGAAAGGAATTTCAAGAATAACGTGAGCAATTTTGATAATAAATACATAAATTGTATATTACTGGAACTGGAATTTGTAGTGGTAATTAACAATATCTTAGTTTTGAAAATCGGTTGAGAAATACATATTTTACAGCCAAACTGCTTGTTAGATGGGGCATGTCCCATGTAATCTCCTTGTTGCTGGGACAGCAGAAAATTAAGAAAACTGAAATAATGAACTTCAGTTAGCCTTAATATTTTGCTACACAACGCATTAAACCATTTTTTGATAAAATTATATAAAAAAATCGATTTTTTTCATGCAGCAGAATTTTGCATTGAAAATGCCCTATCAAAATAACTTTCGTATGTGAAATTTTCATTTCTCAACCGATTTTAAAACGAGAGATATTTTTATTTACCACTAGAAATGTCTGTTTTAATAATATACAAGTTATTGAGGTACCAGTTGAAAAGTCTAAAAAACCTTTGGCTGAAACAAGAGCCCCAAACAATAATGTTAGTGCCATATATAGATCAGTTATGTTTGTGTTTCTTTGGAGGCTAATATTGAGGCAATTCGCCGAGCTATTTTGGGAAGAGAGCGCCAAAGCCAAGAAGTGAATTCAACAAAACTGTAAAACAGAAGACGTGTATGTGGAAACAGTTTCGACTAAATAGAAAAATACAAACAAATCAGTGACAGAAATAAAGGCAAATGATGGACTTCACTGAACAGATCACAAAGAAATGTTATTGTCTCTGAGAGCCTAACAACAAGAACAAATCACCAAAAGAAGTCATTGTCTCTGAGCGCCTAACAACAAGAACAAATCACCGAAGTATGTCATTGTCTCTGAGCGCCTAACAGTAAGAACACATCGCCGAGGAAGAGCATTGGCTATGAGCGCCTAACTACAAGAAATGTTTGATTCGGATGTTCGGTACAACAAGTGATAGAAAAAAAACAATGATTTATTGTTAGACTGGCTCAATCTTCTTGCAGAACTCTAACAGCCGCGAAGTTCTCATTAGTTCTCTCCAGCAGGTCTTCAGGAAATTGATACCAATGGTATTTGCATTAAAATGTCAGTGCTTTTTTTTCAACATTCATTATAGATCCACCAAACATGAGAAAAATGGTCCTATCGAAATCACAGCACCTAAACGCAATGGCACTGTAGATCTGCATTTTTCAACAAACAAAGAGGTAATTAACTATACAATGAAAAAGACAATACACACAGAAAGAGTGGTGAAGACAGGGTTACCGACTTGGACCGGTCAGTAGGCAATATGGTCTACTGGTTAACCTAAATACATTTTAAATGTACACAATCTCGCTATTATCCTGTCTTCTGCTCTCAACTTGACAATACAGCGTAAATCAAAGTATATCTCATCAAAAAAAATCTCTAACAGTAAATTCCACATTCAGATAAATTTGGAAACGATACACGTATATGTTATTGTAAACATATATATAAACATAATTAGATACACCTCAGGATGTAAGTCGTTTGGAAGTAATTTCTTTACGGCCAAATGGGGTTTAATTCACTTTGTTTTATCAGGAAAGCACTGTTTATGCTTTCATGCACAACTGGAATTTGACGACAAACTAGGTGATAAACGATCATCCCGTAGGAAAAGCTAATATTGAAATAGGTGACAAAGCCAGGACTTGTCATTCTTTGGCTGGATTTCACGGAAACATGATGGACAGAACTGCAAAACAATTGGCGAAGGACGGCTGTGAGGAGATATCAATGTTCAGTTTTAAAAAGTTAAATTGTGCTGTTTTTATGAACATAAATTCAGTTTGTATTATTAAAGAGTGTGATTTTATTAGGAATAATAATTCGTTGGTTTTGGATGTATAAATTATGTTTATTAAATTGGATAGTATACATTGTAGTCAAATTTGGATTTTATTTGTTAATTCTTGGAAATGTGACGGAATTATCTGCTTATATTGTTGCCAATGGCTTCTGGTATTGGGGGCGTACAAGACACGAGATAATCATGTAGAACTGGTGAAATTGTATCTGCGATATAAATATTTGACAGAGCAAAATATGGTGGAAAGGTATCTGCAGTATTAAATTTTACCCGAGCAAATGTATTTCCAGTATTAACATTTGCCCGAGCAAATGATAGTGGAAAGGTATCTGCAGTATTAAATTTTGCTCGAGCAAATGCATTTTCAGTATTAACGTTTGCTCGAGAAAATGATGGTGGAATTGTGTTTGTATTATTATATTATGGTGGAAATACAGCTGCAGCATTAACATTCGTTCGAGCAACATTCTTTCCTGCAGTAGTGTATCAAGCTGTCAGACGCAATATTGACACTTGGACGACCAATATTAACGTTTATATACAACATGTGTATGCCTTAAAATAATCATGCATTTTGTTTTTCTTTCTTCCATGTAATCGTTTTAAATGTACTCGTTAACGTTGACTCTATTTAAAATGTCAGAAGACGATAGACATGTCTCTGTTATGACACATTTAACTTTACTGTTAATACAATTTGCCGAAGTAACTAGTTATGACATTGGACACATAAGAATTTAAATTTATATGTCTTCATCTATATGGTAGTTAAGGACTTTTGGTCAGCATCTTAAATAAAACAATATATCAAAACTGGATGGGGTATGATCAAGTGAAATGTTCAACCAAATGAATAAATAAAGTAAACTTTTACCTAACCTTTCGGATATAAAGGGCACGTCTGTCATATACAAGTCAGTATTCCTTCTGATATTATGTTCACACTAATAGTGTGTCTAAAACATGCATTAGGTTGACAGTTTCACCTGATCATACCCCATCTAGTTTTAGAATAGATCGCCATTTGAAAGATGGCCGGACCAATGTCCTTAAATGGAAATAGTCAAATCTGATAAGTGAAAAGTGGAGACACAGACACATTAAAATTTAATAAACAGATAGGAAACTTCCTATCTTAACCAATGAAGTAACCAACATATCACGTGGCACCTTAACTTTTCCTTCTATCTTCTCTCTCAATTATTCATTGATTTTGATAAAAATACATTCAAAAGATTCATAGTGAATAGCAAAATGGGATTATAACAATTTTTGCTTATTTTAAAAGTAAGAAATTGTATAAAAATATGTTAAAAGTTAAAAATGTATCATTTTTCTCTTTTCTCTTAAAAATCAATGTTTTGACATAGTCAAAGTTTCCGTCAAACTCTTTAAAAAATAAAATACTACCATTGGAAAGAAAATTAAATTTGTGATGGGATTTGGCATGAATGACACTTGTATCTATAAAACTCTTCATGATATGCATGATATATGTGTTTAAAGTTGTTAAATAATTTGTGAAGTTTTCGCACTGTGGCAGGTGAAATTCAAATAATTTTTATAGTGTCCGATCTATTTGTTATTAGGTCTGTGGTGGAGAGAAATAACAAGGACAATAAACAAATGAACATCAGGCATTTATTGGAATTTAAACATAGACGATGTTGTCAACATAATTCAACTTATGCATTATATACTACTACGTTGAGATGTCGTATTGGTTATGAAGATGCTGCTAGCTTTAAATAGTTCTTTTATTAGATATTTTGTTGTGATAGAGACGCTTAAAATGATCTTTACAGTTAAGTTTAATTTAAATGAAATATTGCTGTTTCATTCATGATTCATTAGTTTGAGTATTTGAAAATAACACCGAGTACTACATCCAAGCTAAAATCCACTGTCCAATGTCAAAATGGGATTCGTATATTAAGATGCTATTTTTAATGCATAATATATTCTTCAAGATTGTCGTAAGTCCCTTTATTTTCTGCTTTATATTTTGTGCTTTATATTTTGGTCCTTATGAGTACACGGGATCTATAGCTTTCTTCTGATTTTCATTTCTGTTTTCTTCAGTGATACATAATGTCCTTTTCAGGTTTTCCACACCACGTGCTTAGCAAATATATTAGTTATGGTCCCATCTGGGTAGTATACGCCATTCAGGTTTGAACGGTGACACGATTTATACCACCATGCCCCTGTATACTTAACTGCGCAATTGTTACCTTCCTTTGTCATGAACGGCTTTGCGTTATGATACGTCAACGAGTCACCTGAAACATCGAACGTTAATATATTTAAAGTGACATGTTCACCTACAATTTTATTTTAGTTGAAACATAGTCGTTTGTATATGTACATAGTATGCGGCACCTCAAATATCAAAAGGTTGACACTAGGGTACCGCTTTGGAATAGTCAGTGACACAACAACAGGTTTTAGAGTGCCCTAAATCTCACTCTTACTCTATCGTCATTTCTGTTAAACGGGACAGTGTAAATAGAATAAACTGTTTTATTTCATCCACTAATACATAACATGCTTTACAAATCAGTACATGTAAAAACATACATTAAAACAGGATATATAAATATATTACTGACATTATAATTTTAGAGTCTAATGACATAAATTTAGTTTTTAAGGTTCAGAGATTTTTAAAAGGAGGAAAAATAAAGATTGGTTAACTTTAAGGTAAGACAATAAGAGCAGAATTATCAACTCCGAAAGAAAGGGATCTGTTTTATCAGCAGGAGAAAGAGTTAGACTTAGTATGAAGAGAAAAGTATGACGAGAAAAGGGATAAACGAAATAGAAGAAATATGTTTTGCTTTCCCTTTTCATATATGTAGAGTGGATGCTTATTTAATTTCTAGTTTGCTATATGCGATCATATTCTAACAAACTAGGCAGCATTAACAGGCAGTATGAAAACCGTTGTCGCTCGTAAGACTTATTTATCACGTCGATCTGCATAATTCTGCCGAGAAACAGGGTGCCTGAGATAAAACCTTGTATTGGCAGTTACGTTCCTATTCCGTCAGGTGCACTTCTTTTGATGACGTCAGTACCTCTTTTGAAGACGTCAGGGTATATTTGATGACGTCTGGGTATTTTTGAACGGGACAAAATGTGTGTGTGTGTGGGGGGGGGGGGGGGGGGGGGGGGGGAAGGTAAATTAAATGATTTTAAAAAAAAATAGAATAGGGGGGGGGGGGGGGGGGGAAGGTAAATTAAATGATTTAAAAAAAAAATAGAATATCATGTTAGTGCCTGATCGTATCCACTTTATCAGGTTCGGCACGAATTTTTTTCTCAGCCTCACCTGATAAACTGGATGTGATCAGGCACTAACATGATATTCTCTATAAGGCGGAAGCCCTATTGTCAACCCTTTTGTGTTTGTGATGTCTTATTTTGTCTTTTGGGGCGCCCGTGGCCGAGTGGTTAACGTCTCTGACTTGAAATCACTTGCCCCTCACCGCTGTAGGTTCGATCCCTCAGGGGCCTAGGAATCTTTATGTAAGGAAGCTATCCAGCTGGCTTGCGGAACGTCGGTGGTTCTACCCAGGTGCCCGCCCGTGCACGAAAATTGGCCGGAGGGGCACCTGGGGTCTTCCTCCACCAATGGAAGCTGGAAAGTCGCCATATGACCTTAGCTGTTGGTGCGACTATAAAATCCAATTCAATTCAATTCAATTATTTTGTCTTTTATTCATCTTTAACGTTATTCTTTGTTTCTGTGTGTGTTTGTGGTTGATTGTCGTCCATGAATGCTACTTTTTCTGTTCGATTTTTATATCTAATTTTATAGTATACATACACAAAAGGCGAAACGACGTCGAGCAATGTTGAGTGAAGGGTATATATTCCCAACTGAAACTTCTTTTTCAAACGATATTGTTGTCAAATGCTAACTCTGACGTGTGTTATGGTATACGTGCTACTATTTAAAATAAACAAGACACATGAAGATACTGAAATTGATATTATGTCAGAAATGCGATGCATCCCATTTTCATTTTCTTTTAGATCATTTTGTACAGTAATATGATCATGAAAGTTATAAATAGTTCAGTCTGAAAAGAGTCAAGCCCATTCTTTGTGGCTTTAAATTAGAATATTGCTTAAGCCGATGCTAGGAGGCGTGAGAGGAATTGCAATTTAAATTACCTCTCATGAACAGACTCAATAAAACCGAGTATGCTACTTTTATCTCTTGTTTGTGTTTGTTGCTTCCGAGGAGTCCCCTTTTCAGTATTTATTGGGATTGGACACAGTCTGTCAAATCGTTTATATCACAGTCGTTCTAATGATTCGAATTATTCAAACACAATATTTTGCTCAACAGCCGTCACATCACATCGTATTTGCTAACTCGCTCAGTAAATGCAAAAATAAACAGAAATAAGCACTCCAGAGAGATCATCTACATACTATACAGAGTTTGGTTTACTCGATGTTAGTGTTATAAAAATTGTTTATCTTTTCATTATATTTAAAATGTTGGTATGAATATGGTATATAATTTATTATATATAAGCATAATATATGAACATAAACTAAATGCTCACTATCGTGATTGGTGTGTTGTTATTTAAAACTATTTATATCTATATACGTTACCTGCGTCATCGCCGCTATATCCACCCACGTGTAGACGGTATTTGTCGGCTGCTCCGTCTATATAGAACGTACTGTATTCCGCGTACCTCTTTTCCCCCTCAAAACTCTCCAGATCGACGCGTAATTCGTAATCATTCGGAGCGTTGCTTAATATCCTATACAGAGGTTCCAGACCTGAAACATAATGAGAGGTGAGTGTTTAGATTCCAAATATAGTAGTAGTAGCAGGTTCACATGAAATCATATATATTTAAACTTCCAGAGTATCTTAATTAACATTTATCCAACATATTAAAACCTTTTTTGGATAAAAACAAATCTAAAAAAAATATGTTTTGCAAATGTTTGATGCACCAGGATTTTGCCTTGAAAATGCTCTTTAAAAAAACACTTTCGCAAGTGAAATTCTTATTTCTAAACCGATTTTGAAAAGTAAGGTATTTTTATTTATCACTAACGATGTATGTTTGACGGATATACAATTTATTTAGGTTAATGTTATTATTAATTAATTAATGTGATTATATGAAATATTAAAAAAGAAAACCCTCGGCTGAAACAAGCACCCCAAACAATAGACATTGTATATGTATACATGAACAGGAGTTTTTGTCTAGACATGTTACATGTATACCTGGACAGGAGTGCTTGTCTAGACATGTTACATGTATACCTGGACAGGAGTGCTTGTCTAGAAATGTTACATGTATACCTGGACAGGAGTGCTTGTCTAGACATGTTCCATGTATACCGGGACAGGAGTGCTTGTCTAGAAATGTTACATGTATACCTGGACAGGAGTGCTTGTCTAGACATGTTACACTATTTTATTAGATGTGCCGTTCGGTTTTAGACCGGGTCGTCCCACTGTTGATGCCATATTTGTTTTGCAATCTGTTGTACAGACAGTATTGAATGAAACCAAGCCATTATATTGTTATGTTGTGGACCAAAAGAAAGCTTTCGAGAGTATATATAGAAACGGCACTTGGCTAAAGGTTTTTGAGTAGTAATAATAATTGTTATGACTGTTTCGAATGCTTGATTTGACTCAAGCAAGGGGATGTAATTGCTCTTGTAATGTTTTCTCTGTTTGTTGAAGATCTTGAATTTTTTTAACAGTAGTAAGTCTGGACTTAAAATATATGATATAACTTTAATTCTTTTACTTTTCGCAGTTCATATCACTTTCATAGGACTATCTCCTTCTAAGTTACAAAGCGTTTAAATATGTTGCAAACATATTGTGATAAATTGAGATTAGAGGTAAATGCTTGGATTTTTATTTTTTTAGAAAAGGGTAGGCTTTTTGTTAATGAGGCATGGGTCTACCACGAAAATAATGAGTTTAACAACCTGGGAATTGTATTAATTATACTGGATCATATGATTTAAATCAAGAGACCTTTGCAGGGAAAGAATGAAAAGCTTTAAATATATTAACTGCAAATGTAAAAAAGAAATCTAAAATGTTTTGTCAATTATTTGCTGCGTTCGTTGGTTCTAAATTAAACTAAAGACTAGACTAGTAGACATGTTTGGGGTTTTACAAAGTCAACGGAGATCGAACGAATACATTTGAAATTTTGTAAGAACGTGTTAAGAGATAAAACTGTCACTAGTAATTACTGGCATTTATGGAGAATCAGGTATGTACCCATCGTAGTATTGGAGTAAGGGGATAGATTCAAATAACAGTTGAAAGTAGCTATCGGGCCAAAAATGGCCAACTTATGCAACATATGTAAACCGTTTCTAAACTTACTGACCACGACGTATATATATAACTTACATGTTCTGAGAATCCAAACACTATAGAGACAATGTAAACGGATTTAACCAGCCAGGCCAAACCCCACAACTAAAGCTTCGAATTAAGAGTTACCAACTCATAATTAATTTTACGCATATTTAATAACGGTATATTAAGAACATGTGAGATAAACCTATACTTTTAATAGGCGGGTTAGTTTCTTTAGTAACTACTTTTTTATAAAGATACAGTGACAGATGAAAGAGGATTGAACAATTGGCCCAGTAATGTTAAAACCATTTTGATTGACTGCCACAATCCGTGGCTATAACTTTGTGTGGAAAGCCCAACTTTTATTGACATGAAAACATGAAATTTATTGATTAAACAAGGTTAATTGATTGTTTTGTTCAAAAACGTAAAGGTGATATTGAACATAATCGAGTTGTATGTATGTATAGACATTGTAAGACCTCGTTTTCATATGAGGCTTATTTGGATATCTTGTTATCAAAATTAAGAACTGCCATGTCGAGTATCCCCCCATAGACTTAGAATTGAACTTGAACTGGCAGATATGCTTATGTTAGAACTGATATAATTCAAAGATATTGTACACTGTGTAGTAGTACCGACTTGGAAGATTAATAGTATTTTATTTTAATTTGTCCATTGTATGAACACATACTTAAACTATATGTTAAAACATATTATTACAGACATCTAAGTGTTTTTAAATGTATTCAGTTGATGCAACTGCTAGTAAGCTAGATCTGTTTAGGTTATATATGTTTGAAAGAGAATAATTTATTCTTCAAAATACTGCAATTTATATTGAGTAAATTATTTATGTTCATCCTCGTTTGGATATAGCATTTAATCTATTTAAAACAATATTAATATGTAACAATGTAATAGGTATCATTAAATATCATTTTCAGTTTGTTAGCTGATAATTATCAGTTTGTTAATTGATCATTAAGGGAAAGGCGTCAAGGTCAGTAAGTATTTTCTACAACACCTTTGAGAGAAAATACAGCTGAATTAAAATTACACAGTTTCGCTAATAGTCCGAACAGAACAGAACAGAACAGAATAGAATATAATATAATATAATAGAATAGAACAGAACAGAACATCCCTTTATTAAACTCAAATCAAGAGCAGGTTATACAAGAGTATACAATACAAATGTTCTTTTAATAATACACATGACACGGTGTTAGTTGTTACGTTGTTACATATAACAGATATAACACGTATAACTAAATCACTTTGAAAGAACAAGCTGTGAGAGTTATGTGTGTGGTGGTGGCACGTGTGGGTTGGAGAGGGCGGTAGTAATTCTTTACAAATATAAACCTTTTCGTGGGTGCTAATTCATTACCTTGTTAATTTTAAATTAAAGGGGTCGAAATGTACATTGAAATAGTAGTGACAGGTGTTGAACTTTCTCGGTTCAGGTTTTTAATAAACAGACTATATTTATTGTAGGCCTAATCGTAAACAGAATTAAGTGGCACTTGACGAACAGTTTTGAATGGTCTGTCGTCTGATCACTGTGATCTTGATTTAGTAGTTAAGTTATGTCAGTATAGTCTGTATTGTGAAGTCAATTTGCAATTGTTTGTTAAAACCATTTTCTTTTGGTTTTCGTTTTAAAAGCATTATTCGTTTCATTTTCCTTTAACCTAAATGTAAAAGTGTATACATTTACCACTTTCTGGTTCTTCTTCCGCTAGCGGTATCCGGGCAACAAGCTCGTTCTCTAGCGTATCCAACTCCCGAAGACATCTACATGACTTTTGCTTCTTGCATTCCATGTTCACCACGAAGAGGAGCCAAATAGATATGAAGGCTAGTATTTTGATTTTTATAAAAATATTTAAAGGAAATCTACCTAATTCGCCATAAACCCTACTTTTTTGGCTTACACCCTTTGACTTTAAGAATGGATTTGCAATGTTTGAAATGGAAGAATTCATGCAATACTGTCAGTATTTTCACAAACCCCACACTTCAGAACAATACAACAAGATATGTGTAACCATTGTGTCAAATAGTTTAAGATGAATGTTTATAGGTAACCTTAATTTCCTGTCTTTTTTTGGCAATTGAGAATGTTGCTTTTCTAGCTTGATCAATTAATTTAGATCTAGTTTGAAAGAAATTGCCACGGCTGTCGAAAATGGTACCCAAATAATTAAATTATGTTTGGATAGAATAATCGGCTGCGTCATTGGAATGGGATGGAGTTAGGAGTTAGTCATGGGAGTGACGTTGGCGGGAAACCCTTCTGAACATAGCATCACTGCAGGTTGTAAGGGACAATCTGATGTGTCATCGAAAATGGGCTGAGCTAGTAGTAAGGCTATGGATCAGACTTCGCAGTGATGTCACGTGTTGCATGTTACAGGCAGTAACATAACTGTATGCAACCTTTGGTACTGATCATATTGGGAAAATGTCTACATAAACAACTAATGGCGGTGTACTTCTGATTTCTAAAAGAAAAGAAAATCACTTGGAAAATGCAAGGTCAATCCGATCCATCCAAGAACCACCTTTAAGAGTCATACACAATAACAATTATTCATGTAACTTAATGTTCGTTTTATTTTGACAGGCAGAGTCAATATCGTTACACTTGTGTTAATACTATGTGCTTTTGCCTTTTATAAACCCCATTTAATTAACTTTGTATATGATATATTATTATTATTATCAGGTTATAGTATTTAATGACTTTTTATTTTGCATAACTTGAATGTTCATTGAAGATTGAAGAATGAAGAAAGTCATTTTCTTGTAACGTTTCTGTTTTTTATTTATTTATTTATTTGTAGTTGCTTTTTTGTTAAGTCAAAAACAAAAGGGATAAATGAAAGGCTTTCCCCCAGATTTAACGCAGATAGATAGTGACGAAATGTCCACACAATTTATCTCGCTTACTGAAACATAGTTTGATCAAATTGATCAATTATGAAATCATTTTATAAAATAACTGTGAAATTGTTTAAGAAGAAAAATATATGCTTAAACGGTGTCGACTAATTGTGATAACGTTGATAAACCAGTATATATTTTGCGGGGTAAATGTTTAATTTTCGTCAGAAACAGTAATACTTGTCCGATAACGTGCTCTTGTTAAAACAAAGGCTAATATGTCTTCATTGACTTAAAGGCGTATTCATCCGTGTATTCCAGCCGTAATTGGGGAGCAATAAACTAATTAAAACATACCAATAAAATCAGCAGTAATCCACAGCTTATGGGATATGAGAAAGATAAGCCACAGTGAACATAAAGTCCTGTCAGAGATAATAGAGAACATGGCTTTGAAATTAACATTTAATAGTCAATCTGTAACGTCATTAATACAGCATACAGCTGGTTTTTCATATCTTATAATTCATTAAATAAACTGTTTATGATTCATTTAACAACAGAATTTAACTATATTATTTTAAATTTAAATTTATAAATGTTTGTACTTTAATTATTATTATTATTATTATTATTATTATTTTGCATTGTTTTGCTTTTTTTATTGAAAGAGCAAAGAAAACGAAAGCTTCAATATCCCAACACTGTTGATATCACTTTTATCAGATGTATATATAAAATATATTAAATATGAATGTTCAAGTCAATTTTTGATGTTGTTGTTGTTTTAGTTTACAAAAATGCAGTGTCACATAACACATGTTATTCATTCAACTGCAATCAATTTAGAGCAGATTAAATGAGCGTATATTATTAACGCATTTCCGACAGTATCAAGTTATAATATTCAGAATACATACAAAAGGCTACGAAGTGTATTAAAAATAACGCTTACAAAATACTTTTATCAAGTTGTGACTCCACTGCGTTTTATGTGTTTTATATCAGTGAGTGTTACGTAAATGATAAGAAAAGACTATATTGTGTGTTTGTTGATCTGAAGAAGTGTTTTGATACAATTTATAGAAACGCATTATGGTTGAAACTTTACAAAACAGGATATAGGGTAAATTGTTAAGTATAATAAAAGATATGTATGAAAAAGTCAAATCATGTGTAAGACAATGTGAAAAGTATTCAGATTTTTTCGGCAAGGGGAGATAAACTCGCTGATATTGTTTTCTCTTTTTATTGAGGACCTAGAACTATATTTACAAAATGATATTAATACTGGTTTAGAAATTGATGATATTGTTCTTATTTTACTATTATTTGCGGACGATATGGTTATCATGGGGAAATCACCTGAAGAATTACAAAAAAATATTAATTTACTTTATGACTGTTGTAACAAATGGGGATTAGAGGTGAATACGGTTCAAACAAACATTATGGTTTTCAGAAAAAGAGGTGGCTTATTAAACAATGAACCTTGGCATTATAATGGAGAGAATATAGAGGTAGTAAATGATTTAAACTATTTAGGTACAGTTTTTAATTATACTGGAAATTTTGCTCTGAACCAAGAACAACTTATTGGAACATCTTGAAAGCATTACATGTTCTCTTAGTAAACTGTAGAAAAATAAGGTTGAAACCCAAAATATTATGTCAACTATTTGATTTATTTGTGGGGTCAATTTTGAATTATTCTTCGGAAATTTGGGGATATACAAAATCAAAGCAAATCGAAAGAATACATTTAAAATTTTGTAAACAAGTTCTTGTACATCGGGAGTATATGGTGAATTAGGTAGATATCGTTTATTTAAAACGCGTTATGTAAAGAAATATAAAAAGATCGGACAGGGAAAGTAGCATTCAAGGAGGTCAGTCAACCACAAAACACAGAAGCAAACACGCAAACAAACGAACAAGAAGGCAAAAGTAATATTAAATACAAACGACATCACAAACACAAAAGGGTTAAAATACTTAAATACTGGTTTAAATTATTGAAAACAGATAACATAATACTTAAAAGCATTTACTTATCGTCACTACAAGATTGTGAAAATGGGTATAAAAATTGGGCATCGAATGTAAAAAATATGTTAAACGAATATGGTTTTACAAATGTCTGGAATTACCCAAATTATGTTAATGCTAAATACTTTATAACTACGTTTAGACAAAGAGTTGTTGATTGTTTTATACAACGATGGTTTTTAGATAAGGAATCAAGTGGTGTACTTGAATTATACAATAATTGTAAATTGAGTTTTAATTATGAATCATACCTTGATATTTTACCATGTAATCTCAGACCATATTTAAAAACAAATCAGAATATCCGCACATTCGTTAAGAATACAGACCGGTAGATACTCTCGTAATAGAATACCTAGAAATGAAAGATATTGTCAATGCTGTCACAGTATTGATTTGGAAGATGAATACCATTTTATTTTGATTTGTCCTTGTTACACAAGAATCCGGACAATTTATATTAAAAACTATTATTATAATAGACCTAGTATGTTTAAATTCTTAGAATTATTGCAGACACAGGATAAGAATATTGTTATAAAGTTAGCAAAATATATTAGTACAGCTTTAGCTGTAAGGAATACAATCTTTATTAATTAAACAATGTTTAGCGCTGTTGTAGTTTCATTCTCATGTATCAGTTACTCAACATTAATATTGCTCATAGCAAATGTACTTTTGTCCAAAACCACTTGACTTATTATGCATGACAATTTATGTACATGTATATATAACGATGTACGTATGTACAATTTAAATAAAAGGTGGGGGGAAATTTCTGCGCATAATACCAGTCCTTTAAGATTAATAGTACAAAGCGGCATATAATCATGAACAATATTTCTTTTCGCCCGATTAAAATGTTAAACATTTATTTTACGGAAAGAAAACAAGACATATGATCGTTCTGGGGGACCGCTAAGTGAATTTGTCAAAGATGTTCTTAATACCTCTGTATGCCGCATTTACAACGGATATATACCAGATGGTTGTCGGAGGTCATTGCATGAAACATAAAAAGGTAGCACTGGAAATACTGAACTATATCGCGTTATACCGTATTGACGTGCTGTTTGTGAAATTTAATGCTTTGCTGGGTTGTCATTGAAGCGCATACTGGATTTGTGTCAGACATGCGCACTATAGATAATGCTGGTATTCTGCATAGTTTAATTCTTCACAGAGTTAAAACAAAGGGACGGGCAACAACTTTTATATATATATATATATATATAGTCATAGCTAGGCGCCCTGCCGTAGTTCGTCCGAAGGTTGTCTGTCCTTGGTAGTTCACAAATATTTCACCCCATATATAATTCTGCCTTGTGAACATGAATCTCTTACGAGATCCCAATTTCGAAAATTGCCGTAGTGAGTTCAAATTCTCTCCCTTTATTATATATACCTGAATTCACAGTATCCCCAGATCCGGCACCTTTCATTGTCACTGTCTCAATATAGCTGTGTGTGGTTGAACGCTTAAATGTGGCCCACTCATATGAGCTAAAATTGTATGTATGTATGCGTCTATATGTTAATTGTGCCTTCAGACGAGTGTGTTATGATGTAGAGATACAGTTTATCAACGTGTGTTGCAACTACCTTTTTTAAGGAGTGAATATATACGCTTGATTTCTGTGTATCTCGTCATAGCTAGGCGCCCTGCCGTAGTTCGTCCGAAGGTTGTCTGTCCTTGGTAGTTCACAAATATTTCTCCCCATATATATATATATATATATATATATAGTAGAGGAAATCATACTTTGAACAGAGCACCTTTCACAAACACTGGATCCAGAAAGGATACTAAATGATAGAGTAACTTGTTAAAATACAATGTGGACAATTATCATTTACAGTGCAGCAACAAAATAAAATAAAAACTCATAGCTAGCCGGTATACTAGCTAAAATATATACTCGAGCGCTTTTGGCTTTACGCCTTCTTCAGGAGTAAAAAGACATGTAACATTGACAAGAAAATCATCTAAACAACGGTTGAAATGAAAACAAATCTAGAATAAAATGTACAAATGATCATCAAGATATTATTAAAATGTTCTGATATAGGAAGAGAATGCCCGAAAAAGAGGCTCATTTAGAATTTACAATAAATAAATAATAATAGCGTAATTATATATAACGTTATAACGCCGAAAAAGTAACAAATATTCCGACGGTTAGTAAACGTCGTGAACGTCAAAAGTTGTTTACTTTCGAAAAACGGAACGAAGTCGTCAGTTATGACGTCGTGTTAGTGAAACGCTGACATTTTAAATTAAAAAACTCTGACATTTTAAATTGACGTTGACGTTAAAATAGTGTACCCTAACGTTACAGTTTTTCGACATGTTTGACTATTTTTCCATATAAACTCCTACATTAAATTCATTATGAAATTATTTAAACAACTATCTATAAATGGTTATATTATAATAGTTAAAGACACATGTTGCATAAAGAAATTTAATTGTATGGCCTTAATAGAAATGTTAAGTAAATGTATTTAGTTAAAATTCATACGTATATACGTTTTTAAAAATAATTAAAACCTCGAGCACGTTGATATTGTAATTCAGTTGTCTAGATCATAGATGCAAACTATTCTTAAAACGAATAGATTTTAAAAAAAGTGATGTTACATCTGATTTCATACACACATCGAACCAAACATTAGGCTAGAACATATGTTTTTTATTAAATTATTAAACATGAGGGGAGTAATTTCGATATCACTCGCAGTATTTCACAGTAATCAACAAATAAGCCGGCATGTAAATGTGTAAGTTATTGTTACTGGAGATGCGGATGCCATCGTCTTTGTTTATTCCAAACGGTTGAATAGTGTTGAGTTGACGGATCCAATAAGATTCGCGTGATTTTCGAGTGTGATCTGGCCAATTGGGATTGTGGTCTATGCAGCAAATGGATATAACCAGGAAAACATGTTCTGTAGAGCAGAGATGTACTGTGATTGGCGTGCTGGCGAGTTTGCGTGTGTTGATGTCAGATCTATCCAGGTTAATCCTTTGGATTAGAGGTAGTTTTGTTTCACCTACGTACTATTATATATGAGCCGTGTAAGCCAATAGAGCGTCCGCAGTCCTCTAACGCCACTTGTGCTATATTGTTTAATTAAATAAAATCATATTGTTTTCTTTTCGCTTAAGTGAAAAGGTACATTATTATACTCTTTTATACTCTCACCGAACGTTTTGCCAATGACCGTTTCAATGCGGTACCCCTATTGTCAACCATTTTATTTTTGTGGTGTCGCTTTCTTTACTTGCATTTCCCCTTGTAAATATTGTTTATTTTTGTCTGCTTGTTTTTGGTCGACTGTGTTCTGTGAATGCTACATTTCTTGTTCGACTTTTAACTTCTTCCAGCCTTGTTGTTTGGTCTGTGCACGGTGGAATATATACTGGGTTTGGCTCTTGAGTACATTGCCTTGATTTTGTGTTGCTTTTGTTAATGTATACAGTATTATATAAACATTGCATCCCTGTGAGGGTGACATGGCATATTGTCAACATGAGGAAAATCATTTCGACCGAGGCGAAGCGGAAGTTGACATTATTTGTTCAAAGTTGACAATATCCACTGTCGCCCTCAACGGGATGCAATATTTATTTTATTATACCGAGAAAGGGAAAGTTGTTTTGGGGAAATGAAACAGGTAATACAAAGGTCCATTTCGTTCTTATTAAAGAAGTGGATGTTTTTATTTATTTATTAACCATTTTTGATTTAAGTAACACGTTACTGTAAATACATTATTCATATCTTTAAAAAGAAATGCACATTACATCACAATTTTAGAAATATAAATAACATAATACATAATTTAAACTAATCAAGTGTTGAACGATTCATTTGGGCATATCGTGTTGGCCATGAGAAAAACAATATCTATTTATAAACTTTGACATTGATTTCGGGATGATGCGATTGGGAGGGTAACATTAAAACAAATGCTGCCTTCCAGTGACGTCACTCCATGGTGTGACATTACAACAGCGTACGACAGCGCGAAATGTTAAATAGCAGTCTATGGGAATTTAACATTGACATGAGGTATACTAGTCTAATGATTTTGTTTTGCCATTATTATCTGATGTGCTATCTGTGGTCTATTTTTAACCTCGTTAGCATATATTTTGCATTGTCTCCTTGGCTGTCGCAAATACAAGACGTTGTTTCCATACGTTAAGGCTTCGTTTGAATATATATTGTTCTTACCCAGTAATCATACTAATGATTATCGTATTTTAACGGTTTCTCATTCTTCGCTTTTGGATTAACTGGTTGGAAATTATACGGATTCAATTTGATTTTAAGAAGCTTTTGTCTAATCCCATACAAATTTAAAACGAAGTCATTGTTCGAGATTTGGCAGTAAACAATCCAATTAACATAACTTAAATCCTATAACCTGGTGTCTGTTCAGTTCCCCTCCATGGGGACATTATAGCATATGCATTCACTAAACAAAAGGATCCATGTTTTAACTGTTGATGTACTTTTGCGCCTGGAAACGTGTAAGAATTGTAAAATTCGTCACAAAGAAATATAAAAAGATTGGACAGGGAAAGTAGCATTCAAGGAGGACAGTCAACCACAAAACACAGAAACAAACACGCAAACAGACAAACAAGAAGGCAAACGTAATAATAAATGCAAACGACATCACAAACACAAACGGGTTGACAATAGGGCTACCGCCTTGGAACGGTCAGTGGCAAAGTAGGCCACATGGGGGTTCTAGGGTGCACCAAACCTCACACCTACCCTACTGTCATCCCATTAAAACAGGACAGTGTAAATAAAGAAATCCCCGCCATGATCTAATCTCTAACCAACAAGGCAGCGTCAATAGGAAATATAAGTAAAACACAAATATGCTCGTGTGAATATAATACCAAAAAACAATAGCCTAGAAAGCCACAATGAAGGTATTCAATGAGAGAATAAACCATTAAGAGCACGACAAGAAAGATCATAGACAAACATCCAACGTCACCGTCCCAATGGGCTTTAGATAGGCGTCATTATAGGGTCCACAGCCTCTCCGGTCATCGTACAATTAAAGAGGAAAGCATAGTGGCGAACTGTAAAGGCGTCCAACAGGAAGCATGCAGTACGTTGCAAAATGATAGGGTCATAACCTCTTTTGATACAATGTTTAACAACTTTAACAAAGATATTATGAAAGTGATCATGACCAAGTATCTTACGAAGTTTATAAATCACATCACCATAGAAGTCAGGTTGTGATAGTCCTTGTCGCAGAAGAGTCCTTACATTACTTTTGTATTTGGAAAGAAGATCAGAGTTACGATAATACAATTGTGCAAAGGTTTTACGAAGTTTATGGTAACGGTAACCCTGATTGAGTAGCTTTTTAGTTATGCAAAGGTCACGAATATTTAAGTCCTCAACTCGAGTACAAGCTCTTGAAAAACGAATAAGTTGAGACACATACACCCCCATAAGAAGTTGCTCGGGGAACATCCCCATCCAAGTGGGGATAATTAACAATGTCAAAATTAAAATCATCTCTCTTGTCATAGATTTTGCTAATTATTTCACCATTTTCAATCGAGAGATCTAAATCAAGAAAAGAAGCGTTATTATCAGATATATTAGCTTTGTTATGCTGAAGTTCTTCAGAAAAATATAATTAACCATAGTTAGAAAGAAAGGGTTGTCAATGTTCAATATGTCATCCAGATACCGAGAGTGGTCATTAAAGGCTTCAATAACATCTGCCTGGGTATCTGGTGAAAGACTCAACATGCAATCTCTTTCATAGCAATATAAAAACAAATCTGCGACAAGTGGTGCACAGTTCGTACCCATAGGGATACCAACAATTTGTCAATTTACGGAGGTTCCATACCTGACGAAAATAGTATCTAATAGGAAGATGAGTGCTTCACAAACTTCATAGCAAAGAGTATGATAATGGACCCTTGGAAACGGTCGAAAACGACACATACGACATATTGCAGTCTCGGTTTAATTGAGACTGTTCATGAGCGGTAGTGAAATAAGCTAGCTACCGCTCACACCCTCTAGCCCCGGGTTGAGCAGAACTCAATACTAATAAAATCAATAGTACACAATTGTAACCATCCCGAAGATGGCATTCATATGGCGGTGGACATGGAGATTTATCTCCCCCATTTCGTACGGCGTATGGTCCCAGTATCTAATAAAAATCTATGCCCCGAAGAGCAAAATAAACATAATGGAATTTAGTTGGGAGCAGCGGTTATGAAGCCTGCATATCACAAGTAACAGTCAAAAGACTAAATTAAAAAGCAGACAACATATCTCGAGCAAATGATGCTGGAAAGGTATCTGCAGTACTCAATTTTGCCCGAGCAAAGGCATTTCCAATATTAACGTTTGCCCGAGAAAATGATGGTGGAATTGTATTTGTATTATTATATTTTGCCCGAGAAAATTATGGTGGAAATACAGCTGCTGCATTTACATTCTTTCGAGCAACATTCTTCACTGCAGTAGTGTATCAAGCTGTCAGACGCAATATTGACACTTGATGGATCAATATTAACGTTTATATACAACATGTGTATGCCTTAAAATAGTCATGCATTTTGTTTTTCTTTCTTCCATGTAATCGTTTTAAACGTACTCGTTAAGGTTGACTCTATTCAAAATGTCAGAAGACGATATACATGTCTCTGTTATGACGCATTTAACTTTACTGTTAATACAATTTGCCGAAGTAACTAGTTATGACATTGGACATATAAGAATTCAGATGTATATGTATTCATGTATTTGAGTTGAGGACTTTTGGTCAGCATCTTAAATAAAACAATATATCAAAACTTGATTGGGTATGATCAAGTGAAATGTTCAACCAAATGAATAAATAAAGTAAACTTTTACCTAACCTTTCGGATATAAAGGGCACGTCTGTCATATACAAGTAAGTATTCCTTCTGATAGTATGTTCACACTAATAGTGTGTCTAAAACATGCATTAGGTTGACAGTTTCACCTGACCATACCCCATCTATTTTTAGAATAGATCGCCATTTTAAAGATGGCGGACCAATGTCCTTAAATGGAAATAGTCAAATCTGATAATTGATAAGTGGAGACACAGACATATTAAAATTTAATAAACAAATAGGAAACTTCCTACCTTAACCAATGAGGTTACCAAAATATCACGTGGCACCTTAACTTTTCCTTCTATCTTCTCTCTCAATTATTCATTGATTTTAATGAGTATACATTCAAAAGATTCATAGTGAATAGCAAAATGGGATTATAACAATTCTCGTTTATTTTAATAATAAGAAATTGTATAAAAATATGTTTAAAGTTAAACATGTATCATTTTTCGCTTTTCTCTTAAAAATCAATGTTTTGATATAGTCAAAGTTTCCGTCAAACTCCCTTTTTGCTCTAAATGTAAGAAAATACTACCATTGGAAAGAAAATTAAATGTGTGATGGGATTTGGCAAGAATGACACTTGTATCTATAAAACTCTTCATGATATGCATGATATATGTGTTTAAAGTTGGTAAATAATTTGTGAAATTTTTGCACTGTGTCACGTGAAATTCAGATAATTTTCATAATGTCCGATCTATTTGTTATTAGGTCTGTGGTGGAGAGAAATAACAAGGACAATAAACAAATGAACATCAGGCATTTATTGGAATGTAAACATAGACGGTGTTGTCAACATAATTCAACTTATGCATTATATACTACTACGTTGTGATGTCGTATTGGTTATGCAGATGCTGCTAGCTTTAAATAGTTCTTTTATTAGATATTTTGTTGTGATAGAGACGCTTAAAATGATCTTTACAGTTAAGTTTAATTTAAAAGAAATATAACTGTTTCATTCATGCTTCAGTAGTTTGAGTATTTGAAAATAAGACCGAGTACTAAATCCAAGCTAAAATCCACTGTCCAATGTCAAAATGGGATGTGTATTATAAGATGCTATTTTTAATGCGTAATATATTCTTCAAGATTGTCGTGAGTCCCTTTATTTTCTGCTTTGTTATTTTGGCTGGCCGACATATTGGTCCTTATGAGTACACGGGATCTATCGCTTTCTTCTGATTTTCATTTCTGTTTTCTTCAGTGATACATTAAATCCTTTCCAGGTTTGCCACACCACATTCTTAGCAAACATGGTAGTTTTGGTCCCATCTGGATAGTATACGCCATTCAGGTTTGAACGGTGACACCAATAATACCACCATGCCCCTGTAAACTTAACAGCGCAATTGTTACCTTTCTTTGTGCTGAACGGCCTTGCGTTATGATACTTCAACGAGTCACCTGAAACATCGAACGTTAATATATTTAAAGTGACATGTTCACCTACAATTTTACCTACAATTTTATTTTAGTTGAAAAATAGTTGTTTGTATAATAATGTACATAGTATGCGACACCTCAAATATCAAAGGGTTGACACTAGGGTACCGCTTTGGAATAGTCAGTGGCAAAACAACATGTTTTAGGCTGCCCTAAACCTCACTCTTACTCTATCGTCATTCCTGTTAAACGGGACATGTAAATAGAAATCCAAGCAATGCTATATCATCTAACAACATTTTTTTTTTGTGATAAACAGTTTTATTTCATCAACTAATAGATAACATGCTTTACAAATCAGTAAATGTAAAAACATTCATTAAAACAGGATATATAAGTGTTTTACTGACATTATAACTTTAGAGTCTAATGAAATAATTTAGTTGTTAGGTTCAGAGATATTTAAAGGGAGAATAAATAAAGATTGGTTAACTTTAAGGTTAAAGACAATAAGAGCAGAATTATCAACTCCGAAAGAAGGGGGTATGTTTACCAGCAGGAGAACGATTTAGTATGAAGAGAACAGGGATAGAAGAAATAGAAGAAATACGTTTTGCTTTCCCTTTTCATATATGTAGAGTGGATGCTTATTTAATTTCTAGTTTGCTATATGCGATCATATTCTAACAAACTAGGCAGCATTAACAGGCAGTATGAAAACCGTTGTCGCTCGTAAGACTTATTTATCACGTCGATCTGCATAATTCTGCCGAGAAACAGGGTGCCTGAGATAAAACCTTATCTCGGCAGTTACGTTCCTGTCCCGTCAAGTGCACTACTTTTGATGACGTCAGTACCTCTTTTGATGACGTCAGGGTATATTTGATGACATCTGGGTATTTTTGAACGGAAAAAAATGGAAAAAGGTAAATTAAAGGATTTTAAACCAATAGAATATCATGTTAGTGCCTGATCGTATCCAGTTCATCAGGTTCGGCACGAAAATAATGAATTCCTCGGCACAGCCTCGGGCTTCATTTTTTCTCGGTCTCAACTGATAAACTGGATGTGATCGGGCACTTACATGATATTCTCTATAAGGCGGAAGCCCTATTGTCAGCCCTATTGTCAACCCTTTTGTGTTTATGATGTCTTATTTGGTGATGTCTTATTTGGCCTTTTATTCATCTTTACAGTTGTTCTTTGTTTCTGTGTGTGTTTGTGGTTGACTGTCGTCCTTGAATGCTACTTTTCCTGTTCGATTTGTATATCTAATTTTATAGTATACATACACAAAAGGGGAAACGACGTTGAGCAACGTTGAGTGAAGGGTATATTTTCCCAACTAAAACTTCTTTTTCAAACGATACTGTTGTCAAATGCTAACTCTGACGTGTGTTATGGTATACGTGCTACTATTTAAAATAAACAAGACACATGAAGATATTGAAATTGATATTTATGTCAGAAATGAGATGCTGCCCATTTTCCTTTTGTTTTAGATCATTTTGTACAGTAATATGATCATGAAAGTTATAAATAGTTCTGTATAGGAGGCATTCGTCTGAAAAGAGTCAAACCCATTATTTGTGGGTTTAAAGTAGAATATTGCTTAAGCCAGTGCTAGGAGGTGCAAGAGGAATTGCACTTAACATTACCTCTCATAAACAGACTCAATAAAAACTAGTCTGCTACTTTTATCTCTTGTTTGTGTTTGAGCTTCCGAGGGATCCCCTTTTCAGTATTTATTAGGATTGGACACAGTCTGTAAAATCTTTTATATCACAGTCGTGCTAATGATTCGAATTATTTAAACACAATAAGATGCTCAACAGCCGTCACATCACATCGTATTTGCTAACTCGCGCAGTAAATGCAAAAATAAACAGAAATACGCACTCGAGAGAGATCATCTACATACTCTACAGAGTTTGGTTTACTCGATGTTAGTGTTATAAAACTTGTTTATCTTTTTATAATACGTAAAATGTTGGTATGAATATGGTATATAATATATTATATATAAGCATAATATATGAACATAAACTAAATTCTCATTTATTTAAAACTATTTATAAATATATATATATATACGTTACCTGCGCCATCGCCGCTATATCCACCCACGTGTAGACGGTATTTGTCGGCTGCTCCGTCTATATAGAACGTACTGTATTCCGCGTACCTCTTTTCCCCCTCAAAACTCTCCAGATCGACGCGTAATTCGTAATCATTCGGAGCGTTACTTAATATCCTATACAGAGGTTCCAGACCTGAAACATAATGAGAGGTGAGGGTTTAGATTCTAATAATGACATAATTAATGTAAGATGTAGTTGTCCAGATGCACATTATATGTTCGACAATAAAATGTTATTAGTGTTATACTGACCCATCCAGAATTCTCCATTTGGATCACCAAAGCCCTCAACATAATCTTCCCAACCAAGGTAAAAGTCAACAGATCCATCCTGTCGTCGCTGAAACACCTAAAACGATATAACATGAATTCTACAAAAGGCGTTTTACACATTTTGAAACACATTCACAACGACCTAAATGTTATGCGATCGACTAATTGTTTATAAAACAATATATACTTTATCATTGTGTGTACCAAATGTGAGAAGATCATTTATTATATACTTTCCAGTGAAATAGTTGATTGTATGGTTAGAATAAACCTTATAATCTCATTGTTTATATTTTCACAGTGATTCTCACTGCCAGAAAAATGGAACTACCTTTTTCTACATTTGCTTATAACAGTCATAATTCTTGGCAAAGTTTAGAACTATATTCTATGCGCACTAAATTTACGTAAATCGACTCACGCGCTGGCGTTACTATAGTTATCTGCGAATACGTTAAAGGGGAACTGTCGAAACAAAAAGTATTTTCTGTTAACAGTTTGGTAATGTTGCATGATAAAAAGTATATAATAAATAGAATATTTGTTGGTTTGTCGTGGATATAGGATTTATTTTCATCTCGAAGTGAGAAAACTTATATTTTTACTCGTGCTAAAGCACTCGGGAAAATACAAGTTTTCTAACTTTTCGATGAAAATAAATCCCATATTCACTCCAAACCAACAAATATCCTCTATATGGTTTAAAGCTCATAAGTATGTTTAGTTTGACTATTTGAAAAATATGTAGACAGCTATTATACTGATCCATTATTAGTAGTTATCTGTGAAAAAAAATGTATATGTAAATAAACGTTTCTTTGGGAGCAACGAACGCAAGCAAGAGAATAATTGAACAGACCTGTTTGTATTGAGTCCGTTGGGAGAGGTTATGAAAGACAACTCGTACGCGCCTAGCAGCAAATTCAAAGGTATTCTACTTTAATAACAACATGTTGTAGCAGGATTCTCTGAAAAGGCCTGTAGGTAACAACGCACGTGATTGGCTAATGATGCGTTACAAATTTAAATGGTAAAATATTGTCTCATGGTGGTCTAGCTAAGTATCTTGTCTAACCATGGGATAAATATGAGCTGTTTAAATTATACATTTACCTAAGCTTGTTTTGTCGTGTGATGGATTAGCTGGTTTGTTGTCTAACCACAGACAAATATAAGTAGTGGACTTTAGTTATAAATCATATGTTAAAGCTCATCTTTTTATTTATGTTAGAAATCATTATGCATTACTCTTGTAATATATTATACCATTTCTAGACATTTTTATTTTATTTTATATATAACATTGTTTCAACAAACGTGTGTACATATTGAACATATATATGTTTTTGTTTGAGGATCATATGTCAGACTGGCTATAAGTCAAATATGGAATCCTCGATAAATTCCAAAACTCCTTATACTAGATAGTTATAAGTGTTAAAAACTTTTAATTACAACAACAATCTTTCAGAATGCCACATTCATTTCAATGAGTAAAACAGTAAAAATCTAAAATTGTGCTATGCTACTGCTAGTCATGTCATTACCGATATAGACGATCTTACATGGGTGACTGTGTAGTATTGATTTTAATAAAATGATAGAATATATTTATCCAACGAATTTATTAAACCCAATAATACAGTCACGAATGTAAGATTCTGTTTACGACAAAACACATCTACGACGTGATAGTTTCACTTTAATTTTGTCAACTTGCCTTATATATGGCGGCAATTTGTAACAGAAATCATGACGTTCGTGTTGCCTTTTTCATGACGTCGGCTAATTAGTTGCGCGACTGTAATGCGTTCGCCTACAAATAATGCGACACCTTAAACCAAATGTGTAGCATGGTCGGTGGCATTTCCTTTGATGAATGCAGAGCATTAAATCGTTTACTTTAGGGTAACTAAAGGAGCGTGACTATACCGTACTACAACTACCGGATATTGGAATTTCGAGTACGGTCACTATGACGTCACAGTGTTACTAAGTACACAATGCTGCAAAAAAAGATAGAGTCTGTCTTAGCTTGTTGGTTATTTAAACACCTCGATCGGCTACGCCCATCTCGGTGTTTAAATAAGCCAACTCGCTGAGACCAGACTCTATCTATTACTTAACGTTACTAACATGCATTAATAAAAGCAAGATTTTAAATAATGATAAATAATTAAGGGGTCTGATACGTATGATATACCATGCAAATAATCGGGATTATATGTTTTACTGTATACAAACACAGTGATTCGATCCTCATTTGCATCTGTAATATACTAGTGTATAACGACATGTCATGGCTTTATTGCACTCAAAAATGCCATTTTATGTGATAAAACGAGATATTACATATAAGCACAATCCGCAATTGTATTTCGAAATGTCCCGAATATAGATTGCTATCAGTTATATATTTTGATGTGAGCCGTGCTCAGATCGCTAATGTATTAATAAGTTTACTATACAATGATGCAGTAGAGAGCAGGCGGACCCAAACTCTCTTTCCACTTGGAAAAAACCCTTATATATACAAGTGTATAAATAGGTATATGTATACCCGTAGCAATCGTTATATAGTAAATCCTTCTTTTTTTCATCTGAGCCATTTTAGTTTTCTAAAATTGGGAATTCAATAATTTCACGTAATATTTGTTTTAGTTTTAGTTCTGCTGACCAATAAGCTACATGTTATGGCGCTATTATTGTTAGACGCTTATATTTTGTCAAGGATACGTTTGTGAAAATCGAAAGCACAAATTCATTCGTTCGCTGCAGTTTAAACTACAGAATAAGAAGGTGTTTCTATTCAAATATATCAGTTGCACCTTCTTCAAGTCGGGGATGGACGATATCAATTAAATTTGCTGGATATCGATTTTCAAAATTACATACAAATTATACATCCAGTTTTAGTTCATATTCCTGTGCCTACACCACTACAAGTTTTAAATTATGTAAACAGGTAATATTTGAAGTTAGTGTGGTCAAGTAAAACATCTGGAGACTTTGTTTTCAACCGTAACATTCAAACTGGTCAACAACAAGCTAGCTGTTACTCTGTTTGCTGTTTAGACTTAAAGAAAACAAGTTGTTTCAGCTGTAACATCAATCACATTGAAGACAAATTGCAATGCTTTCGTTTCAAAAGTACCCTGCCTTTATCCCGAGAAAAATGCAAAATATAATAAAATATGATGTTGAACTATTAATCCGTATTTTATTGACATATTAAAAATCTAGACTTATTATCTGTTATACATGATGATGACATGCATCAAAATATTATTTATCTCGGCTATCGCCTCGGTTAATAATGCACAGAAAAACATTATTGACACGGCTGTCGTCTTGTAAATTATTTGTTTTGTCTATCACATCATGTATAACAGCTATTATCTCCATAATTGTATAATATACAGACTTAACTGGAAAACTACATTCAAATTAAATTAAACTATATGTAATGTTGAGCTTATAAAACACAAAATAATTGGCATTATTTTACTACAATTATTACTAGAATTAACACTTAAATGTTTATATATGATGCATGAAGGAAATAAACATTATTACTATTTATTGAAATCATTTGAAGTATCATGTATTAAAAATACTACTGCGTACATTTCTCTGACACCCCTAGATTAAAATGTCATTTCCTGAACTGATAAGTTGACATGTGGTAATTGGAGCAATTATAGGGCGTGTGCTTTGATACTCCAGTAACATTTTATCTAGTAACATGATGATTAAACTGTCACATATAATTACCATTGTAATGCACTGCCAGATAAGGCCAAATAAAAGTATATGTGTGGTTCCTGTTACAATATTTTATTTTATATTTTGTCTTTTTTGTACACTTTACTTTTATACCCAATAAATAAATAAAGTTAACTATATATTTGTAGATATCATCAGATCTAGAAAAAAATATAAAAAAAGAAGAAAAGAAAAATTAAAATGCCAAGGGTCGGTCGGGAAACCGTAACCACACTTATTATTTTATTTGGCCTAATGAACTTTGATACAAGCAACAGTTATTGAACCTGCATGGCCGGTAGGAGCTACACACATCAGATAAAGGCAGGGCTTACCACAGCTGATAATACACTGAACTCAAACTATTAGTGTTTAATAATGCTTGCCTCTAAACTGCATAGGTGCTGACCAGCATAGGGTATAAAGAATACCATAATCTCTGACATTTTGTAATTAGACTATATTAACGACATATGGTAAAGAATTAAAATAGCATAATAACACAAACTTATTCACATGATTGCAGATTGATCATAACGACCAGAACATTTGAAAATTAAGACAATTTGATAATTAAAAAGGTTTAGCCTTGTCTTTAATTCGTTCAAGGTCATCGCCTGCATGATATGGTTCCATTTTTACAGATATAATATTAACTAATTTTCAAAGAATGTCTAATCATTATTACAATTACAGCAGTATGAGTAATTAATTCAAGGATTACCACCACTAATTACATGTAAACCATTGAGGTGTAGTCGAATGTAGTTCCTATAATTAAAAGTAATCCCTCCTCTTTTGATGTAAATGGGCATTATAAGTAGGGAAAAACTGCCGATTTTATGCTTGTATATATAAGAAGCGTATTAATGGGTTTTACTGGATAATTGATGAACATTTTTGAAACTTCGACTCTATGCTTACACTTTGTGAAAACAGTCAATCAATGAAAACAGCTGTACCCTTGACCCGTTTAGTAAACAAACAAGAACTTTCTTACATGTCGAGTGACCCCACCTTTTCTGGTGGTTTTTCAAGAGGAAAATTAGTTTTCTATATGAACATTACACTGCTGCATTATCCATACTTGAGTTGAGTTGGCAGCAAATCATTTCTATGTGACACTTTAACATTAGTGTCTATGGGGGAAAACAATTAGTGGTATCACACCTCAACCTCATGTATCACACCTGAATAAAATGAATACATGTGCATATCCGATGAAGCTTGGTCTTGAAATAATATTGCTTACATTAATTTAAATAGTTTCTGGTTGTAACATTCAAGCCACCTGTTATTTTTATAAGTGATTAGTTAATTTGTGATAGATAATTAGAGAACTAGATACAAGGCTATAATCTTGCATTGCATCCACATCTCATAAACAAGAGATTGCAAATTAATTACACTACTTTGACATCATGGTGAGAACTAGGCCAACTATTTCAAGGATATAGTGCAAAGGCAGTCCACTATCAGTGACAGTGGAGGGTTTCAGTAATGTGTAAACTAGATTCACGACTGATAATTACTGTTGAACTTACCAATAATTTATGTAAGGATGTACAATTAAAGAAAAATATATAAAGATTATTATTTATTTTCAATGTTCATATGTTTTATGTATATCAGTAAGGCATAATCCCATTCCCTCTCCCCCCTATAATAATGGTACAATCTCGGGTCAAGACATGTTTACATTTCCCTCCAGAAAGTGGCTGAAAAACGAGAAATAATGTTGAAAGTCACCAGAGAACAATTTGATACTTTATTTCATTTTTTTTGAATAATAACAATTGGAATTTTGACGAATCTTTAGTAAAATCAAACTGGTCAGATGATATACACGAAATTGATGAGAATGAAAGACTGTTGACATTAGTCTCTGTAGGTGCCACAGATCCATGTGGAGGAAATGATGCTAAAGATGATTAGAGTGATGATAATGATGATAGTGATGATAATGCAGACAATCTATAGCAATTGGTGGATACGAAGGAAATAGTGACGATGATGAGGACAATAATGACAACAATAGACAAGCTGCCAACTAAAATGACGATCAAAGATATAGACACTGTTTTATTGCACCATGTACGAGTATTACCACCAAACGTCAAACTTGGATTGGTAATGATGCAAACCCACACCCCAGAAATAGCAGTATCCGGAAAGTGAAGTACAGGACGTTTTGGAATATGGTGTCCAATGCTGGAGCTTGGTATCTCCAAGAATATATACAAAAAGGCAAAGACTCCTAAATAGAGAGAGGGATCATGATGACAATGTTTGGACTCTTAGGGAGATTATGCCTTCATGTGTTCTGACAGAGTTCAGAAGCCTGTATCCAAATCCACCCGGTCAGCCATATATGGGACTTAATTGGAACTAGATTATATTTTCATGTTTTATGACACCTAACAATCGATTTGCAGGACTAATTTACAGATCCTTAATTAACTATATACTCTTAGAAAAAGTGTCTAATTATATTCTAAATAAAAAATACCTAACATTTGTATTCACTATCAGTTGTATTCACAAAAAAGAATAAAGTTTAAATTGGAAGTATACTGCTTTTATAAAGGTAAGAACAATATTCACTACACAATTTCTACTATTTATATTGACCAATATCCTACTGCAGTAATGTGTGCCTTCTCACAGGAGTATATATACAGGATGCTTGCTAAGAAGGTTGTTTACATCACATGACTTGGGTCAAAGGTTGTTTCAATTTGAAAATTTGATGGATTTTGGACATTTCAAAGTATTATTTCTCATTTATTCCATGACACTTCTTAAAAATGAATAATTATTTGTGTAGTTTATATTTTTCCCTACAGTTGTGCCTTTTTTTTAAAAAAATATAACCTAAAAATATGGTTTTGTAGAAAAAAATCTCTAAATTTAACAATGTGCCAAAAAACAGCCACCGTTTAAAAATAGGCACCTCCCCTTTCTTTTTATAGAAAATCTTGGTGTTTTAACATATTTAAAAATCATATAATTATATGCTATTATTATTTTATCTTTTTATTATTTTAATACTCACTTGTAGGGCATATGTTAACAAATAACATGCTTATATATATAGTATATCAGACTAACATGTCTGTTTCAACGTTAACCCGATCCTGCTAAGCGGTACTACAATAGCCTTTGTATCCAGTGTAAACCCAGATCAGCCAGCAGTGACCAGGGTTTACACTGTCTGGCTGCTCATCAGTTATTTCCACAAACAACCCTTTGTATCATAAATGAAATGGTCCAACAAATAAAAGAAAGGACAGTTTAGTGTGCATTCATAGCAAGATGAGGGTTAAATACAATGTTAATTATAGTAAATTGATAATGATGTACAACAGCCTTGTATACATGCACTAGAGGAAGGAAGACATTTATACACAGTTTACGGACTAAACCGAGATTTTTCTGTTGATTTAGAATCTCTACAATTCATCCATGTAATTAATTGACCCCAGAGCAATAAAATACCCATTTTCGCACAGCAGGGCATCAATTATCTGACAGCAGATAGGCACATTTAGCAATAAGTTGGTGTAACAAAATGCTATCTGCAAATAGAGATAAGGCAGTGATATATACTTCTAACATTTAATTCTGCGTGGACAAAGTTGCATATTTATACATACAAAATTCAATTAAGACTATCAACTTCTGGCTGAGTGCATACTGTAAACATATATTTCAATTTCAAGACCAATTCTTTTAGTATTTTCAAGTAAATCAAACTCACAAACATATCAAATCAAACAGTACATATAACAACTAAATAATAACTAAATATTTTATATTCTCTTTAATTACATATAATTATCAGAGTTAACTCATTATCATTAGAGTTGAAATCATAACTTATAGATTTTCTTAATGTAAAATAGTAGGTATTATATTGTGTATGTAACCAACAGTATAATGTGCATAGTGCGTTGACTTGGCATGTCAATATAAATCAGTGTTGTTGTTTTTTCCCTAAAAAACGATCATATTTAGCGAAAACTTGTTTCATAGCTTGTAGTTTTTCTTTAACAATTTTGGGGAAATTTGGCAGGGAAACACATTTTTTTTTTGAGGTTGGGAGAATATATTTCAGATGCCTACCCATTAGAAGTTCTGAGGGTGAGAAACCAATATCTAAGGGTGTGGTCCTATACTTTAATAATCCTATCAGTGGGTCTTTCTTAGCAGCCTTTGCTTTAGTGAAAATACGTTTGCATATTTTCACATAGGCTTCGGAAAACCCATTTCCCGCACTGTGCTGTGGACTTGAAGTGCTATGTTTTAAAATCCAACTCTTTAGCAAAATTGTCAAATTCTTCAGATGCAAAACAAGGGCCTTTATCCGAGATAACCTTTCATAGCAAAGAATTTGCCTCAAACGGCTTATCGACGAGTCGACGAGTCTACCAATCGGCCAATAGAACTATATAGGAGATATTTACTTACTAATTTACTTACTAATTAATTTCAGAAAATCTAGCAAATAGCTTACACAAGTTCAAGTCTTCCTCTTTGTACTCATATTTTTAAATTTAAAATGTGTCACGAAACTTTATAGCAATGAAAGCTCGGACAAGTTCGAAAACCAGCCAGATCGGAATAATTTCACCGGAGTTATGGCCCTTGTTTTGCTGAAAAATGCCATATTTAGCCTTGTGAACACTCTAGCACCTTCATTTATTAATTGATCTTTAAAAAACTTGCACAGATTTGTAATATCAATGACAGCTCGGACAAGTTCGAAAACCAGCTAGACTGGACCATTAACAGCGGAATTATTGCCTTTGATTCAGTTAAAAATGCTATATTTTGCCTCGTTAAGACGATAGGGCCTTCATCTTTCATTCGATCTTTACGAAACTTTACCAGATTGTTAATATAAATGAACGCTCAGACAAGTTCGAAAACCAGCCAGATCAGAACAGTAACAACAGAGTTAGGGCCCTTGATTAAGTTAAAAATGCTATATGTTGCCTCGTTAAAATGATAGGGCCTTCACGTTTCATGCAATCTTTACGAAACTTTACCAGAATGTTAATATCAATGAAAGCTCGAAAAAAATTGAAAACCAGCCAGATTGGACCAGTAACAGAGGAGTTATTGCCCTTGATTTAGTTAAAAATCCTACATTTTGCCTTGTTAAGGCGATAGGGTCTTCATCTTTCATCCGATCTTTACGAAACTTTACCAGAGTGTCAATATCAATAAAAGCTCGGACAAGTTCGAAAACCATGCAGATTGGACCATTATAGCCCTTGAGTTTCTGAAATATGCTATATCTTTGCCTCATTAAGAAGAAAAGGCCTTCATTTGACCGGATTTCATTGAAACTTTGCAGGGATGATCAGTACCAAACCTAGTTGTACATAGTCACCGTGTTCGTTCCAGTTGAATGGTTTTGGCGGAGTTATAGCCCTTTAAAGGTTTTAATACACAAACTTTGTTCTGACTAGTTCTCCTGAACCCCTGGCCGGATTAAACGACACTTTTTAGGGATGATCAATTCCATGTCTAGTTGTTCAAATCATCGCCGTGTTCCGGTTGAATGATTTTTGGCGGAGTTACGGCCCTTTAAAGGTTTAATACACAAACTTTGCTCTGACTAGTTATCCTGAACCCCTGGCTGGATTTGAAAGAAACTTTTTAGAGATGATCAATTCCATGTCTAGTTGTGCAAATCATTGCCGTGTTCCGGTTGAATGATTTTTAGCTGAATTTTTGCCCTTTAAAGGTTTTAATACACAAACTTCTCCTGAACCCCTCGCCAGATTTCAATGAAACTTTGCAGGGATGATCAGCACCAAGCCTAGTTGTGCATGTCATCGTCGCGTTCTGGTTTACATATATTTGCAGAATTATGGCTCTTTAAAAGATTTTGATACCACAGATTTTTCCCTGGCTGGATATAGACAAAACTTGACAAGGATGATCAGTATCAAGCCTGGTTGTGCATATTATCGTCATATTTCGGTTGAATGATGTTGGAATAGTTATAGTTATAGTGTTTTAATACACTAACTTTGTCCAGATTAGTCTCTTCTGAACTCTTTGCTAGATTTCAGCGAATCTTGGCGGGGATGGTCAGTACTAAGCCTAGTTGCACCTGTCATTGCCATGTTCTGGTTAAGTGAATTTTAGCAGAGTTATGAGCCCTTAAAGGTTTTAATACACTAACTTTGTCTAGACTAGTTCTCCATGTTCCGGTTGAATGATTTTTGAAAGACTTATGTCCCCTTATACATAAAAAATACTGATAAAGGTGATCCTTTGGGAGCAACAAATACAATTAAGAGAATAAAGCAGCAGACTCGGTTTTATTGGGTCTGTTCATGAGAATTAATGTAAAAGAAGCAACACCTCTCACGTCCCCTAGCACCGGCTTAAGCGGTATTCTACTTCAAAGCCACCTATATTGGGCTCGTTGGTCCCAAAGGACCAGTAAAAAATAACACTACTGATTCGTAGCACGGGGAGACGTTTTACAGCCGCTACACTGCACTAAACGAACGCTAGTGTAAATGTTAATAAATACTGAAAAAAGTGATTCTTTTGGAGCAACAAACACAATTAAGAGAATAATACAGCAGACTCGGTTTTATTGAGTCTGTTCATGAGAAGTAATGTAAAAGAAGCAACACCTCTCACGAACCCCTAGCACCGGCTTAAGCGGTATTCTACTTCAAAGCCACCTATATAAACTTTATCTTGAGCCAGTAGAGCGTCCACAGGCCCTGTTGGGCCTCTTGTTAATAAAATACGTTTGTTTAAAATACAATTTTCTGCTTGCATTCAGACACAAAACATTACAAGTAATGCATATGTCAATTTTCATGCGTATAAACTTGGTTTAATTGGTGTTTTGTTCTGAAAAAAACAACAGTACCGTACACCTACGATTTTATAGGATAAGCCATACAAAAAATAGGATCGACGTAGTACGAAAGATAACACTGTCGAATTTATTAATTACTACGAACGGTAGTGAATACAACCTGCATTTTTATACAGAATCTACTGATATTACTACTATTTAATAACTGGGTACGGGTCTTATTTTGGGAGAGCAATGTCTATGTGTATTTTTTATGTGTTTGTCTGTCGGTTACAGTTGAAATGTCAACTTTTTTTGCGGCAAATCACTTGCTGTTGACTGCCGGCGGTTTATGCAGATACATATATATAGATCTACACAGTACAATATGTAATATATTAATTGTATTTACAGTTGTATGCCTGTGTGTGTATTGGGGGGAACGGGCGGTGATATACTCAATACTGACGATACTGTTCTCCTTTATATATTAATTTAATACATATAGTACAACATAAGATAATTGATAATTGATTCAAAAATGGTAATTGCTGTTCTTTAAGAGCTGTTGGTAAGCAAACTTTGACATAAACAATCCAAAATGGATGGGTTATGGTTAATTGAAATAAGTATTGTCAATCAACTGCATAATATACGCATGAGCAATGTCAGTAATATAATATATGACAGTAATTCAACACTATTGATGAGAACATAATAATAGAAAAAAAACGTACATGGCAGAAATTGTACCCTTTATATTCAAAATTTTGGTACAATTTTACTGAAGTTGTTTTGTGTTTCATGTTAAATAAATTGGTCCATATAATTCTCCATTTATCTATAAATACCACACGAGACATCATTTCCAAATAAAATAAAATAGGATTATTACTATAGTAACGTGTTCTGGAAGTGTGTATCACCTCTCGTAGGTAAGTGCCAGATCAGGTTCACACTATAGTAATGATCATTGTATTATATACCTCTTTACACATCATTAAAATAGAATACATGTATCAAAAAACAAATTAAAACAAATTTAAAACAAAATTGTATTAAGTCAAATTAACTGAAAACCACAACAGGAAAGACATGAAAACATGTACATTACACGCGCATTAAAACATGTACATTACATTGCAACAACTACACATGTGTTCATTACACATGGGTCTACACATGTATTCATAACACATTGGTAACAATTCAAATTCTGGTGAATTTACAAATGACATAATGTTAAATTATTTAATTAACCCACAATGTTCACAAATGCACAAACAAATAGTCTGATACTTCCCATTTCATATTAAAACATCCATAATAATTGTTCTTAATGGATTACTAGTTGGGCGATCCCCAACATTCCAATCTGACATTTGTGTATGGGAAGTTCCGACATCTATTTTTAGTAGCATAGTGTTATGGATTCAGTAAATCTCTAGAGGTGATACATGGTTTTGTATTTTATTGTAGGAAAATAAAGGTACAGGTAAGTTGGAACTGCTGTAAACAAACTTCGATTATTTCATTGTCATATAGGTAGGGAAGCTTTACGTATTTATGTTATAGCATTTTAGTCTATAGCTGGTTTGGCCCAGTGGATACGATAACAGACTTCCAAGTGATGAGTTTGCTAAATAGGGGTCACGGGTTCGATTCGTACGAGTTTATTTAATATATTCTGTTTTTTTCGATTTTATTTTTAAAAACAATAAATAAATACGGTTTATATGAGTTCAAATGTTTTTAAAGACATTATTTATTGTGAAAAGTAATATACATATTTTTGGCATGGAAACAATTACTGCGGGAAAATGGCAGTCTTGCTGTAACCATAGCACTGCGGCGAAAAAGCGCTACTGGGCAACCAACAAAGCTGTTGAAAGAGATGTAGACGAGCTTGTCATCAGTATTGCATCAAGTGACGAGCAGACTGATACTGCTATCGAATATTAATAATCACTATACTTGTTATTGTTTGAAAAATAAAATATAAACCACAAATCAAAGAAAGAAAACATTAATAAAACGGTGAAGTGAAAACATATAAATAAATACTATTAAATTGAAAACAAAAGACATCTTCAAATGGAGTAAAAGTTATAAAATAAAAAGTATCCTCATCGCTGGATAAGTAGACTCATAGTCGTACAGAATGTGTATTCCAATTTTCTTGATAGAAGTAGATGCTAATAATATTCTATGTTAACGTGTATGGTAATAACATAACTACTCATAGTCGTCGAGTTTTCCTGGCTCTCTGCCCAGTTTACATCCACATTGTTTGTAAAATACTCGAACCCCCAATACAAAAAATCAACTTTTTCGTTAGCGGTCAGAAAATGAAAAATGTGACAAATCATTTAAGGTCTTTTAAGTAGCTACTCATAGTTGTCGATTTTTTCGGCTTCTGGTTCATCAGCCACAGCCGGTCAAAGAGTCCAAAATGTACTCCTTACGAGATGTTGTGGCTCTCGACTGAGACGTCCAAAGATGTTAAACGAGGGTTAATTCGAAAGCTAAACACGCCCCATAGCCTAAGTTTTCGCGTGTTATAACTCATCGACCCGCCGACTGTGTAGTGGTTCGGGGCTCAAACTCCGAAATAACTTTGTAGGTCTCAACAGTAGCTACTAATAGCTGTCAAGTTTCCGGAGTTTGCAGGGCCACTTGGGCTCCCGGCGTCGATCTAATCGTCCAATCGCCATGGTGAACAGAACGTGTATTCCAATTTTCTTGGTAGAAATAAATGCTAATAATATTTTATGCTAAAGTGTATGATAATAACATAACTACTCATAGTCGTCAAGTTTTCCTGGCTCTCTGGTCAGATTACATCCACAGTGTTTGTAAACATTTTAGGTCTTTAAAGTAGCTACTCATAGTAGTCTATTATTTTCGGCTCCGACCTCTGGTTCGGCCGCCACAGCCGGTCAAAGAGTCCAAAATGTACTCCGTACGAGATGTTGTGGCTCCCGACTGAGACGTCCAACGATGTTAAACGAGGGTTAATTTGAAAGCTAAACATACCCCATAGCCTAAATGTTCGCGTTTTATAAACGTATCGATCCGTCGTCTGAGTGGTGCTTCGGGGCTCAAACTCACCACAAAATGGCGTTTTGGGGCCTTTTAATGAATGTTGGAAGTTTATGAACCAGGAAAACGCGATGTAACTATGTAGGTCTCAACAATAGCTACTTATAGCTGTCAAGTTTCCCTGGTTTGCAGGGCCACTTGGGCTCCCAAAGTCGATCCAATCATCAAATCACCATGGTGAACATAATGTGTTTTCCAATTTTCTTGGTAGAAGTAGATGCAAGTAATATTCTATGTTAAAGTGTATGGTAATAACATAACTACTCATAGAAGTCGATTATTTTCGGCTCTGGCCTCTGGTTCGGCAGCCACAGCCGGTCAAAGAGTCTAAATTGTACTCCGTACGAAGAGACGTCCAAAGATGTTAAACGGATTACACGAACACCATTTACATGTACAAATATCCGGTTGTAAGAGAACAACAGCTAAGACAATTCTATATGGACAATTATGATGGATATGCCCGAATGTCATAGCTTTATTATACAAAGGTATTGAGGACATGAAATGCAAAAACGTGCAGATACTATGAAGACGCCGTGTTACGCAATCGGTTCACACGTGTTCAAACGGGCGACACTGATTTCCGCCATAGAACATTTTAAATATACATGTTAACATACAATTACTATTAACACATTTTGCTCATGGATTCATTACGACTTATTGTAAAATACTGAAATGATTGTAAGGTTTAGGTGGGGATAGCAACGAACCCACAATACCTATTACGAGGTGAACAGAGACACTTCTTCTGCTCTTTCAAGGTGTCAAACATGTTTAAATTAAACCCAATCTCTGTTTATTGTCGTTTTTTTGTTTCATTTAAAGGAGAACGTACTTATAACTGATGTCTACGGACAGGTTATGGTAAGTGGTACGTTTTATTCTTAAAACCAAATGAAGGTCAGTATTTTCCTACGAGACAATACATTTTAAACCGGTTTCAGCTGACAAGGGTCATTAAGTAACATGTTTATGTAGGACATTCCTTTGCCATATACTCCGTTCCCTTGAAAACATAAAGCAAATCAAGGCATTCCACTTTTCATGAATACATCTTAATCAATTATTCATATAAAAGAAAATAGTAGAAAAACATGTCTGATCCATTGATTGAATCAGCTCCTTCAAAAATACAAAATACGAACCTAAATTGCGAACTATACTATATTGAAAGGAAAAAGAAACGCATAATGGGTATTTCCGCTATATATTGTATGTTTAATATGCTACTGCTAATCGAATGGTACAGGGCGACATTAAGCCTGTCCTTTCTGAAAGAAGGTTTAAACAGCACCGAACACACCAATGGTTACCCCTTTAAAGTTTCATTATCGACAGAATGTGCATTTGGCTCAAGCAGGTAAGCAAACTTAGGCTTTAAATGTTGCAATCTCTTAACTTTAAACATAATACTGAAATGGCTTGAATTTTTCAAGCGAAACTTCAACATGTGTGCATTTCATGTAACAAAGTATACTTTGATTAAAATGTCTACTACATGGCAGAGTTGTCCTTTCTGTAATTAGCTGAAACCCCTTTTTGTACAAAACACGTTGAGATATATCTGGAATAATTACGTGAAATTAGGTGTATATAATAGCGTAGTATAGGCAATTTGTGAGTATGCGTTTGTTTTTCCTTTCAGTATATATACTGTGCGTAATGTGTACATCATGTTTCAGCCAACATGGGAGCTGTAATACGTGCAGACTCCGTGCATTGCGAGTTTAACCATTTTTTTTGAAAGATGAACTTCTAAAGAAACCTGACAAACTTTGTGTTTTTTTGTTATTGACTTTTTTGTATTCTAAGTTTAAATTGTAAAATGAATAACAAGTACACAAGTAAACATTGACTTGGTAAAAACTAATAATATGTGTATATATGTGTGTGTGTGTATATGTGTGTGTGTTTGTGTGCGTGCGTGCGTGCTTGCGTTTCATTGTAATTACCTATAAAAATAGTTACCCAATTTTGTGGGCGTTAACTGTAGTATATGAATCACAATCATACCATGATCGTTAAAACATACTATCATATATGCTTCGTTCTGAAATACACATCTGATTGTATGCATATATACACGTAGGTATTAGTACTTCATAATCCTTCAGTATTTCACATACTGATAGTAGCTGTAATAGCGGGAATGGGGACTGTCACAGTAGGTCTAATATATAACGGTTTGGACGACGCGGTCAACCTTGGCACGTACCTATTATCCATATCATCGCGGTGAGTGAGAATGCATGGGGACAGTAGTTCTGAAATATAACGGTTTGGACGACGCGGTCAACCGTGGCACCTACCTATTATCCATATCATCTCGGTGAGTGAGAATGCATGGGGACAGTAGTTCTGAAATATAACGGTTTGAACGACGCGGTCAACCTTGACACCTACCTATTATCCATATCATCTCGGTGAGTGAGAATGCATGGGGACAGGAGTTCTGAAATATAACGGTTTGGTCATCTCGGTCAGCCTCAGGTCCTGCCTATTTTATCTATCAACCAAGACATTAGTTTTATATTTATAATCACTGCATTTTTTTTTTGTTTGTATAAAACAGTCAAAGCTGTAGATAATTTTGACTACAGTGGGTATTTACTCTTAGATTCAAAGTGAATGAGTTACATAAACGCGTTTAGAGTAAAATCAATTTAAACAGTTCATGTTTCCACGATGGATGTGAATCCATTTCATCCATTTTTAAAGAAACACACATTCTATTTAAATGGATGTTAAGTAAAGGGAAACACGCTATGTTTTTGTTCTTATTATTAGACGCATGATCATGAAAATACGGATACGCCTGTTCCACTGTACACCGCATACAAATAAAACACATAATGATACTTGCACTTTTAAAAAAACGGATGATATTTGTAAAAATAGTAATGAGTAAAATGCTTAAATACTCAGCCTATATATTGCTCTAATGAAACTCCGGAATACTATCGAATGATATGGAGTAATGACTGTTTTAGTGAGGATATGAAATGATAAAAGCCAAAAAGTATATAATTGGATGTTGTTTACTGGCTCGTCAATACAATACAGTTGATTTAAAGCCACCCTAGACAGAATGTGAAAAGGAAGCTTAGAGCCTTTTTTACCCTTAATAACGAAAAGATTCATACGGTGGTTTACGTGCTTGCATGATATACAACGATACAGGGACCGCCCGGTTTACGTCCCGATCCGACTGACGAGTCTAAGAGAACTTGTCATGCATAAGAACACAACGAGAAAACGTATCAGATAGACATAAGAAGTTCAATTACGGCATATTATTACTTTAAATTTCAGAAAGAGAAGAAAAAAACTCAATTTTCCTACAAGTAATTTTGTTAGACGATTGTAGCAGATTATTTGCTTAGCGCATTTAACATGTTTTTCTTGGCTTGACTACACATATTTGACAACTGTAATTACATGTAGTATCATTTGCGGGTTTTATCATTAATAAATAAATGGATATGAGCAGTGCGTCAGGTCCAGGGAAAGCATTTCCCATTGCTCGTGCCTTATAAAATATGATTGTTTATCTTGCAGTAAATACACATAAAATATTGTTTGCTATAAATGTTGGCTGATTAAGAGAAAACCGTGTATATACTATTTGCTGTCAGAAATAAGTTCTAATTGTGCATATATATACTGTAGGAAAATATAATAGAAATAATTACAAAAGGGCAAATAACTAATGGTTTAAAGTTCTATAGGCTAACTTACAGTCCAGCCGCCCTCATCCGTTACCATGTCGCAGTAGACGTCAAGTGGTTTGTTATTCTGAAGATATACTGTGTAATTTCCACTGTTGCTTCCAATGCCGAAGTTTAGGACATCATAACAGTCACGAGCTATAAAAATATACACACTCGGTTTTAATTAGGCCCTGTGAACGCTCTTATTTTATAACGTGTTTATTGTGTTTATCATGTGCATACAGTTTAGGTTTCCTTTGTTGGTCATTTCAAAAACTTGACAAAGACGGAAGACACAGCATGCATGAAGGCCGATTCAAGAAACATGCGGAAGGAATTTTATTAGCGCTGAATAATGAGTTTCTCCCTAGTCTCAACATCAAATACAGATTGTGTTTATCTTTCTCATTATGACCACTATATATAGGTAACATTCATAATATCCCCTTACCCTTACTTTAGAAAATATGGCTCGTTTGCATGTATTATATGAAATATATAGATTTATATTAACTATCACCTCTATTCTGACAATTAATAACTGGTTCGTTCTTGTATATGCATTTTGTCCATTGCCTTCACATCGAATAAACTGTGTGTTTACAGTTTGCATTATACACATCAATACTTTGTACTAAGTTTTACTACAGTGTGCACGGAAATGCCAAGTTATTTATTTGAATAACATATCATTTAATTGCGTCAGTATTTTCCAAAAGGAGAACGGAAATGCCAAGACATCTCTGAATAACACATCATTTAAGCATGTTACTGACTTGTTACAGAGACCATCAGTTTAAAGAAATATAAAAAGATCGGAAAGAGATCAGTAAATATCTAGAAATGAATAGGTATCACCCAAAAAAAATCATATTGTTCAGAATTTTAATTTCAGCAGTTACAGTAATTGTGTATACATTTCGTTTTACACGTCTCTGAATTTAACATAGGCGAACAAGTTTATTTTGATATTGTAAAAATAATTATACAACGGTTTTTGGAAAGGCGATAATGGTTATAACAATTAACGGCGCCCATACTGAATAACGGAATGACATATTTCGATCTTCGCTATGGTCCACTCTATATCAAAATGAGTGAAGTTGACAAATCCGTTTCAAAACTACTGCCAACGGACACCAAATATAGTTTGATTTTCAATACAATCTACTTCTAAAATGGAATATATGGTTCTTTCTAATGCATTATGTTTCCTTACTAACATGCCAATATGTTTCATATGTAATATCATCCAAAGCTTCAACCGAAAAAGTGTTGTTTATTGTGCATGTCATATCTCTCTATCCTGATAACCAAATAGATAGTTCCGACATTCAGTTTATAGCTCAGCATTCTATTGTTCCAGGTATAGCCTTACCATCGAATGGATAGTTCCGAAATTCAGTTTATAGCTCGCCCTCATTGTTCCTCGCCTAGCCTTATCATCGAATGGATAGTTCTGACATTCAGTTTTTAGCTCCGCCCTCTATTGTTCCAGGCATAGCCTTACCATCGACGCAATAGTTCCTACAGTTTATAGCTCTGCCCTCTAATGTTCCAGGCCTAGCCTTACCATCAATTTGATAGTTCCGACACTTTATAGCTCCGCCCTCTATTGTCCCAGGCCTAGCCTTACCACCGAATGGATAGTTCCGACAGTGTATAGCTCCGCCCTTTATTGTTCCAGGCCTAGCCTTACCATCGAATTGATAGTTACGACATTCAGTTTATAGCTCCGAGCTCTATTGTTCCAGGGTCAAGTTCCCACAAACATGTGATATATTGTATTTTAGAGTTGTTTGTGGGACAACACGAGCTTTTGTTGCACTCAGGTGTACATGTCGATTATACGTTTAATTGGCTTAAATCTCTTGTGGATGTAAGCTTGACCTACAGATCGGAACTATGTATAGATATTGTGTTTAAAGTAACTTCGCATTATCATCATACTATATGTTGTAAACTTACATTACATCATATAAACCTTACTAGGGTATGGAAACAAAGAAGGATACAAATATCGGACAGGGAAAGCAGCATTCAAGGACGACAGTCAACCACAAAACACAAAAACAAACACGCAAACAGACAAACGAAAAGGCAAAAGTAATAAAAAATGCAAACGACATCACAAACACAAAAGGGTTGACAATAGGGCTACCGCCTTGGAACGGTCAGTGCACCAAACCTCATGCAGTTTTCTAATATGGGTACGGAAATGTCAATTCATATCCAAATAACATATCATTTACTTGTTTTAAGACTTTTAACATGTATATTATACAAAACAACAAGATTTACACACTACCACATAGGTAAGCAATAACTTGTTTGCAAAGGGGAGCTGAAGGACTCCATGCTCCTTTTGCACACGTAGCTGATGCAGAGCCGATGAGAGAGTAGCCACGAAGACAGGTGTATGTCGCGGTTTCTCCTTCATAACTGTTTGATGCTGATACCTGTCCATTTGATGGGGCTACAGCGGGTGGGCAGTCTGATTTATATTACATAGGAATACGTCAGTACTATTCAATGCATTAAACGTTTCTTTGTTTTAAAACAATGTATGACCGACTTATTATAAATGTTAAAGAGATAAATAAAAGCGTAAACGTCCAAATTTGAAACGGTACTAAAGTGACATTGCTGTCCAGTTTTATCGAAAAATCTACAGTAATTCCTGAGGAGTGTTTATACATTTCCTTTTACAACGTAGAAGGAAACACTAATAAATACTGTAAAGGAGTCTAAGCGATATTCTACTTTAAAGCCTCACAGATTGGGCTTGATGATCTCTGAGTTGATAATTTATAACCTAGTGATCAATTCTAAAAATAACTGTCAATGCTGCGGTTCTTGGAAAACCGATGATGGTTATTACAAGTAACGACGACAATAATAAATTACGGATCAATGGATGCTTTGCATGCAGTTTTCTGCAATGAGTACGGAAATGCCAATGCATATCCAAATAACATATCATTTACTTGTTTGAGTCGTTTAACATGTATAATATATAAAGCTACAACATTTACACACTACCACATAGGTAAGCAATACCTTGTTTGCAAAGGGGATCTGAAGGACTCCATGCTCCTTCTGCACACGTAGCCGTTTCAAAGCCGATGAGAGAGTAGCCATCAAGGCAGGTGTATGTCGCGTTTTCTCCTTCATAACTGTGGGGTGCTGATACCTGTCCATTTGATGGGGCTACAGCTGGTGGGCAGTCTGATTTGTATTACATAAAAATACACCAGTACTATTCATTGTAGTAACCGTTTCTTTTATTATAAATGTTAAATAGATAAATAAGAGCTTAAATGTCCAACTTTGAAACGGTATTAAAGTGACATTACTGTCCAGTTGTATTGGACAATATACAGTAGTTCCTGAGGAGTGTTTATACATTTTATTTTACAACGTAGAAGGAAACGCTAAGTTGATAATGTATAACTAGTTATCAATTCTAAAAGTAACTGTCAATGATGCCGTTCTTGGAAAGCCGATGATGGTTATTACTAGTAACGACGACCATAATAAATTACGGATGGACCTATTTCGTTCTTCAGTATGGTTCACTCCTTATCAAAAGCATTCATGTAAAAATCTGTAGAGTTGACAAATCCACTTCAAAACTGCGGCTAGCGGACTCGAAATATAAACTAATTTGCAATACAACCTAAATATAATATAGATATAAAAATCGAACAGGCAAAGTAGCATTCAAGGACGACAGTAAACCACAAACACACACAGAAACAAAGAACAACTATATATAAAAATGAAAATCGAATTAGTGCACGGTTCTTTCTAAAGCATTATTGTTCTTCACTAAAACATGTTTCATATGAAATACCATCCCGCGCGTAAAACGAAAAACTGCATGCCTTATCTCTCTAGCATATCGGCTGAATGACTGAACACTTGGCTCAAATATCGTTTGGACATAAGACTGACTGACAGATCAGAACTATGTATAGATATTGTGTTTAAACTAAATTCGCATTATCATCGTAAATATGTTGTAAACTTACATTACATTAGTAACCGTTTGTTTATGCAATATGTGAACGACTTAAGTAAGTAAATTCAGTTTAAAGAGATAAGTAAAATGTAAAATGTGTAAATCTGAGACGGTATCATCCATGAAACCTTGTTGTCAATGAAAATGACAGCAGGTGCATTTAGTTTAACACGAGACAGTGACTTTTTGAACATTATTTATTTGCCAGATCTATTTATTTCCTTAATTGTTATTTTAAAATGCAAATGTTCTAGATTTTAAAAAATACTGGTCTTAAAATGTCATTGGAAACAATCCAATTGGAAACATATATTAGAAATATTCCAATTGGACTTTAAATTGCGCATTTTAATATAGTGTATACTGGTATTCAGATGATATTACATATATCCCGGTAATTAAATAATATTACATATATGCCGGTATTTAGATGATATTACATACATATCGACATCTAGATAATATTACATATATCTCGGTATTTAGATGATATTACATATATACCGGCAGTTAGGTACTATTACATATATCTCGGTATTTAGATGATTTTACATATCCCGATATTTAGATGATATTACATATATCCCGCTATTTAGATGATATTACACGTATAACGGCGTGATAGATAGCATTACATATATACCAGTATGTGTATAATATATAATACACACTGATATTTTGGAGATACTATATATACCAGAACGTGAATTATGTAATAAGTATACACTATTACACTGATATTTTCAAAGTATAATATTATACTGATATTTGGATAGTATAATATATACAGGTGTTTGATTGATATAATATATACCAGTTTAGGGATGATATAATATTTACCGGTTCGGATATGTCAATGCTGTAATGTATTTCGGTATTTGGATGCCATTATATACCGATATTTTGGAATATATTATATATACAGATATTTTATACCTGTATTGTGATGCCATTATATATTGTTTGTGTGTGATATAATATGTCCATATTTGGATGAACATATACTCGGTAAAAAAAGTTTTGGACCAGGGTATATAAAGTCATATAAAAATCAAACTAGTGGACAAAATTTAAGTATCTTTTTTTAGTAACCAAGGTTTACCCTACCCGGTTAATATGGTATCAGAAACATTAAGTTCCAAACAAGATTTGATTTTAAAAAGATATCGCGAACACACAAAGGGTCTATAAAAAATGTTGCAAAGTCAATACAAAGTAACAGTTAAGGACACATTCGAGTAACCAATAAAAAGATTATTATTTTTTCGCAAGCTTTCATTGTAAACGATAATTATTGTTGATTTTTGATCTATTGTGAATTATCAACTGAGATAATAAGGGTTATAGTCGAATGTCATGGTTCAGCGATCATTATACGGGTTCGAACACTGCCATGGTCCAAAACTTCTTTTACAGAGTATATATATATGTATATAGCTATTTTGATGATATATACATATACCGGTATTTCATATTTGAGTATGGCCACATGGTCTTCCTGCAGAAACCAAATCAAGACAGATATAAACAATCACTTATACACAACGTGTTTACCTCTTTTACATTTGGGAGCAGCACCTGTCCAGTGTCCATCGAATTGACAGGTAAGTAAGCTATCTCCGACAATGCTGAATCCAGCTCGGCAAGACACTGTCACATTTCGTTCTGCGATGATCGCAGTGGTTGGTTTAACCTTACCGTTTTTTGGTGCTATATAAGGCGAACATTCTAAAATAGAAATATGTTCAAAACAGTATATTTTCATATAATATAGTATACACTAACATATTTACAACGGTTAGTATAAAACATACATTGTTGACATATATTGAAAAGTATAGTTCGTGTAATAATATTATGTTATAGCAAGCAATGTTTTACGCAAGCGTTACAAGTAGCTGCCGAGAAAAAAACAGCATTGCATCTGGGGAGGTTTTAGACACAGATTTAAAATAATCTAATATCAAGGCATGGGAGCTTAAAATATAGAAAATAAAGGCTGTCATGGAGAAATAAATTATCCTGAATATATTTTATGACCCATCTATTCCACATTCTAACCTTCAGTGTTACTTACTAAACAGTTTATATTCAAAGACGTAAGACCTCGCTACACATCCAAATACCGATATATAATATATAATCCAAAAACGGTTTAACATACATTGAACATGTAGAAATAATGTGCAAACTATATGACAAGAGAGATTATCTTAATTTTGATATTGTTAATTATCCGAACTTAGATGGGAATGTTCCTCGAGCTAATTCTTATGGGGTCTAGTTTCTCAAAGTATTCGTTTTTCTAGAGCTTGTAGACGAGTTGATGATTTTAATATTTGAAATCCTTCTATAACTAAGAAGCTACTCCATCAGGGCTACCGTTACCATAAACCTTGAAAACATTTAGCAACATTGTATTCGTGTAATCATGATCTACTTTTAAACTATAACAGTAACATAAGAACTCTTCTGTGACAAATACTGTCACAACCTGACTTTTATGATGATTTGATTTACCAACTTCGTAAGATCCTTGGCATAATCAATATGATCTTTATTAAACTTGTTGTTGTCTCAAAAGAGGTTATGATGCTATCATTTTGCAACGTAGTGAATATTTTGTGGTTGACCCATTTCTAGGTCGACACAATGCTTTCCTCTTTTATTGTGCGATGGCCAGACAGATTGTGTACCCTATGATTACGTCTACCTAAAGTCACAAATCCCGGTAGCTTTTATGTTTGTCTTAAATCTTGTATTGTCTACCCTTAATGGTGTGTTCTCATATTGCTTTGGTTTCTGCCAAGTCATTAAGTACTTGCTTTGTGGCTTTCTAAGCTTTTTTATATTCATATATATATGATCATCAATGTGTTGTACTTATATTGCCTATTAATGCTGTATTATTGTTCAGAGAATATGACTCGGCGGGCATGTCTTTATTTACACTATCCTGTTTTATTGGGATGACAATAGTGTACGGGTGGGGTTTGGTGCACCTTAGAACCTGATTTAAACCCCAAGAAGCCTTTTTTTGCCACTGACCGTTACAAAGCGGTAGCCTTATTTTCAACTCTTTATGTTTGTGATGTCATATCTTGCCTTTTAAACATCTTTGTAATTATTTGTTTATATCTATGTTGTATATGCTCTCCCATTTGAATCCTATGTGATGTTTGCCTGTTATGTGATAACTCTTTCTCCAGATTTAGACATATGCGATAAGTGTTCTTCGCGTAAGATTATAATACGATTTCATGTGTATCCCGTGAATATGGAGAATTGCTACACGAGGTATAGTTGTTTTAATCGGAAAGTAGGCTCTTAAAATGAAAAGTTTATCAATTATAGCTCGCGTTGGAATTCCCGATCTTCATCGGATACGCTTGAATGATTATTTTTCTTGCATTCCATAGACATGTTATGCGTTGACGTCACCAACTATTAAAGATATTCACGTGTATTTACAAACAGACGTCATGTAACTGTTGATGTTATCGATGTTATTGCGCTTGACTTTCATCTGCCCCATGTGTAGGTCAGACTTTCCGGCACTTATATAAACGCGCAAAAGCGTATACGGTATGTAAGAATTCCCTATCTCACATGGATATGAATGACGAATTATTTAAAGCTTGCATGATACTTCATGACGTCATGACGACGTTGACCTATTATGACGTTAAAACAAACTCATTCTTGTTCACTCAGCCCGTATTGAGTATCCATCATACATGTCATAAGTGTATCTATGTGAAATAGGGCATATAACTCGCATGATCCGAACTTCATTCCTTATTGCATTGTTAATCCCTCGGATGAAATGCCCATATCTCACATACATATATACTAATGATGAATAATCATAATACCGATATATATTATTTCATTGAAAGAACGGTATGTATAGTTAAATGTTTACATTTTTAATTTGATGGAACTTATTGCGAGCGACGCGAAGCGGACCGCAGCATAAACTTCCATACAATTCAAAATATAAACGATAACCGGCTTACAGGTTGACTCGATATGCCACGTACATTGTATAGACTCCGTGTAACGTTTCGGCTGATACTAATGATGATGACGTAATCAAGGACGTAACGTTATGGTACAGTGACTTTGCGCCTACCAATCTCTGTTTAAACAAATGTTGAGATGAAAATGACAAGAGAAATGGTTGCTGAGCTGGAACACGGAAATCACCAAACGAACAAATATAATAACATTAAAGGATGGAATAAAAACAATCGACCTATATGTTTTGTGTTTAAAATGAAATATAAAGCATTTAACGTATAATAGATATACATATCGAACAGGATATGTAGTATTCAAGGACGACAGTCAACCACAAACACACACAGAAACAAAGAACAACTTTAAAGATGTATAACACGCCAAATAAGACATCACAAACACAAAAGGGTTGACGATATCATTTAAGATCATTTGAAAGGATAGATCTAACAAGGTTTGTGTAATTTTGTTTGAAATGCTTTGTTTGCGATTAAATTATAATTTTTAAAATTGTACCCATTTATTTTGAGTTTGTAAATAATGCTCGAAAAACACAAGGTGATTTAAAAAATATTATATTTTAGGCCTCATCACACCTGGTTTTAACTCCATATCCTTTGTTTCAATATTTATAAAACACAACAAATGCAATAATTCCAGTAGGAGTGTGGTGGGCGGAGTTATCAGTGTCACTTATCATTAAATAAAATAAGTGCAATAGCTCACATACAGCAGCAGGCAGGATATGTTATGAGATTTATTTTTTTGTCATTGGCTTAGACAGTAAGACAACCTGTCAATAGGTTTTAATCCAAATACCGGTATATAATATACATGTGTAGTTATTGAGATATTACTCTTCAAAATCATTCGCAATATCTACTATATAAAGAAAGGACGTATTATATAGATTAGACGAACTGTGATTTTCACAAGTTACTTTGATATTCTACTTTTATATGAAGCACAAATGCACATGATATCACTGAACATATGTTTTAGTTGTTTACTCAAGCTAATGGCTGCTTCAACGCTCAACATGTCGCTGATATGCAAGAACAAGAATCGTTCATGGGTATTCGGTTCAGATAGGGAATTCCAACCATCGGTTCCTATAAAAAATACTTACACCGAGGGTTGGAATTCCCTATCTTCATCGGATACCCTTGAAGGATTCTTATAATATTCCTGCGGCAGGTATTGTATACTTGCTTGCGTAAAACCTTGTTTATATCTACTGATCTTGTTCAAAAAATAGTTTTAGAAACATAAAACATAAACATAGACTTATGTCATGAAATATGTTTAGTTTCGTAACACGCATGGATAACCTGGCACGATCCATGAACTCGTATTTGTTCCTTAACATGGCTTACCTACATGACTTACCAACATGACCTCTCTACGTGCCTTATCTACATTTCTTACCTACGTTGGCACAGGTGTGTTTATCATTCGATGGTAGACAAATCTGATGCATCAAGCATGGCTTCTTGCCGCAGGGGCCCGCAGCTGTCTACAATACAATATAACAGAGGATCCTAAACAAGGTAATAATTATGCGTAGGTAATATGTGAAGAAAGCACATAGTTCTGTTATAAGGATCAAACTAATTGTGTAGCAAATCATTTCACAAACAAATCTAGTATATGTTACATCATCAAAATACATGCGCTGGCATACGTTGTATCATCCTTATACAGAAATATTATATTATATTGCCAAAGTCAATGCCTCTTTCATTTTTCATGTCGATTGTCAAATAATCGATCAGGGTCAGTTGATACGCTATTTTGTAATAAATACAAAGCTATATTTAGATTGGATGCCAATATGCCAATCTCCCTCGGCTAACGTGTTTTACCCAAACCCTTACAAAAGACTTTTTGGACTCGAAACCCTCAAGACAATTATAAATCGGAACCCTCCTGTAAACCCGGTCAACACACCTCGCTTTGAATATATACGTTGAATAGCTATTCTTACGGAGTATACGGAAACATACACTCAACAAAATTCCTAATCGGTCACCAAAGTTTTATGAAATTATTACCTTTTACACAAGATTTGTATTTATGTAAAATTAATCAAATCCTCGTTCAATGTTTGATATACATTAACTGAAAATTTGCTAAAGATATTTAAATTATTTTTGAAGAAACAATGCTTTATATTATAACACGCTCGATCCACAAAGTCACATACTTTTGCATTGAATTGTAAGGGGAATGACCTGGCTTAAGTCACTGTCAAGTGTTTTAAAAACAATATGGTAATAAAGAAATGGCAAACATAAATAAATGACCTATAAAATCATTTCATTAGACATATAACATGCATGTGAGGAGTTCCTTTCCGAGACTCTTGGTCTGCGAGTGCATGTTAAATATTCAAATTTCAAGAACGAGCACTCTTCTAATGGATTTCCATTGTGAGTCTGACATTTTGTATTTTTTGATTTTGGGGGTTCGTGACTTTAACGCGTCCTAATTTAACTGGTAGTTATATGATTTTTCTGAAACTTTTAGGATCTTTTCCTAAATAACTATGTTATTCAAAACAAGTAAAACCGAGAGGAAGATATTCCAAGAAAAGAAAATATTTTGTGAAATTGAGGTGACCGATTAGGAATTTTGTTGAGTGTATGTGTTATTAATGTCTCATTCTTACGTAACGTGGGCGTAAACTCGTACATTTGGACTCGAAACCCTCAAGACAATTCTGAATCGGAACCCTCCTGTAAACCCAGTCAACACACCTCGCTTTGAATATATACGTTGAATAGTTATTCTTACGGAGTATACGGAAACATATGTGTTATTAATGTCGCATTCTTACGTAACGTGGGCGTAAACTCGTACATTTGGAGAGAAACGCATAACAGGAGAACATCATTTTTAATCTGTCGTTTGAAGTAGCAACATAACTAATCACTTCTCTAATCATTGTAACATAGCCTGCTCTACCATAATAGAGCACTATAGAGCCAGCGGATAACGTTGTTTTGAGTTTGGCTTTATATTTGTGTAATAATGGATGAGTTATTCTCGAATGTTATTTCAACAGGACATTTATTTTCAGGGTGTACCAATCTAAACTCGGAAAATGCATTACCATATATGCAATCTATATTTTCTAATTTCAAAGGTTTTTTGCTGTACTCATGTACTGGAAAAAGACATTGAATCAAAATATAAAGTTCACAATCTAACAATAAATAGATAAACAATTGTTTTGGTTATTGCAATAGTTGCAATAGCTGTTATATACTTAATGTGGCTTGTGGTGGTGTTGTTTAAATAATAATATCGTTAACGTGGTTGGAATGAGTGATTATATATTGTTTATACATCCTATTCCTACCAACTGCGAGTAGCTGTAGCATTCTCTTTCTCGGTTATAATTTGTTTAACTGACATCGCTTCCAGTTCTATATAACTTACTAAAAATATGCGGTTTTGGGCGTTTATGCCAAAATAATGTGAGTATTGGCGTCGCTGTAGCTTTTCCTCGTATTGCAACAGATTGAATTATATTAAATTTGTTGGGCTGAAACACAGTCCGAAAGGTTAGTAAAACACATACTTACTTCAGGAATTACAGAGAGGTCGAAGTAGTTGAACTTGTTGTCGGCCACTAAGTATGGAATAAGAGTCGTGCTGCTGTTGACTGAGTTAAGCTGGCAGAGACTAATTGATGTAGCCATATTGAAGGACAAACATTTTGTCAGACGAAAGCACTCACGTGCACAATCAGCTCCAGCAGGTACGGTTATATTTTGGATCACGTATCCGTTAAGTCGTTTACTGAAGTGGTTTATATTGAAATTGATGGAGTTCTTTGTACGACATTCTTGTGCGGCGGTGTTTTTAACAAGCAAACACACAGAAAAAAGAACAGTCAATCTTAGCACATTTAAATGCATTTTTTAGATTAAATTAAGAACTAAAATATATGTTACAAACGACAATTATAAATGGATAACACAACTAACGTACATATATTATATTATTTCAAAGCACATCTGATTCAAATACTTACATATTTCACAATGAGTTCACTGTTTAACTAAAACTGTTTGAAAAATGATCAACTGCATTATGTTTTAAAACGTGTATGCTTTACAAAAAAAACTATTTAAAATCCATGTTATATTTATTTAAATCTGATATTAAAACTATCATTGTGAACTCACATTCAATCAACGTTTATAAAATGTAATTCCCAGTATTTGTCACACAACTGTTTGTCATGAATTCAAATACCGATCCATTGTCTCCTGCTGTTCAACCTACAATGATGTTGCTGCGGAGGTTATGGTAGGAAACTAACACAGACAGACGCTTAGCAACACTTACCACACGTGATCAATCACATGACTGGCTCGATATTGAATGGTACAAACGCATGTAGAAGAGGTAGTCAATATTTTCCGATATAAATGCTACTAACGTGTAAGGAGAATACATTTAATATTAACATTGGCGCACAAACATATTTCAAGCAATGTGAAACTGCTACTATAATATAGGCAATACACCGGTTACAATAAACTAGTGAACACCAGCTAGTATCCTCCTTTAAGTGATCAAGTCATCTGGTTGTAGTGTTATGATGGGCATCGTTACAGTTAACTATCTGAAAATAGCAATCGTTCTCCTCCAAATGATCAAGTCATCTGGTTTAGTGTTATAATGGGCATAGTTTAAGTTCCAATAGACTATCGGCAACCAGCTATCATCCTCCTCAGCTAAGCAGCATCCTCTCCCAAGTGTCCAAGTCATCTGGTTAAGTGTTATAGTGGCCTTCGTTACAGTTTAAATAGACAAGCGACAGCCAGCTAGCATCCTCCTCAGCTAAGCTAGTATCCTCCCTCAAGTGACCAAGTCATCTGGTTCAAGTGTTATAATGGGCATCGTTACAGTTACATTAAACTATCGGAAACTAGCTAACATACTCCTCCAGGAGACCATTTGGTGCCAGTATTATGGTTACAATTGCAATCAACTAGCGGCAACCAGCTAACATCCACTTCAGCTAAGCTAGCATCCTCCTCCAAGAGATCAAGTCATCTGAGTTTAACGTTATGATGGCCATCGCTACAATTGCATTAACATAGCGAACACCAGCTAAAAACCTCCGAAAAGTGACCAAGTCATCTGGTTTTTATGTTATGATGGCTATCATTACAGTAACATTAAACTAGCGAACACCAGCTAGCATCCTCCTAAAAAGAAAGAAAGCAAATCACTGTAAAAATAATTATTTAGAGCAGTAGACGATTTTCGATGGTTTCGGGCATATTAGCGCAATGATGAATAAGCGCTTGGCCATAGACTCCATTTTAATTTAAAGCCCTCGCTTGCTCCGCATAATGTCGACATTCTCCGGCAATTTCCGATTATTCCCGATTATCCGATTACTCCCGATCGGTCATCATCGACGCGTCAGTTTCGATTACTTTTATTAGTTAATCATGCTTTCAAACTGTCTACACAATTGTTTTGCATAACGGCGTTAGTCCATCTCCTCTCGTTGAATTAGAAAATACTTACCTAAATTAAGTTTAATCATTCGGAGAAAATATATGAGTTTTGGTAAGGAAATAATTGTTTTGTTAGCAAACATCTTGAATTAACGCACGGAAAACTTCGGCTAATAGCGCTAAAATAAGATGACCTCTAAATAATAATTTCTTACAGTATGCGAAATGACAAACTCAAAGAGTTGAACATATTGGGTACCTTCTTGGAATGGTCAACGACAATATGGGTACCTCCTTGTAATGGTCTGTGACATAAAGACCACTGCGTATTAAACCAGGTTCTAGAGTGCAACAAACCTCACTTTTACTCTATATTAATTTCATTCATATGAAATGGGACATAGTTAATAAATAAACTCCCGCCAGGCTATATTCCCAAACAAGCTAGTCATCATTAAAGCGATTAGTAAGAAACATAAGTATAAAATAAAATGTTCATGTATATATGAATATCAATAAGCCTAGAAGCCACACACCAGATACTCATGTACTTGTTAGAGTCCAAAACAGCATTAACAATTCATTTCTTTTGAATTAAGTCCAAATAAAAGTATCCAATATTCCTTTTATTCATATTAGCAAGTATATCTTTAATCCAAAACAGTAATTGTATTTCTTTAATCCAAATGTTAATTGTCGTTTAAGTCCAAATTAATTTCCATTAGTTCCGGTTTAGTCAAAATATCCAATGTCACTGTTATTATGAATGAGCACAATAATAAGTAAATCCTCTCATAATATATTTTATATTTTTAAAAGCATCCAATTCAAATTTAACTTTTTACTGAATACTAATCTTCCGTAATGAACTGAACTCCTGAGCTGCTCCCAGAGACAGTTTATATACTGCCAGAGATTGTTCCAAATGCTTCCCCACTAAAACAGTCCAAGGAAAACAGTCCAAATCATCATAAATGAATCTGCATCAATCATTTGCATAAATGGTAAACATGCTTACATCTATTCTAATTTTAGCTGTCTTACAACGTCAAATCAATAATAAACATGCAATGCAACATGTAAACATTCAGATATAGGTGACAATAGTGTCTGAAATACGATACACATTACCGCATGCAAATTTCTACGCTGTGCCAGATACGTAACGTCATCATAGTCTAAATACAGAACATAACTTTAAATATCAGTACGCATTATTCTATAATTTAGTTGTATACAATACATGATTATTTTATACCTGAATATCTTTAAAATAGCTACCATACATCAGTTTGGTTTCATCGAAAGTACAGGCCGATAGGATACTTTAGAAGTGAACAATACCCTCAGATAAATTAAATACGGCCGCAATGATGAACTACGTATTACAACAGAGATATGGTCATTCAATTTAAAGGGTTTTTGAAAGATTAAGTGTTGTAAATCAGCAGATGACAACGAATTTTGGGGAGAGACGTTTTGTGCGTCCTTATTTTAGGAAATGGTCGCCGGAAGTTTCAACAATTAAAATCCGATAAACTGCATTCAAATAAATTAGTCTGACTGGTTATGACTGAAAGTATAAGAAAATACCCAAATTATTTCCCAACAAAAAACTAAGTGAAAGCGTGGAGCGTCACATACGTCTCGGCTTCTCCATACTGTATCCATGGCTCGGCCTGCCCATTCTGTATACACGTCTGGCCTGCACATCCTGTATATGTGCCGGCCTGATCATATACTGTGTTAATGTTTCAGACTCCCATAGTGTATCCAAGTATTGGCCTGCCCATACTGTATCCATGTTTCGGCCTGCCCATACTGTATGAATTGTCTCGCCATGCAAATACTGTATCCATGTTTCGGCCTGCCCATACTGTATCCATGTCTTGGCCTGTAGATAAAGTATCCATGTCTCGGCCTGCCTATAATATATCCATGTCTCGGGCTGCCCATGTTGTATCCATATCTCGACCTGTAGATACTGTATCCAAGCCTCGGTCTGTAGATACTGAATTAATGTCTCGTCATGTAGATACTGTATCCATGTGTCGGCCTGCCCATAATATATCCATGTCTGAGCCTGCCCATACTATATCCATGTCTAGGCCTGCCCATATTGTATCCTTGCCTCGGCCTGTAGATGCTGTATCCATGTCTTGACCTGTCCATACTGTATCCATGTCTCGGCCTGCCCATACTGTATCCATGTCTCGGCCTGTAGATGCTGTATCCATGTCTTAACCTGTCCATACTGTAGCCATGTCTCGGCCTGCCCATACTGTATCCATGTCTCGTCCTGCCCATACTATATCCATGTCTCGTCCTCTCCATACGGTATCCATGTCTCGACATCTCTATACTTTATCCATGTCTCGGCCTGCCCATACTGTATATATGCCTCGGCATGCCCATATTATATCTATGTCTCGTCCTGCCCATACTGTATCCATGTCTCGGCATGCCGATACTGTATCTATGTCTCGGCATGCCCATATTGCTTCCATGTCTCGACATTTCTAAGGTATCCGTGTATCGGCATATCCATACTGTATCCAAGTCTCGGATTGCACATACTGTATCCATATCCCGATCTGCCGATACTTTATCGATATATTTCAGACTGCACATTCTTTGTCGATGACTAGGCCTGCCTATGATTGTGTCCATCTCTCGGCCTGCCCATACGGACTGCTATGCGAAAATGGGCAAATCAAAAATTCCGAAATTGCTCTGCCCAAAGTAATAATTCTTAAAAAGCTCGGCTTTATCGGAATACCCTAAATGGGCGCTTCAGTTCCGGAATCGTCCGTGACCAAAGTATTATTTTAATCTAAGTAGGAACAATTTGGTTATCGTTCGTGCTCAATGGAAGAACTGGGACAAAGTAGGACTTTTTTCGATTATTCCTATAGTGAAAAAAATCAACATATTAAAATCAGTAAAGGAAATTATGGTTAAACGACGATGCGGCGCCATATGAATTAGCTGTTGTGTGGTATAATTGTGATGCGATATACAAATAATTGAAAAAATCTATAGCAGTTTGAATTCTTGTTTAACCCTTACGGTACCATATACTTATGATCCTAGTCTACCTGCGTAGCTGGCAAGTTGCAATGAAAACCAAAAGTGATATGGGGTTTCCACGGGCATGACTCTCATAAAATGTAGTTTAGATATAGATCTATACTCGTAAAACTGGTCATATGAACGGCTGCGTTTTTAGTTGTTTGCTGTTATTTATTTGACTTCACTTCTTTGTTCTTTTGGTGATATTGAACAAAATTGTAAATATCATGCATCCTCTGTTGATGTCAGATCTGTGTAGTTTAATCTTATGGATTAGAGGTAGTTTTTTTTTCGCCTACGTACTATTATATGTGAGCCGTGTAAGCCAATGGAGCGTCCGTTTTCCTCTAACGCCTCTTGTGAAATATTGTATAATTAAATAAAATAAAATTGTTTTCTTTTCGCTTGAGTGAACTGGTTTATACTCTCACCGATTTTTTTTCCACTGACCTTTCCAAGGTGGTACCAATATTATCCGCCATGTTATGTTTGTGATGTCGCTTTCATTGCTTGTATTTCTCTTTGCCAATGACCGTCCCAAGGCGGTACCCATATTGTCAACCAGGTTATGTTTCTGGTGTCGCGTCCATTGCTTGTATTCATCCTTGCCACTGACCATCCCAAGGCGGTACCCTTATTGTCAACCATTTTATGTTCGTGGTGTCGCTTTCTTTGCTTGCATTTCTCCTTGTAAATATTGTTTATTTGTGTATGCTTGTTTTTGGTCGACTGTGTTCTGTGAATGCTACATTTCATTTTCGACTTTTAACTACTTTCAGCCTTGTTGCTTGGTCTGTGCACGGTGGAATATATACTGGGATTGGCTATTGAGTACATTGGTTTAATTGTGTGTTGCTTTTGTTAATGTATACGGTTTTATATAAATATTGTTGCGCGCTTGTCAGGACACGCGGATATAAACCGAATCTTCGTAAAATCCTAGTTTGTTATCTTCTTAATCAGTGATTGATTAATATTTTATTTTATTATTAAATGGGTGTAAGCAATGACTAGTGTATGAACATTTAGATATTTTAATATCTATAAAATATTCCAATAACTCTCACGAATTCAAATGCAATGCTATTCAATCCTTCAACACTGTATATCATAATATCAATGAAAATGCCTTAACAATATATAAACATGTTCTTTCTCACTGATTACTGAAGATAAGTCTCTTTAAAATAATAACGCGAACATACACGCGAGTCTTTTAACTCCGTAATATTAAATTGAGGTGAACACTGATGACTTGCTCGTAACAAATGATAAGTATTTTGTACGTAAAATATTCTGTTCTTGTAAAAATCTTATTTTTCAGTTACCAATGTGGAAACAGATTTAAACAACTTTAAATAATTTGCTATAAATAATGTTACACTAGACTTACTAAATTTTCCAGATAAAATAGGCTTTTCAGTTCAACAGAATAGTTGCTTTTTCTCCTTTTAATTTGACAGAGTTGCTGCTTTCTAAATTTTGTACTTCTCTCTTCCCTTAAAATGACAGAAAACTGGGCTTATATACTCCCAGGAATGTTCAACCACAAATCTGGGTGAAAGTGACCAAATCTCTGGATGCAAACAACCAACCCAAAATCGCCCATAATATTGGTTGCTCCCAATGTTTTGGTTGCATGACCTTTAACCTAGACACACCCTCTTCATAGGAAAACCTAATTTACAGACTAAGATTGAATGAAACATACGCATATAAACAGTTAAACATGTACAATATTAATTATTTAAATAAAATATATACCAAAAGTTTGTCCTTTGACTGTCCTTGCATTTTAAATATAGTTTTCAAAACTGAAAGACGATGCTGACTGCAAATAGAATGTAAACACACTCTCCCACAATGCATTGCAACAAACATGGCTGCCATAAGAAACAATTCTAAACTTTTGAAAAGTAAAACATCAAATACTTCATTGGATAACACTTAAATTATCTGGTAAGCTAAGTTTTGATAATCTAATGATAAGAGTGGACTATCCATTGCAGGAAAACACTATGACAACAGTTATTATCACTGTTAACAGTGTCAAGTCGCGAAAACGGATTACATATCGTCACATGTACTCTGTTTACATTGTCTGTTCAGACAGCACTAGTCCACACCAGGCACTTCAAAACTAGCAATACTGTCAATATTGATAATCATATAAACTATAACTGCTCTTGATACAATCAAAATGTTGAAACACCAGGTCATCACATTAATCATTATGTTGAAACACCAGGTCATCACAATATTGCATCCCTATAAGGTTGACAGTGGATATTGTCAACCTGAGGAAAATCATTTCGACCGAGGCGAAGACGAGATTGACATTACTTTGTCAAGGTTGACAATATCCACTGTCGCCCTCGCTGGGATGCAATTTTTATTTTTTTTATACCGAGAAAGGGGAAGTTTTTTGGAAATGAAACATGTAATGAAAAGGTCCATTTCGTTCTTATTAAAAAGGAGGATGTTTTTATTTATTTATTAACCTTTTTTTGATTTAAGTACCATGTTAATGTCAATAAAAACATTATTTATATCTTTAAAAAGAAATGCACATTACATCAACATTTTAGGTATATAAATAACATAATACATAATTTATACTAATAAAGTGTTCAACGATTCATTTGGGAATATCGTGTTGGCCATGAGAAAAAACAATATATATTTATAAACGTTGACATTGATTCCGGAATGATGCGATTGAGAGGGTAACATTAAAACAAATGCTGCCCTCCAGTGACGTCACTCCAGGGTGTGACATTACAACAGAGTACGACAGCGCGAAATGTTAAATAGCAGTCAATGGGAATTTAACATGGGAAATTGATAGGAGGTATACTAGTATAATGCTATTGTTTTGCCATTATTATCTGATGTGTATATGAGTACTATTTTCAACCTCGTTCGCATATCTTTTGAATTGTCTCCTTGGCAGTCGCAAATACAAGACATTATTTCCATACGTTAAGTCTTCGTTTGAATATTTCTGTTTTTACCCAGTAATAATACTATTGAATATCGTATGTTAACGGTTTCTCATTTTTCGCTTTTGGATTAACTGGTTGGAAATTATACGGATTCAATTTGATTTTAAGAAGCTTTTGTCTAATCCCATACAAATTTAAAACGAAGTAATTGTTCAAGATTTGGCAGTAGACAATCCAATTAACATAACTTCAATCCTATAAAGTGGTGTCTTATAAGTTCCCCTCCATGGGGACTTTGTAGAATATAATGCATTCACTAAACAAAAGAAGGATACTTTAACTGTTTATGTAATTTTGCGCCTGGAAACGTGTTAGAATTGTGAAAGTCGTCACAAAGGTTACACTTGAAATGTAGCATTCACAGAACGCAGAACCATAGCACGTGAAGCAGCTGATTTTGAACTGTTTATACATTCATAAACTCTTCTCTGCAAACAAAGGAAGTCGAACGGTACAGAGGCAGTCAACAAGACGTAACTCCGGAACCATCATCATCAAAGTAGTATGTTATAGGTAAAACTATGAAAATTCCGGGACTGTCTGGGAACTAATAAATGCCCATTGTATTACTCACAAATATTCCATTAATCAGCGAAACGAAACGAAAGCGTTCAACGTTTCTAACATTCCAAAACGTCGTATTTTAAGCAATATTAATTGTATATGTTATAGCTATGGTTGAAATTCCCTTTTCGTTTAAAAAACATTTAAATTATTTAAATGTCAATTAGATTTCAATTTTGTCAATCGTTATTATTATGTTTTATTATGCAAATCTCCTGTACCAAAATCTATCGTGAGGTATCCCTTAATGCTTGCATTCGCACTCAGCTATGCAGGTTCTTATTTATCATCCATTTGTATTTAATTTCCTAGAGATATCAAGGGAATCTAACATGTACGACTTTAGAACCTTTAACTTATAACATCTGCTTGTCACATACTTTTGGATTCTTTGGACGGTGTCTTCTGGCGCACAACGAATTTCTAGCAGAAACCAAAGAGCACCAGATTATAGCCCGATAAATGTAGTATTATTTGCAAGACTAAATGGGCAAATATGCGTATATTGACAACATATTGATAAATATGTAAGCTTTGGTAAACACTGAGTGCTTTTAACTTACATTTAAGTAATGGGCTGTTTTTGACGTGATTTTATTCTGTACAAGTTAATGCGCATATGTCGTATAACGTAAACAAGCGTCAATATGAGGTGGGGAGTAAAAGCCGTACCTACCGTACCTTTGAAACTTATAACATTTAAACATTTCTATTTAACTTCAATTTTTATCCCCCGCCGATTAGGCGGAGGGATATATAATTGCCTTTGTCCGTCAGTCCTTCCGTCCGATCTCATAACTGTGGTAATACCTCATCCGATTTCAATAATATTTTGCACAAATTTTCACCATCTTAGTACGCAAACCAGTTTTTTTCGGAAATTGATTTTGATATATACATTCTGAGTGGCACCGTCCATCAGCACTTTTAGTGCTTTGATTTTGTCAACGGGGATCTAATAAATACCATAATAATAATCGTTAATAATGTACGCCATAGTCATACTGAAAGGCAACACCATCTGCCCAAGCTCTTAAGTTCCCAGGAGACTTTATATACTGAACAAAGTACATACTTTATATACTGAACAGACTTTATATACTGTTATATACTCAACATTTAATTTTCCACACAATTCCGCGTTTTTATGATGATTTAAGTTGGACTTAAATGCTATTATATATGGCATATACATGCATTTTGTGGAAATTAAATATGGAATCTTGAATTCGCAGTTCTGCTTAAACTCCAATTAAACATCTTTTAAATTTGGTATACTTAATCTTTATACCTGCTTAAATTTCAATTAAACACCTTTAAATGTGGTTTACATAGAATCTAAGGCCTACTTAAATTTCAATAAAATGCCTTTTAAATTTGGTATACCAAATCCTTAGGCCTACTTAAATTCCAATTAAACACCTTTTAAATTTGGTACACTAAATATTTAATTTGCAGCTAAATACCTTTTAAATTTGGTATACTAAATTTTTCAGCCTGCTTAAATTTCCATTTAACACCTTTTACATTTGGTATACTAAATCTTTAAGCCTGCTTAAATTCCAATTAAATTTGGTATACTCAATATCTATATCTGCTTAAATTCCAATTAAATACCTTTCACATTTGGTAAACTCAATATTTAAGTTCTGCTTAAATTCCAATTAAATACCTTTTAAATGTGGTATACTCAATATTTAAGCCTGCTTAAATTCCAATTAAACATCTTTAAATTTGGTTTACTTCAATCTAAGGCCTACTTAAATTTCAATAAAATACCTTTTATATTTGGTATACCAAATCCTTAGGCCTACTTATATTTCAATAAAACACCTTTTAAATTTGGTATACAAAATCTGTACGTCTGCTTAAATTTCAATAAAACACCTTTTAAATTTGGTGTTATAAACTGTTGGAGCTACTTTAATTTCAATTAAATGCCTTTAAATTTGACACTAAATCCCAAAGCCATCTTAAATTCTAAGTAAACCCCTTTAAATTTGGAATATAAATCATCAGAGCTAATTAAATTCCAAGTAAACACCTTTTAAATGTGGTATACTATATCTTTAAGCCTGATTAAATTTCAATTAAACACCTTAAAATGATGTTTACTTAAATCTAAGGCCTACTTAAATTTCAATTAAAGGCCTTTTAAATTTGGAATACTAAATTATTAGGCCTGCTTAAGTTACAATTAAACGCCTTTTGAATTTGGTATACCATATCCTTAAATTTCAATCAATAGAACACCTTTTAAATTTGGTATACTAAATCATCAGAGCTACTTAAATTTCAATTAAATGCCTTTTAAATTTGACAAACTAAATCTCAAGGCCTGCTTAAATTCCAACAAAACACCTTTAGACTTTGAATTCCTAAATCATTACAGGTCTGCTTAAATTTCAATTCAACTCCTTTTAAATATGGTGTACTAAATCACAGGGCCTGCTTACATTTCAATTAAATATACACCTTTTAAATTCGGCATATTAAATCCCAAAACCTGTTTAAATTTAAGCAGACGATCATATGTTGATTACTCTTTTTCAAGGTATGCTTAAATTAAATATGACAGAAATTATACAAACAAATATACTTTTTTTTAAAAAATAACATTTAATAATCAACGATCATACAATGTATTTCATTTTTAAATTCAACATGGAAATTACACTAAAATACATGACAGATACCGCTGTATGTTTCAAGTGATATGTGTCGGTAACGTTACGTAGCAGACCCAAAACGTATTAAGTTGTATGTTAAACCTCACAGCAAAATAATTATGAATCAGTCAAACAGACCTTTTTCCAGGCAGGAAATCATGTCTACTAATATAATTAATATTATTACATGTGTTACTATATATATATATATAATAACAAAAAAAAGGCTAGTTTTCGTGTTATACAGGCGTTGTCTATGCGGTCACATTAGAAAAGCGCATGAAACGGCTGGCCAAAAGACCATATGAAGTGCCAAAAAAAATGTTGGGCCGAAAATCCATAGGAAAACTAGACTGCGTTATATACATTTATATCGTGCGTCCAACGATGGTTGTAAATGTCAGCCAGAATGCTCGCTACCCTGTCAAAATTACTAAAATTACCATAGTGCACGCAGGAGATCGTTAGAAGACCATGCAAAGATGAGGACGGACGTTAATGAAATTGTGGAATAATGATAAACAAGAACGATTCAGTCTATCGCAAAATATGACGTGAAAAACATGTGTGACTGCCTCGGAGATGTTGAACGGCTCTAGGAAATCCGACTTGAAGTACTAAATATGCATCTAGAATTGTTTGCTTGACCATTACGAAAAAAGATGGATCAATGCCTAAATCTTCATTTCTTTTTGTGTCTGTCATGCGATAATTTTCAATAGAAAGTAGTCAAATTCATATGAAACTACCACAGTAATTCGAAGATAGAGCTGAGCCGTTTACCGACGAAGAGACGACCATTCTACATTTTGGCGATGGTGTGATAGATTTAACTTATTTAATTATACATGTACAATATCAACTGTTGTTGTTTTTGATCCAACTGTCTTCAGCAACCAAAATATGTACTGCCGTTCGGGTTTCATTTACATTTCATACAGAGATAATACATATTCTAATCTCCTATATTTTTATCCTGGATTGTATTTGCGAAACCAAATGCCATTTTTCTACAAGCCCAAACGTAAACTGAATATCTGACGGCCTTGAAGGCCGTCGACTGAAAACGTCACTGGAAAAAACGACGTCATTATTATGACGAATTTTCTTAAAAAGATTACGTCAGTAACGTTTCAACGTAATTTTATTTGAGGGGGTGAATTAGTTACGCACGGGACAATATATCTATAATTTTGGTTTGTGATTTCTTATAGCATTATGCATCTTATTCATATTTCACCGATATTGGGGCATGGGCTCCCCCCTTTTTTTTTTTTACATATTTCTGTGTCGTTTTAGTCAATTCTTACACATATATGTTGCCTCCCCCTCCCACCCTCCCCAACCCACTCCCTCCCCCCCCCCCCACATGAAACATTTTTTTTTTACATATTTCTGTGTTGTTTTAGTCATTTACACATATATGTTGCCCCCTCCTTCCCCAACCCACCCCACCCCCCACCCCCCCAACCCACTCCCGCCTCTCACCCCCGCCCCCCTCCCCACTTGAAACTCTATATTATTTTTTTTAAATATTTCTGTGTTGCTTTTGTCAATTCTTACACAATACTTTTTTTTACATATTTCTGTGCTTTTTGGTCAATTCTTACACATAGCTTCTTACACATTATGTAATAATACCCCCCCCCCCCCCCCCACACACACACCACACACACACACACACACACACTCGAAACTATTTTTTTTTATATATATATATTTTTACATATTTCTGTGTTGTTCTGGTCAATTCCTACACATACCTATACGTTTATTGTTTTTTACATATACATATATCTGTGTTGTTTTGGTAATTTCTTACACATAGCTTCTTACACATATATGTTGCCCCACCCCAACCCCACTCGAAACTCGATATATATATGTAATTCTTACACATAGCTATCTTCCCCCCACCTCAAGGTGAATTCTTACATAGCTTTTTACACATATATGTTGCCCTCACCACCCCCACTTCCCCCCCCCCCCCACCCATCCCCGCCTCTCCCCCAACCCCACCCCACACCCCACTTAAAACTCGATTTTTTTATTTTTTTATTATTTATTTTTACATATTTCTGTGTAGTTTTGGTCAATTCTTACACATAGTTATGTTGTGCCCCCAACCCCACCCCACATTGTTGTAGCCTTGTTTTCTGATGGTATATACGAGCTATGTAATTTATTATTCTCTGTCGAAAAGTCGAGCTGCGCTGTTCTCCGACAGCTCTTGTTTAATTATGGTTTAACCTTGTCAATCACATTCAAAGTTTCAGGTCTCACTACACATTGCATTTTTTGGCCTATATGAATAAAGTTTACAGGGCCATTCGGAACAGGAGGTTTCCATGCCAAAAATTACACTACACTATTTTGGGATTTAACTCCAGAGTTTGGACCAGAATTCCTACTCTTCTTCAACACCCATACAACTGTCATAATTTGGTGGCAGTGCCATCTAATAGCTGCACATCCAATTTCAGACTCTGTCCATCTCACCTGCAACAACAATAAACATATCTGTCAGCAATTATTGAAAATATTTAAAACCGAAGAAAACACTACTACTTTTTAAGGCGTAAGCATTATCCTAACCTGGGTTTCAAGGGAGCTAACTGTGTAGTGAGACCTTCAAGGTGAATGAATTATTTTTCTTCAAGGTATTAGGTCTACAACAACTTAACGACGGGCGTTTATTTTCCGATTGGCGATGATGCTTTTTTTTTTACCTTAATGCACATGGGACATTTCATAAAAAGTACCCGAAGCCGTTAATCCATAAATGCAGTTACCGAAGATAGAACAAGAAAAAAGGCTCCAAACGGCCAAATTAAAATGGAGTAAAAACTTGCAAAATAAAATAATAGTAAACGCAACTTTGTAAATTAATACAGAAATATTCTTCACTCGAAACTCCACATTGTCTACTTTAAATTTTAAGCTGTCTACTCGACTACTCGAAACTCGATGTTGTCTACTCGAAACTCGATTTTCACCACTCGAAACTCGATGTTGTCTACTCGAAACTCGAGTTTCACCACTCGAAACTCGATATTCTCTACTCAAAATGCAGAAACCGAACACGTGAAGTAATTTTAAAGAGGTTTATTCTTCTTTGCGAACGCAAAAGACTCATTTATTAAGAAGATACTCAGTCTGTTGACTTCTTTCTGCACTTAGCGAATGCCAATCACCAGCCGTAAATATTGCCCGAATCAGTAAAGCAAAACAACCAACATTTCCAACTTTTCAAAACTCCTAATCATAATAATTGCTTAGGTACATGAATTGCTTTGATGTTCCATTTTAGTTTGAAAAACATATACAATATTTATATTTCAATTAGTTTTCAATATTGCTAATGACTGTCGCTAAATAAAGACGTGTCTGATTAAGCGATTAAGCGAACAGTCTGTACCAAAACAGTTTCAATCATCCAACCCTCTCACGAGACTTCTCTGAAGATTAGCAATTATAATCAACTATGCATGTGCTTGTTTATCATCTAGTTTATCGCATCTTCTCCTAAACCGCTGAACGGAATTCAACCAAACTTAGAGTATGACATCACTATATGATGACGGCGTGCAAGAGCACTAATATTTTTGTCTCCGAGCCCAGGGGCCCTCAGTGGGGTCAAAAGGTCAAATAAACTAAAAATTTAATTACACTATCATTTTTACCATAGTGTACCTAGAGTTATGGTTTCTGCACTCTGTAAATCCACTCAGTTCCCTGTATCAGTGTTTGAAGTTTAAATCGAATCCCAGAAATAGTTTTCGAGTTATTTTCCAGACAAAATATTCATTATATACTATATATTAAGTAATTATTAAATCAAGGACCATAACTTTGGTGTTACTAAGGCGATTCCAACCATACTTGGGCAAAAGCGGTCCAGATAGGGACAAACATTTATACAAAATATTATGTGTATGTGACTTATGGTTACCAAGATATGGCTCCGGACGGACGCACGAACGGATGAGGGATAATACTCTCGTAATAGAATACCTAGAAATTAAAGATATTGTCAATGCTGTCGCATTATTGATTTTGAAGATGAATACCATCTTATTTTTATTTGTCCTAGTTACACAAGAATCCGGACAATTTATATTAAAAATAATATTATAATAGACCTTGTATGCTTAAATTCTTAGAATTACTGCAGACACATGATAAGAATATTTGTACTGTATGTAAAGTTAGCAAAATATATTAGTACAGCTTTAGCTGTAAGGAATACAATCTTGATTAATTAAACAATGTTTAGCTCTTTTGTATTTTCATTCTCATTTATCAGTTACTCAACATTAATATTGCTCATAGCAAATGTACTTTTGTCTAAAAACACGTGACTTATTATGCATGACAATTTATGTATTTATATATAACGATGTACGTATGTACAAGCTAAAAAAAATATATGTTCTGTTCTGTTCTGTTCTGATAATAACATACACACGTTTTCGTCAATCAATGTTCCTCAAGCAGTCAATAAGGCTATTGGGTTCATTGTTTTTCCTGTCTGTATTTGCGTGTTTTGTTATGCAATTTAATAACTACACTGTTTGTTTTAAATAGAGTATATAGAACCTATGACCCGCCGTCAATATCCGGAGGGTAGTTTCGCAATTGCCACTGGAACACGTTTCCCCACAGGTTGTTTTCGTGTGCGGCGTTGCTACCTGAAGAAATATTTGGTTCGGATTTTTTACGTTAGCAGTAAAAAATATTTATCCGCATGTTTTTTCAGGAATGTTTATCTATTAATTTGTGAACCACAGTAGGTACTATGCAGTGTACGTGCATCTGTATGTTTTTCTAAAAGAAGTGTTTCTGTTGCGGAATATTAGAAGGATTCATAAAATATCTTACTTGTACCATTGTTAGCCCACTTTTTCTTATACATTGTATGATTGTTTTGATAACGACTGCATTAGACGACGTATTCATAATGACTGCAAAACACGACATATTCCTTCAAATTTGTTTGCTTTTCTTTGAGTAAAGAAATAATTTATTTTCGGACGAAGTGAGGAAGGAAATAAAATACTACAAACAATACCAGGAATTCAAAATCCTGAATCGCTCATGATGGTTTAGAAGTCTAGGACATAAATGTATGCCATAGATTTCATATATATAAAAGTAACTATTAAAAGCGTACGCCTAATCCACCTCTTCCTTGTAACCGCCTTTGGAACATTTTAGGAGGAGGGGCGTTAGATCCACCGGTGTTCACCATTCGATTTAACGATTGAAATATTCTGAAAATGCACCAGATTTCGCTAAATGCCATATAGGAGACAACACATCTCGGGAGGCATGCCGCCCGACCCCGTTGCTCAAAATGTCAATTCCCCACTAAACTAAAATCCTCGATCTGCCATCGAGGTTTCAATAGCGTAAATGAGTCTCCATGCCCCTTCCATAGTAAAGTTAGAATGTTGACAACCTGTTAAAATCTCAAACCTGATTAAAATTCTGGGAAACTTATTTTATCATGCAAATAAACGTGTATGTTATTAAACATCAACAAGGAAATGGCGGGTTTAATACCTTCTAAGAAACATTTCTTCAGTTGTATACTGCACCGGGTCAAAGGTCCAAACAATAGAAACCCATGTGAAGGAGGCGATTGTGTCCGCTATACGTAGTGTGCCATTGTGTCCGCAACGCCACTGCGTCCGCAGTGCTGGTCGTCTCAAAGTTATAACAGACACCTCTGCAGGGTACGTCTGTTTCTAACGCAACTGACACAAATCCTACAATCCCATTAATTGACATTTAAAAATGTGCGACTATTAACTCGTGTATAACCCGTCGCAAATCCACTCAGGTAGCATTCGAACCCAGTTCGGCTTTTAACATTCGAACCCAGTTCGGGGTTCAACACGCAATGTATGAGACATTATAATAATAACCAATTCTATTCAAGTCTCTACTGATTTCAGTCATCACAATGGCAAACAAGAGAGAGAGAGAGAGACAGACAGACAGACAGACATACAGACAGACAGACAGACAGACAGACAGACAGACAGAGAGAGAGATAGAGAGAGAGAGAGAGAGAGAGAGAGAGAGAGACAGACAGACAGACATACAGACAGACAGGGAAAGACAGAGACAGCGAGACAGACACAGAGAGACAGAGAAGAAAAAGCCATAGAAGACAGATACAGAGAGACAGACAGAGACAGAGACAAAGACAGTCAGAGAGACAAAGACAGACAGACAGACAGACAGACAGACAGACAGACAGACAGACAGACAGACAGACAGAGCTAGATAGAGAGAGAGAGAGAGAGAGAGAGAGAGAAAGACAGACAGACAGACATACATACAGACAGACAGACAGACAGACAGACAGACAGACAGACAGACAGACAGACACTGAGAGACAGAGACAGAGAGGGACAGAGACAGTGAGAGATAGAGACAGAGAGACACAGACACATACACAGAGAGACAGAGACAGAGAGACAGACAGAGACACATAGACACAGAGACACAGTGACAGAGAGAGACAGAGAGAGACACAAACGCAGAGAGACATAGACAGAGAGACTGTACTACCATATACAATATTTTGATGAATCGTAAAAAGCCATGACTATACGGGAAATTCGCGTCATAGGAGACAAAGAATGAATAAATATAAAAAAAAGATATAAAGAAAGCACGCACAAATATATTTCTTCGAACAAAAGGCTAAACAGACATAACGCTTCGGATAGAATTCGTCATGCACGCAAGTAGTATAAAAAGTGGTGTTCCTGCAACCCGATTGGTTGACGTTCAAAAATGTGCGACTATTAAGTAATATATAGAGTCTGGTCTCAGCGAGTTGGCTAATTTAAACACCGAGATGGGCGTAGCCCATCGAGGTGTTTAAATAACCAGCGAGCTGAGACAGACTCTATCATTTTTGTAGCATGGTGTACTTAGTAACACTGTGACGTCATAGTGACCGTACTCTAAATTCCAATATCCGGTAGTTGTAGTACGGCATAGCCACGCCCCTTTAGTTACCCTAAATTAAACGATTTAATGCTCTGCATTCATCAAAGGAAATGTCACCGACCATGCTACAAATCGTGCATAACCCGTCGCAAATCCAGTCAGGTGACGTTAAACCGTCAAAAACGTGATGTCATCTAGTTTTATTTGAACGCGTTTGTGAGGAAAAGAAAAGGTCAAAAACACTGAAATGCGTTTGAAACGGGTTAACCAGTATCGACACGGGTTAACCAGTATCGAAAAGTTGACTTTTCTGACAGTAGATTATATCAGTCGTTTAATGGTCTAACATTTTGTTTAATGGCGACATATTAGCGTTAACTGCAAAATTCAAAATTTCAATACAGTTAACCCTATAGTCAACGTCTAAGTCCTGAAGATACATGATTACGTATGGATTGCGATAGTGTGTTCGCGCATTTTTTGAATACATGGTATGTGTGCACTTTCCTCTCTCTATCTCTCTCCATATAGTGACAAAGAGAAACAAATAATCTGCTAGACCCCGGTCTGTAACTTTAATGCAATGTAAAGTTTATTAATTTTTTGCCAATCTTCAATTATGTGTTGCGTTTAAAGGAATTGAAGCGGTCTGATGTCTTTCCAAATATAGATGAAACCATACAAATGTACTTTAATTTTATGCAAAAAGTGCACATGCATTAAATTTGTCGCCTGTTCAATTCGTTCAGTTCGTGTTTTTTATGAAAATGTCTAGTCTAGACTGAAAATTAGATTCATATAAATCATACGTATTATTTCAATTGGGGCTCCTTATAAAACGTATGCAATGTGCTTATGAACATATCTGTTTTAATAGAATTTCAAGTTTGATGTTTCGTTAGATAATACTTGCAAAATAATTCAAGCTGAACATATGCACTATTATTTATGCAGATATGGTAAGCCTGTGGCGTCAACTGAAATTGATTTTAAATATTAAATGCTTTGCTCACCGATGTAAAACGCCTTATGATGTCCCAGTGAATTACTAATGTGAAATGTAAGCCAGCCATGCATGTACCCTGTTTAAATGTTCAAGGTGATAGATGTATACATTTCAAATATTAAGGATCGGTAGTAATATAGTATTTGTCAAATCACGCAAAATTAGAGGCTTTGCGACAACAACAGATACAAGTAAGTTAAGATGCACACATGTACTCGTATAAGTATGCGAAACATTTATCGAGTTCCCGACGAGTAGTTTTACTTTCTTTATCCCAGTGCCCTATATGTCAATTTTCATCCCAGTTTACCCAGACTAAAATATTGATTTGTCGCAGTACCTGAAAGTTTAGTATGTGGCATGAGCGCCAATAAAAATCAAATCGTTTGATTGGTCACAATTGTCACATGACCAATAATCTACGTTATCAACATTATTGTGCAAACGGCGTTGAGAAACCACGTTTCCTGAACAATGACCTAGGTTATCAACCAGAAACCGCTGTTTATGAAATAAAAACTTACGTTTCTGTCAGAAACCTAGGTTTACGAGATTATTGTCTGTTTGGCGTATGCCAATTTCGTTAACTTGGGTTTCTGAGCATAAACTTAAGTTTAGATAAACGTGGTTTCTTGGTCGGAAACCCCAGTTATTGAACAGTAAACCTAGATTTACGATGACAACTGGGGTTTCTGGATTATTGTGCAAACGGCGTGCCATACACATGATCAATAATATTTTATCGTCAGCATCAAAGGTTTTAGGTTTGATGAGATTCCTTAAATATAAAATTGGACGGAAAACAATGAACCAAATATACATTTCATATATGCGACCGATATTAGAGAATGCTTCTATTGTTTGGGATGGCTGCACAGTTTATGAAAAAAAATCGTTAGAGTACAGAACAGAATACAGAACACTTTATTAGACTTTATCATATATACATACTAATCGTCAAATACATACAATGTTTAAAAAAGCAATATTATGAAGCTGCAAGTAGTGTTACTAGGTCCGTTTCAATTAATAAGTTAATTGCTGAAATCGGTTGGCTCTCATTAGTTTCAAAACCTTATCACCGTATATAACTGCAAACATAAGAAAAACTGAACTAAAACCTAAAACATCCCTTCAATTATTTGATGCTTTTGTCTCATCAATACTCAATTACGGCTTTGAAGTGTGGGGTTCCACAAATTCGAGGGAGATAGAGAGAATTTATCTCAAATTTTGTAAAAACATTCTAAGAGTAAAACTGACAACGAGTAATGCTGGTGTTTACGGTGAATTGGGGCGTTATCCATTATTTATCACAAGATATACTAGAATAGTTAGATATTGGTTGAAATTAGTTACAACAGAAAATATAATTTTATCATCTATATATAAATCTTCATTATCTGATTTTGAAATTGGTTTAAAATCTCTGCTTAATACGTATGGCTTTATGAATGTATGGGATGATTCTTTAATGGAGAACCATCAACATTTTATATCTAGCTTTAAACAGAGGTTGGCGGATTGCTTTATTCAAAAATGGAAGACTGATCTACAAAACAATAGAATATTATCAAGTTTGTATAGACATATTAAAGATAATTTTGGATATGAAAACTATCTGAATATTTTATGTACACAAAGATTACGAAGTGTTTTCACTAAATTACGTTTATCTTCACATAGCTTAAGAATTGAGACAGATCGATATGCAATACATAGGATTGAAAGAAATGAAAGAGTTTTTCAAATATGTAATTCAACTGAAATTGAAGACAAATTTCACTTTGTTTTAAATTGTACAGCTTATAGTGATATTAGAAAGAAATGTATCAGAAAATATTACATACAAAGGCCAAACAAGTTTAAATTTGTAACACTTCTACAATCTTCAAAGAAGAAAGAACTTTTTAATTTAAGTAAATATTTGTGAAATATTATTTCTTAAAATATATTTAAGTACATTTTCACATAAATTGTTATTTTATATATAATTCCTTTTGTTTTTTATATCCTTGGATTATTGATTAAAACGTGTGATTTATATGATCTATGATTAATTAGGGAGTATTAAAAATTTAACTATAAGTGAGTGTGTAGAAATATGTGTAACCTGTCATGTGATTTTAATTATGTATTACAAATTATGTATGTAATGATGAGAAACTGTAAAAGTTTAAATCAATAAAATGTCTATATCTATCTCTATATAAAGCAAAAAACAATATGTTACCAAATTCAATAGCTCAGTTATTTCCCCCCTTTGTCAGAGATGTAAACGATTATAATTTAAGAAACTCGAATTGCTATGTCACTCCTATAAGGAGAAAGGAGTTATTTTCAAAATCATTCATACCATCATCGCTAAGCCTTTGGAATAATTTCCCCCATGCATATTAAGGAATCACTATCATTAAACACATTTAAAAGCTCTCTTCTTAGGACGTTCCAATGTTGCACTGTTCCAAAATACTACTTATGTGGCTCAAGGTATCTTTCAATCATTGATGCTCGTTTAAGAAATGCATGTAGCGATCTAAATCACGACTTGTATTTAAATCATTTGCGCTTATCATCAAGTTATGACCGTGGAGATCAAAGAAAGGACGTCGGACACTACTTATTTAAGTGTTGTCGATGTACGCTTTTTATTTCGACATGATCGTTTCACCCGTTAAGTGTTGATAAGTTGTGTTCTGGTAATCCAGAGCTGAACGATAGCGATAATGAGCTTGTGTTTATAGCAGTGCAACAATATATTGAAGATACCAGGCGTTTTCGCTGAAACTCAAATTTGATCCCTTACGAGACGTCTTTAATTGTCTGTCCTCCTCTTTCTTTCTCTTTACATATATCTGTTAACGTAATGCATTTCTTAATGTGTTTTATGATGGTAAAACTGTCGTACTATTTATTTTGAAAATAAACTGTTTAGGGACGGGCTGTAACTAATGTTGTAGAAGTTGTGGCCCAGCCCTTTTGCAAACTAATGTAAATGTTGCAATCAAATATGTTTAAACCGACCATGCGCCGATTAAATTCTCACTTAACTGTAATTATATTGTTGACGAGAACGATGTTAATCAAAGTACTGAAGGCACTGATGGGCGTTGCTTTTGTAAGTGTTGGAATGGATGGGAAATGGAAGTGCTGTAAATATAACTTCCATGATTTGGTTTTTTACATTCAGTGACGTTTCAGATTATTGATATTCCTTACCAATTTCGTATTTAAACATATTTTAGCCAACTCATATGGCCCGAATTAGCTTCCGCAGATTTTTTTCTAAGCAAGCTCTTCAGCGAGCACTGACTGTTCTATTTTTAGTAACATGATACATTTTCTATAAACACAGACCGTCTGCTTGTAGCACGATTTTAACTCGATTTATAACCTTTTAAACAGATGATAAAAAGTTGACATAGGTACCGACCATTTTGATTTCTGGGGTGGGGGTTGAGGGGGGCGAGGGGGTGGCGGAGGGTGGGTGCCTGTGATTTTTTTTGAAAAAAAATTCTGGCCCTTGAATTGAGAAAAAAAATCCTGGCTCGAAATCTCCAGCTGAAATGAGTTTAGAAGACTGTGAGTGATAGTATTCATGGTTGTAATAAATCTGATGTACATAGATCATGGTAGTAATAAATATGGTATACATTAGTCATGGTAGGTATAAATGTGATAAATGTGGTATACACTGGCAATGGTGGTATTAAATGTGTTGTATAACGTGTTATAAAGTGGTCATGGTAGTAAATTTGGTACACATTGGTCATGGTAGTAATGAATGTGATATTCAGTCTATGATAAATGTAGATCTACTCCATTAGCCGCTGGATTCAAAACGAAAATGTTTAACCACAATCTGGCAACATCCACAGCTTCTGCTCAGAAGTTTATCGAAATCTCCAGTTGAAATAAGTTTAGAAGACTGTGAGTGATACTATTCATGGTTGTAATAAATGTGATGTACTTAGATCATGGTAGTAATAAATATGGTATACATTAGTCATGGTAGTTATAAATGTGATAAATGAGGTATACACTGGCAATGGTGGTAGTAAATGTGTTGTATAACGTGTTATAAGGTGGTCATGGTAGTAAATTTGGTATACATTGGTCATGGTAGTAATGAATGTGATATTTATAGTCATGGTTCTAATTAATGTGGTATACATAAATCTTGGTTGTAATAAGGCCATTATTTTTTTATATAAATTTGTTTTACGAACCCTCTTACTAGGTTGTTTTATTTCCATGGAGAATTTGATAGTTTATTGTTTTTACCTCCTTCCAGATTTTAATAGAACATTTCATTCCCTTCCTTTAAAATTAAAATAATTAAACTATGCTTTACCAAATGTTTATTTTTATTTGTTTCCCTTCCTCCTACAACAATTCTCTGTCTTGATGGTTCGTAAAAGAAGTAATAAAAAGTAATGGCTTAAATGTGTTATACATTGGTCATGGTAGTATGTAAATATTGCAATCCTGTGAGGGTGACGGTGAATATTTGTAAACCTTCTAAGGTTATTTGTTTTATTATACTGAAAAATATGTTTGAAAAAGAAATTTGGTCCTGCTAAATATTCCTTTGAAATAAAACAAGAGAAAACATTGTTACTAATCTGTCAGGTCCAAATCACTATTCTCAGCACCTAGCTAAAAATAAATTTCTGCGGATGGTTCTTTTGTGTTCTTTCCAAATCTTCAGCTGTGAACTCTAGCGTAATATTTTCAAATTATCTTCAGAAGGTTGTGTAAACTGTTTTAGCCATTTTAGTAAATGTTCACTGATTTTTTTTGCATTTATATGTATACACATACACTGTTCAGCATAGGACATTGCTTTGACTTCACAATCATAAGACTGTACAAATTATACTGGGGTGACATTACAAAAAATACTATCATTCAGTGACTCACTCCATGGAGACATTACAAGCGATATGAGATATTACAAAAATGGGAAAATAACAATATTTAACATTGGTGTTTGACATTCATTATTAATAAATATTAAATATTATACCAGTGGTCATGGTAATAATAAATGTAGTTTGCATAGCTCATGGTAGTAATACATGGGGTATTTAGTGGTCATAGTAGTAATGAATGGGGTATTTAGTGGTCATGGTAGTAATGAATGGGGTATTTAGTGGTCATGGTAGTAATTTAGATGGGCAAAAGGGGCTGACATAGAAAGCAGACAAGGACAAGCATAACTAAAGATTAAAACTAGCACATGGAGTTCCATCAACCATATATGGAAAGAACCATATTAAACAAGAGTTGTCAAAAGGACAACATGCTCCACCATTCAAAGTTAATTTTAAAAAAGGCCACTGACACTTCAGTCTCACCAACCATTGTGCCAGTTCATTCACAAGGTCAAGTCTTAATTGTGGAGTTTAGGTGGTGGTGAGGTGAGTGTGCAGTGGGTGCGCAGAGGTGTTGGTCAGTAGTGTTGGGAATCGGCTGAAAATTCATGATCGATTATCTGAATATTTAACCGACCGATGATCGATCATTAATCGATTAACCATGGTTGCTATAAAAGACAAGTGTAAGCCTTTTTCAGACTAAAATGAAGAAAAGAATCACATTTCAAGTATGTTCTGGTAATAAAGGAACAGAATAAAACTGACCAACATATATATTTTAAAAAATGTGGGGAAGAGAACAGGATGCAGACATGGTAAATGAAGAGAAATCAAAAGAATATAACAATATTGTCTATTTATCTGTGGTGATGGTGGTGTAGAAGGGGGGAAGTTGTGGGCGTTTATGGGGCTAATGATATTTACAGGCTTGCTATTGTCATTTGATGTATGCAGTGAGTTTCATGGAAATATATGAAGCTGCTTAAAAAACTTTAACTGAAATCTAAGTTGAAAAAACAACACATCATCTGGCTAAAATGAAATAAAAAGTTATGAAACATGTGTCTGTGTCCTTGATGACTCTGAGTGACACTTGTCAAGCTCCTTTGACAGAGATATATGGCTAGTGGGTATTGAAATAAATGGATTGCCAGAAAATATAATGAAAGAAATTATTCTAAGTCGAATAGGGGCTACACCTTCTCTAAAATACTTATCCAGAAAAAAGGGCCCCAATTTTGCTAAAATGCAATACAGAGTTATGGAACATGTGTCTACTAGCATCCATGCTTTACTGAAGTTGTATTAATAAGTAACAATCACCTATTGACATACAAGGACGTGCCTAAAAACTTTAACAAGATTTTTGAAGTTGAAAAAGGAACATAACTTTGCTCAAATGCAATACAGAGTTAATATGAACATGTGTCTACTAGCGCCCGTGTTGTTCCAAGCTTTACTGAAGTTTTGTTGATGTACGACTTTCAGTTGTTAAAATATACGGACTTGTCAGAAAAGGGCATTTAAACCAGAAATTCAAAGTAAGAGAAGGGTCATGCTAATACAGAGTTATGGAACATATGTCTACCAGTGTCATTGATGGTACTGATGACATAGTTCAAGTTTCACTGTCCAGTGGTTGCTGATATAATTGAACTATTTTTACTACAACTGAAAACCAATGTCGACGCAGACGTTGAGTAGATCTACAATAGCTCTTCTTATTCTATGAATAGAAAAACTTAAAAAAATTTATTCTGGCTTTCAAGTTGACGAAAAGAAATAATCTGGTCAGTGCACTAGGCGAAATAAAAATCCCGGCTTTAAAGAAATGAAAAAAAATATTCCGGCTGAAGGGAAAATCCCAGCCCACCCCCTCCACCCCCGCTGAAATCAAAATGGTCGGTCCCTTAGTGAAATTGTGATATAATAGGTATGTATGACCTAAATAAATAATAAATTGCCTTTGTTCTGAACATTGTTTCTTATTTAGGGCATTAAGCGGCCTTTTGTTTACAAACACCGACTGATCGTCTGTCAAATGCGTCATAATCAAAATCTCGGAGAAGCGCGTATTAATACATAAACAATCTAAGGATTTACTTTGGAGAATATTTGTTAATTAAACAGTAAGCGAACACACAAGGCCAATATTTGTAAATTACACAGTAAGCGAACACACATCATCATTTTCTGTCAGTGATCACATAATATCGAATTTATTAAAGGCATGCATGAGAGACTACTTCTTCTAGCGTAGTGTTGCATAGTGTTGCATTGTGCTGTTAGGTTTGTCACATTTTCTAGCATTCCATTGAAAAAAAACATTATACCTCTGACGGTGCTAAATCACCGGCAAAAATAGCGCCAATGTAAAGTGGAACAATGAACACAGAAATGGCTTCAGAGCGGGTTTAATTACAAACCTTCCACAGTTTAATAATCTGCTATTCAATACCGTGACTAATAGTAGAAACGATGTAAATACTTTGTTAAATAATTTCACAAGTATAATACGAGAGGTGGAATATCCACTATTTTTAAAAACATATTCAACAAATAGAAACGCATACTTTTTTGATAAGTCCTTTGTTAAACAGGCCGAGTGGTTTTATTCAGAATGCCAGCAGGCTAGAAGGTGTTATTTAGAAGCATTACGTGTATTTAATCGACAAAATACCAGTTATAGTAGGAAACAGTTTTGCAAATTAAAGAAAACGTACAAACTTATTTGTCGTAAAAAAATATATCAGTTTGAATTAAAAAAAATCTATGCGACATCAGGACCCGTTTATATTACGTCTATCTACAGTGAGGGAGAAAATAAAATACTACAAACAATACCAAACATTTAAAATCATGAATCGCTCATGATGGTTTAGAAGTCTAGGACATATATGTATGCCATAGATTTCATATATATACATATACTCACATATTAAAAGTAACTATTAAAAGCGCAAGCCTAATCCGCCTCTTCCTTGAAACCGCTTATGGAAAACATTCGTACGTACAGAAATGTGTGAAACACACTACTAAAATTTATAAAAATACTTTAATAGCACATTTAAATACTGTTTACAAGCTTCGGAAATGATGCCAATGTCAGTGTAACATTTACGACGGGGTAAGGTTGTTTCAATTACCTAAATACACCTATAAATATTATAAATATAGTGTAGTAGCAAAATCCGACACTTTCTAAAGCTTCGGAAATGATGCCAATGCCAGCGTAACATTTACGACAAGGTGTTGTAACTTTTGTTACAAGTAAAAATATTGTAACAGATAGCGTAGACGTTGTAACTTTTATCACAACTACATTTTGTAACATTTGCGGTAAGATTGTAACAGATAGCGTTTAGTGTAACATTTAGAACATAAATTGTAACTTTTACGGACGTCTACAACAGATAGCGACGTTGTAACAAATGGGGTTCCTACAATCATGCCCATCTCTCTGTGGCGGCTTTAAATAACCTCAACAATGCGCTGATAAGCCACATTAACACACCCTAAATGCATATAATGTTACCTTGTCTAATCTGACCAAGATTTGTTTTCGGCGCCAGCCGTTTAAGCTGATTTTTGGCCTCGCAGGAGGTGTGTCTGTGTAAGCCTATCAAAACTAGAGTTGAAAGCGATACAGAAATTATAAAAGCCTACAGTGTTTATTAAACTGAATGCTGATTGGCTAAATTTGTCTGACAAGGCCAAAGGAAATTGGAAGATTTGTTTATAGGGTGTAGTTGTTGATAAATGGTATATCGTTAGGTGATTTGTTACGCTGTACTTCAATCGTGACCGGAAAAGATGAAGAAAGGAATAGAAATGCTGAAATTGCAAATAAATTATTCTGTTTTCTTGCATAGTGCGTTAATTTTACAAGGTAACTGGTAATGAAACCCTACTAAAATAAAAATAAAAATTACATATCGCACGTGATTTTTCAAGGTACCCGGATGTGTTCTTCAAAACCAAAAGGGCTAGAGCTTAGATATTATGTGTATATCATCATCTAGTGGTCCTCTACCAAGTTTGTACAAATGGTGACCACAATATTCTTCTCATTTAAAAATCTTCTTCTCTGTAACCACAAGGGCTACAGCGTTGACATTTTGCATGTAGCATCATATAATGGTCCTTTACTAAGTTGACCCTGGGGTCAGAATAAGCCCCTCACCGGGGGTCAAAAGTTTTACATAAAATTATCAGGAAATACATTTAAAAACCTTCTTTTTTGAAACCCAAGGTTAGAGCTTTGATATTTTGCATGTAGCATCATCTAACAGAGTACACCTTGCCAGTATATAGATACAGGCCCTCGTGGGCCTCTTGTTTTCAGGGTTATGGCCCTTTGCATATTTTAACAATGGCCTAGAAAACGTTATATTGCTCTACTCTCTACCTTACATTTCGCTATTAAAATTATTTCACTACATGACCATCAATCAGTTATACATTGTGCTTCACCAAACGCGCCGACTATCTTTTTTAAAGATATTTCTTGTTTTTATTGTGGCCTCATTCAGTTTTTTTAATTGATATTTCATCTGTGTATCTGAATGTAATCTAAATTGTTTTATATGTAAATGATTGCGTTCAAATTTAAATTTTAATATCCAAATATTGCATTAGATAAATGAAAAAAAACAAAACCTTCGGGTGGTGGCAGGTGATGGGTTTGTGGGATGGTTTGTGTGTGTGTGTGGCGGGGGGGGGGAGGGGGAGGGGGGAGTGGGGATGGGTGAAACATATTGATGAATTGATAAAACAAAACAATACAGAGATATTATAAAAAACAAAAAAACATTCGGGTGGTTTTGATGATGGGGTGGGCGTATGTTTGGGGGATGGGTGAGTGGGGATTGGGGCGGTGGCGAATTATTGTTATAGACGTAGTTTTGATAAAACAAACAGACATATATAAAAAGAAAAAAAACTTGGGTGGTGGTGATTTTTTGGGTGGGGTTATGGTTGGGGGTGGGGTAGGGGTGGGCGGGTGGGGGCGAAACAAATTGATAAATTGACAATCAAAACAACATAGAGATATGTAAAACAAATCGGTTTCAAGGGGTGTGGGGTGTGGTGGAATGGGTGATAAAATTCGGTTGGACAATGGAAAGAAATCGGGTTGGAGGGGTGGGGATGGAGGGAGGAGGGTGGGGTGGAGCGCAACATAGCTATATATGTAAGAATTGACCAAAACAAAACAGAATTATGAAAAAACAAACAAAAAACAAACAAAAAAAAATATCAGGTTTTGGGAGTGGGGAGGAGGGAGCTCATGCCCCAATATGGGTGAAGTATGAATAAGATGAATAATGAATTTGGGTGACATAAGAAAAACATTTTAAGATATATAGATACATGTATATACAAAATCTTACACGGAAACCTTGATCTTCCTTTATTGTACATTTTATAGGCCATCACAAGTTGGGTTCTATGGGAGCCAAGAATTTGTACAAGACAAAATTACTTAGGCAACCCTTCACAGCTTACTGTAAGGAAACCAATTCCCAAAATTAGCTAAGAGATATAGACCTGTAAACACAGGTTACATGCACAATTTAACGTGAAATGAGACTCATTTTAAGATCAGAATTTGGGTTCCATGGGAGTCCAGGGATATAAGGAACCAAAATTACTTAAGCAGCTTTAAGATAATGATATAAGGAAGCCCATGGCCGAATTTGGTTGGGCTAGGATAAGAAGTGTAAGCTATATAGACCTGTACAGACAGCTTACAGGCAAAATTTGATGTGAAATGGGACACATGTTAAGCACTTTCATAATTTTGGGTTCCATGGGAGCCCAGAGCCCATGGGTTACAGGAACCAAAATTACTTATGCGGCCCTTAAGATAACGCTATAATGAAGCCCATGTCCAAATTTGGCTGTGCTATGATAAGAAATGTAAGAGACATAGACTTGTAAACCCAGCTTACACGCTTGATGTGGGACGCCGACGATAGTGATTACATAAGCTCTCTCATTTTTAGAAAAGTCGAGATAATAAAGGAAAAATGAAAAGTATGGCAAGCCGTTTACACATTTATTCATGGTTTAGTGATATCGCTAATTGAAGACTTGTTCTGTATGGGGTAACTTTACAGTAAAATCGTAATTTAAGACTTGTTCTATATGCGGTAATCATACAATCATGCCCATTTACAAATGTTCTACAGGTGTTTACCGAAAGGCGTCTTAAATACTCGGAAGTAAAGATATTCGAAAATGAGTAATGTTGGCAACTTTTTGCCGTTTATTGTTAGATTGATTATCGCCCATAATATATACTATTTCTGTGACATATTACAGTTTCTGTGCGCTGTACACAGGCTAAACGAAATGACTTTAGAGAAGCAGATATTGATAGTTTTATATAGTTTATGATATATTCTGAGCAATATCGTGATTTGAACATTGTGTATACTTTATAAATTGCAGTGGGGTCAGGACCACCTTTAACCCCACGATAAGCTGAAGTTACTGTAGCTAAAAGATTTATCTTTGGTATCTGTCGACCATATATGGTCACCATATATTGTAAAGTAACAACAGATAACGAAGTTGTCCATTTAAGCTATAGTAACTACAGTTAATCTATGGACCCACTAGTGCATACACACATAAATGTAATTGTTCGTATATTTTGAATGTAAACGTGATAATGCATGAATTGAATTGAATTGGATTTTATAGTCGCACCAACAGCTAAGGTCATATGGCAACTTTCCAGCTTCAATTGGTGGAGGAAGACCCCAGGTCACCCGGGTGGAACCACCGACGTTCCGCAAGCCAGCTGGATAGCTTCCTCACATACAGATTCCTGGTTCCATGGCGACTCGAACCCATGTAGCGGTGAGGAGCAAGTGATTTCACGTCAGAGACTCTAACCACTCGGCCACGGATTAAGGGTTACCAAATCATAATTAATTGCAAGCATATTCAATCACGGGTATTTGATGGTATTTTATGAACCCGTAAATAAAACTATACTTTTAATCAGCACGTATACATTAGTCTGTGACCTGAACGCCTAATTGTTCGTAAGTTTGCGGGTTAGTATCTTGAAGAAATTGGTATTTTGTGGAGTGTTTCGTTTCAGATACTGGCATTTGTTTTGGATAGGCAGAAATGTTTGTATATTTGGGGTGGGAGCAATTACCTATGCGTGAGCCTATGTGCATCAAAGCATCCCGAGTACCCCCTTGAATACTGACCAGCTGGAGTCCTCTGGAAATACTGAGGACTGTCATGATCTTGTATGGTATTTGCTCTGTCAGCGGTTATATAAAATTATCTAACACTGCAGTTACTGGCTGTAAGCTCTGCAAATTAAAGCACTTGCAACTAAAATATAGAAGAAAAAAAAATAATGTAGACTATTGATTCATGGGGATCAAACATTTTACCACATACCACCATTTACTCATTTCTAGTTTAGCAGAAGTCAGTACTGCCTAATTAATTGCGATACCAGTGGATACATTTGAGTAAACAAGAGAAATACCATGGCCTATGTACTAAATAATGCTTGCTTAGAACTTAACATATTTTTCTTCATAGTTATCATGGACTAAACTATATTTGCTATGTGTGAAGTTAGTTCTTGATTCGTAGTTCATAAGCAGTTTCTACTTTCTAATTATTTTTTAAACAGGCGGTAAATGCGAGTATACACACAGGAGAGAAGCCATTTAAGGAAGTTCTTACAAGGAATTACAAGGAATAGAGGACAAGCATCTTTCATCTAATTTGACACAGTTATGTTCCACTTTTATCACATAACGCGTTGATAAAAATAATGAAAAAGCTATATACGGCATATAACGCGTTGTGCGACAAATATTCACATAACGCGTTGACATGGCCCGCGTGATAACTTCGGCACAATAACACCCACACTTTAGAAGCTCCATAGGTAAATTGCCATTGGTGAGTAAAACAATGATCGTATTATGTTTTTTAGGTCAGTAGGTAAAATGCGAAGGTCGCCATGCATTAATATGGAGATATACATTCGGGGCGATAACTTCAAAACAATATATACACTCACAGTCATGAAACTTCATAAGTACACTGCCCTTGGTGAGAGACTGACTGTCTTTTATGTCAATAGGTCAAAGAACAAGGTCGACATGACCTTATATGGAAATATGCATTTTGCGCGATAACTTCGAAAGTATAACACCAACATTGCTCAAATCACGACCCCCTTAGTGACATTATGAGAATATCTATCACGGCAGTTACATCAAATATGCAAAAGATCATGGGTGTAAGATGTATTTGGAAATTTCTATCCCGCGGTGCAACTGTTTTGACCGGAACCAAGGCTTGCAAAAGTTCCGATCAAAACAGATATACCAAGGGTTGGATAACTCCTATCTTCATCAGATAAACACGAGTGGTTGTTTTCGTTAATGAAAACACAACAAGAAATATGTCGTATGTAACTGACCTTTACATATTCCTTGTAATGATTAGAATAAATAGATCAATCAATTTTTTATATAGCACTGGGGTGTATGATTATAAGAATATTTCATGGGTATCTGGTGCAGATAGGGAAATTCCAACAAGAGGTCTAATTGTTTTTATCGGAACCGAGAGTTAGAATTTCCCTATCTTCACTGGATATCCATGATTGATTATTTGTCTTGCATACCACTTATATTCTGTGCCAACTAATAACGTTTTGCATGTTTATTTACACAATGACGTCATGCTTATTTCATTGTTGATAGCAGCGCGTGACTTTGATCTGTAAGATCAGGCTTTCCGTCACACCATTCGCAAGATCTCGTACACTGCTTCGCAGCATTACTCGAAAATCGTAAACGCTCGGCCAATCCCGTCATTCTTCGGGATCCCGCCTCATGTGTATATGTTCAAAATCTTGAAATTGTGTTAGCCGGAAGGCAACGGCACAGGAAATAGTGCATTGTTGCTATGTATACAATATGGCCGATGAACACACGTGTTGATGTATAAGTTGCGTTGAATGTTTGTTTTTTACAAGGCAGATGAACGTTTTATCACTGCTTTCATGTAAATAAACTATCGTCTGAATGACATTGCAAAATTTGGATGTTAACTTTGATTTTAAATGCAATTTTGTTTTGCGGGAATCTAAGGCGTGATGACGCAGCCAAGATTTACATTCGAGTAATGCTGCGAAGCATCATCCAAATTTGGCAATGCCATTCAGCCGATTCAATAGTTTATTTACATGGTGCGTACTCATTTGAATCAGAAATTGATAAGAAAAAAACTCGTTTTGCTTGGTCAGTTATGTCGGCTGAAAATTCATTCTCGAATTAAAAACTTATTTTATTTAGACTATGCTCCAATTTTAATCAGACGGAAAATATGCAGAAATTGTATGTACACGATATTGTACCAGTACTGGTGAAATATGGTGTATTTGACATATTACACAATTATATTGAAAATGGTGTATTCCCATCAAAATATGTTTGGAAGCGAGAAATAAATCGGCGAGTTAAAGAGCGCGAATAATATTTATGGTATAAACGGACAAACGATCCAGATCTGTTTGAGTTTCACAGTGTCAAGACAGTGTTCAACGAGAGTCTAATATGGAGAATGTGTCATAATAACACAAAACTGATGTGTAGAGCCTTGGTTCCGATAAAAACACTTATACCTCAGGTTGGAATTCCCTATCTTCACTAGATACCAGATTCTTATAATCTTTAAGGGTAAAGATAAAAGTCACGCGCGCACCAACCTCCGGTATGCAGGTAAACATGCAAAAGCGTTAGTAGATGGCGATGTCAACGCACAACATGTCTCTGATATGCAAGAAAAAGAATCTATCATGGGTATTTGGTTCATATAGGGAATTCCAACCCTCGGTATAAGCAGAGCCTCGGTTCCAATAAAAACACTTATACCTTCACCGGATACCCATGAAAGATTCTTATATTATGTATGATCTGAAGGTAGCAGTTGGTTCTCCTGTTTGGCATTTTATAACTAACTTGGATTCATATGCGAGACTTGGTGTTATTGGAGAGCACTGTAATAACAACACATACAAATATTTTTTTTTGAACTTTAATAGATTTGGCAAATATTGGGCGTGGCATGGATTGAATGTTTAACAATTGGGCTGCCGGTAAGCACAAAAGACCATTATGGCAAGCCCTTACAGCAGAAAGCATAAAGCAATAAAGCAAATTGAATATTACAATATTAAGGACATAAATACATGTGCACCAAATTAAATGTTCATTATGAAAGCAACTTTTCTGATAAGCATTTAAGCAAGTGTTGAAAGCACGGTTGATATTCAAGCATAATTACAAGTGCACCGAATTCAATCAATTTAAAATGTTTTTTAGCAATTCGTACGGACAGCAAATTTGTATATAATTTATGTTTAGATTACAATTCAGTCTCTGGGTATACAGGAGCTGAATAAAGTTAAACTGAAACGTATATGTCCTTCCTTTCACACCTTCGCTGCCCGACGATAATTAAACACTACAACATTTAACACATCAACTAGTTATAGTCCAAAAGTTCCAGCAAGTATATAAGTGCACGTAATGTCCATGCCACGCCAGTAATTGTTGACTAGGTAAGTGGATCCAGATGAAGACATCAACTGAAATATATAATTCAGAGAAAGCAACATGATCTTGCAACATAAAACACTGCAACATGATCTTGCAACATAAAACACTGTAACGATATTAATTGCAACATAAAAAATATCTTTTGAATAGAAGTCTTGACAAATAGCGAAAAGTCTAAATGAACTTGTAGGCTTCATAACCGCTGCTCCCAACTAAATTCCCTAATGTTTATTTCGCTCTTCGGAGCATTTCATTTTATAAGATACTGGGACCATACGCCGTACGACATGGGGAATACATTAAAGAAGGCTAACTCCATGTCCACCGCCATATGCATGCCATCTTCGGGATGGTTAAAATTGTGTGCGGTTGATTTTATGAATAATAAGTTCTGCTCAACCCGGGGCTAGAGGACGTGAGCGGTAGCTAGCATATCTCACTCCCACTCATGAACAGTCTCAACCAAACCGAGACTGCAATATTTCGTATGTGTCGTGCTCGGCCGTTTCCAAAGGCCCATTATCATACTCTTTTTGTCAATGTGATGACACTAGTGTCGATTTAAATCAATGATCCTGTGGGTCGGGAGGGAGGGAAATTAAGTTTTTAACTGTAAGCTCAAAAAACATCATACCTCTCTGTTAAAATCTTGACAGCCGGTGTGCATGTAGAAAAATGCACCGTGAAATTTACTCAATCTCAATAATTACCTACAGCTGGTGTTCCTCCAATAACCATTGACTATAACAGATATTATAGTCAGTATTATTGGAGAGCACTGTAATAACAACACATAAAAATATCTTTTTTTGAACTTTAATAGATTTGGCAAATATTGGGCGTGGCATGGATTGAATGTTTAACAATTGGGCTGCCGGTAAGCACAAAAGACCATTATGGCAAGCCCTTACAGCAGAAAGCATAAATCAATAAAGCAAATTGAATATTACAATATTAAGGACATAAATACATGTGCACCAAATTAAATGTTCATTATGAAAGCAACTTTTCTGATAAGCATTTAAGCAAGTGTTGAAAGCACGGTTGATATTCAAGCATAATTACAAGTGCACCGAATTCAATCAATTTAAAATGTTTTTTAGCAATTCGTACGGACAGCAAATTTGTATATAATTTATGTTTAGATTACAATTCAGTCTCTGGGTATACATAGCTGAATAAAGTTAAACTGAAACGTATATGTCCTTCCTTTCACACCTTCGCTGCCCGCCATATGGATGGGTGCCCGAACACTCCAAGTCCTAGAGTGTTCAGGCTCCCATCCACCGCCAAAAATAGGGGAAAACATTTTTTGGCAGCAGCGAAGAGTGACCACCAAAAGCAAAGTATCCTAATGCCACGCCCAAAACAAAACCGGTCCAAAAAGGAATATATTTTCCTTATCACTGCCTACTTTTAGTGAAAAATTCGGCGGACACGCGTATCATGGAGTGTCCAGGCTCCCATCCATCGCCAAAAACGGAGGAAACAGTTTTTTGGTAGCAGCGAAGAGTGCGTATCAAAAGCAAAATATCCGAATGCCATGCCCAAAACAGAAACGGTGCCAAAAAAAATATATATTGCCTTATCGCTGCCCACTTTTAATGAAACATTCAAATCCAGCCGGAAACAGGTTAAGAAACAAGTTGTTCCCCATTTTTGATAAATGAACACCATCCGGTTCAAGACAGGTATCATCAGCCTGAATGTATTCTTGTAGCAGAAAATGGCCCCCAATAACTATTATCGCCATAACAGCTTAACTGTTTAGTCACTTTCTGGCCCTTTCTTTTGCAAAAGGGTAGTAAGGCTAACGCCATGAAAGCCTAGAAAGTATAGGAGACCAAATAACGACCACATTATATAAATTGACTCCAAAAACTCGGTCAGAAGCCTAACATGCTTTCTAAGAACCTTTAATGGGTATTTCTCTAAACCAGTTCCCAAGGATCACATGAGTTGATGCATCAGACATTGACAATATAAATAAATGTCAGAAACATATGCAGTATGTAAAGGCTTGAGGAAGATTGTAACCTTTAATGTGTGGCGTCAAACCCAAATTGATTGTTAAACGTTTCGAAGTTGTCATAAATTAGCAGCAGAAATAAAAAATAATATAAGTGTAAAGTGTACATGTTACTCTATTTCAGACCGTGAACATTGAATGCTTTCTGATGAAGCATGTATCCTTTCCTCCTGTTTCGTGTGCCACTAGTATTTCATTTCAGTCAGCAAACAACTGATATACATTTGTCTGTATATAATATGCACATTTACCCAATTGTAATAACTTTTGCCACCTTGATAATCCAGTTTATGTCTATTCTGAACAGGTCTTTAACTGCATTTTGACCTTAAACCTACGATCGGTTCTTAGACTTGTGTATCAATCATAAAGGCTAAACCATGTAACACTCCGACAGCAATACACGAAGAACATGTATCCTTTTCAAGTAAACTAGCCCGCATTATAAAAGTTAGCCACACAACTGTGTAAACTCCCTTTAACTAATACATAAAGATGTCACGTGATGCTGACTATTGGAACGACATTTATCTCATTTATCACCTTCTTGTATGACAACCTAAAACTTGGAGGAAATGTGTTATTAAAATACAATTTGCAACCTGCCCAGGTTCTATTGTGCAATATACCTTTTGGAGTTTATATAACTTTGACTATGACTATTGACTATAAACCCCAGAGCTACACAAACACACACACACACACACTCTGTAGTGTGGAACCCTGCAGAGAAGTTGTTATTTTGAATCGACACAGCACAGAAGGGTTTTATAAGTTGGTGACCATGCACTAACTGGTTTAAAGGGCTGTGTATTGACTAGGGACAGGCCGAAAAGAAACAGATAACTGAACTTCAATGAACCCCTTGCAAAAATACCTGGTGCAGTATAAATAAAACATCAACCTGGTGCAGGATAATGAAACCTCATCGATCTAAAAGGATTGGCCCAACAATAAACCAATGATCAAATGGAATACCCTTAAATTGAGGCATTATGATAAGTATGTAACTTTTGTCCATGTTTATAATATGGACACCACTGATAAAGCACTGTCGATGCATTAAATATGAATGTATTAAACAAATGTAGGGAGATATTCTCAAACTCTACACGACATAGTTTCGAAAATCACAAAGCTGCTATATAGCGAAAGTTTTTCTTGTATAACAAGTAAAAAGTGGAACTTTACATACAATACCAACACTGGAGGACTCTATGACCTGTTCCACACATTGCATCCGATACCGACATAGCTTTTGACTGGTGTTAAGACAACTTGATGGTTACACAAAATACCAACACTGGAGGACTCTATGGTTACACAAACTGAAATATAGGGCAAAACGTTCGAGAGAATGAAACAAAATAAATCTTGAAAGAAGTAATAGAGATCCAATCATAATTAAGCATCAGCAGCAACAGCATTCGTATATAAAAATCTGTAATGAAGCCATCATTGTACGCAAACTGAATAATTGTAAAGCTGATCGCTAGACGAAAAGCATTGGATGTTTTATAAACAGTCAATTTAGAAGAAAGGAGGCATGAATTGATTTTAAACTGTTAAACAGTATTAATTCAAATGAAAAATAATGCCAAAACCAAGACAATGCTTCCGCACTATCATAGACGCACGCCCCGACAGTATGGCGTTACCTACCGCTCTGGGTCATGAATATGCATTGCCTCCATTGTCAGAACAACAACTTTTATTAGCAACAACAGTCAACGGCAGCAAGTTAAAATTAGCTGATATCAACAAACTGTTGAGATATACTTATCCGCAGTAAGAAAACATATTGCCTAAACACTCCAAATACATGGTTAGCATCATAAAACACGATTACACCAACAGCCTTGGAGTTAAATAATAGCAGCAGGAGCTGAAAACATAGTGCACAACAACGATAATAATAACAGCAGGCTAACATTATGGCGTAATAGACATTTCTCCATAAAGTAGATGGTTTCCAACAGAATATTCCTCTATAAATGGTTTTCATAATAGTTATTAAATAATATTTGCAGTATGACAACAATTATATTTAGCTCTGCCTTGAGTCGAATAATAATATTTTTCTAATGTGACTCACTGTTATTTACAGTTTTAATTGCCTCTCGAATGACTCAATAAATATTATTATTTTCATTGTTTTTGCAAATTGAATCAATTTGATTTGAAAATGTAGTCTAACTACTGTCATTACAAACAGGATATTGTTTTTATTTTGATACCATTTTCAATTTCCTAGTGTGAACTGTTTGCAGTAACAAACAATCTACCGCCACCATATCTACAATGAACTTGCAATTTGCATACGCCTGGTGGAAAAAAGATATGATAATATTTTTTATTTATTTTTATTATTTTTTTGGTGATTTTTGCATTATCTACGACAACAGCATTATAAAGCGTATACAAATGAGTCCTGTTTCCCGGAGGCAGTGATCTGTTCCTCTATCTGACGAACGTCTTGTGTACGGCCTTTTCTGCAACCAATCGAGTCACTCAACGATATGTGACGTCACTGAATAGCTGAACGTACACCCTTTGGATCGGCTGGTAGGCAACCACTGACTTTTCCAGGTGGGATCATCAACCACGTTACCGGCAGAGAACTAACCATCGAACTGTTCGGCTCGCTTTCCACGACTCATTATCCAGTGTGATTATGAAAACAAAAAAGAGGCGTACAATGTATAAACCTAGCACAAATGAGTACAGATGGAGGACAAATGAAAATAAAATCCTAAATAGTAATACCAACTTATTGTAATAACTGATGGTGCAGACTTCATGTAGATCTAGTCTGTTTATTTTTATTTTATTGATTTTTTTTTGATTTTTTTTTTTTAAATTTTATTTTTATATTATTAGCATTATTATATATATATTATTATTATTATATTTATTTAATTATTATTATTACCCCACTATTATTATTATTATTCCCAACACCCAAAAACTCCCTCAGTCGAAACGCATCGAGACCCATAAAGATGATGTAGCATTTAGATATGATATACACTTTAGATTCCTTTAGCCAGCCAGTATATTTCCATTGACTGATATATAACCCCCAGAGGGCAAGGCACACTGCCTGTAGTATTTTGGAAGAGATTGAAATCAGTTCACATACGATCATCACTAAATAAAGATTCACTATTACAGACGTCTTGTTCTTTTAACACACCCATCAAGCGTTGCACTTGCAACAGTCCTAAACATATTCAGTTAAAAAGTAGTCTAGCGAGACGCAACACAACCACATTGTTCTAATTTAGCATATATATAGAAACAGCTGATTGACCCACTTAGCGCGAACATAGATGACACCGATCAGGTTATTTAGTAACAGCGTGGGAATTAACAGCGTGGGGAACTATGACGCACTCCACATTTCGGCAATATTAATTAAATGATTTATGAGAACGTTTATTTAAAATAAATATCAATGAGAAAGGGAATCTCACAGGATATAAACAAAGGAAGAGACGAAATAAAGCTTATGTTAATAAAATTGAAAGAAAAAGTTGGTCTGACGAGAATCGGAAATGGCCGTCAAACAAAGGAAAATAGAAAACGTTATTTGCATCCTGCCACAACGTGAACATCTGTATGAATAAATTGAAACGAATACGACCTAATCGAAGCCAAAATCACGAGCAACAGGATTATTACAAAATCATAGATCCTGCGAGTCTAATTTCAAGGAAATTAAGTTTTTAACTGTAAGCTCAAAAAACATCATACCTCTCTTTTAAAATCTTGACAGCCGGTGTGCATGTAGAAAAATGCACCGTGAAATTTACTCAATCTCAATAATTACCTACAGCTGGTGTTCCTCCAATAACCATTGACTATAACAGATATTATAGTCAGTATTATGTCAGGCGCACCATGTGATGAATTAGAACGTTTGCTCAAAGATGACTATACAAACTTTTTAGAAATGTCTATAATATATGTTACTCTACTGTGGTCACAGCACAATGCGACATAATCGAAATTACTGCATGTTAAAATAAAACTGTGTTGGGGCAAGGTAAATGCCAGAAATAAACGTACTTAAATGAGTTTGATTAATATTGTAATTTCGTTTCGACAAGATAATTGTGTATGGGTTCTCGTTAATTTTATATTGTTGTCACAATACCTTGCAATGTTATTTGATATTACTACATGTTTAAAATAGTGCTTGATTTGCGTATTAATATATAATATAAAGCGTGTTTTGTTTCGTCGCAATATGTTTAGTTTAAATCTTCTAATTATCTAGATTAATACATTCTATTGTATTAATGAATTATATTGTAAGTGGGTGGTGGTAATGTAGCAGGAGGCAGATCTATGCATACTTAAATGGGTTTGAATAATCTTGTAATTTCGCTTCGGTAAAGTTTTTCTAATGACCACCAATTGTTGAAGTATGCTCTTTGCCATTTATCATTGATGTATATGTATCACTACGTTAATCTATTATCATTTACTTGAGACTCTATATTAGTTTGAAAGAACTATAAAATCAGGTAACTTTTTAAATGTACTTGTATATATGTTCTTGTTCATTTTATATACATCGTTATTATGTGTAAGTGTAACTTTGTAGTGTTTGTAATTATATATGTGAATCTTCAATATGGAGGAAATAAAGTTATATACTATTTAAAATAATTTGATGTAAACTTTGCAGCTAATTTTGCGTCACCACTTTAATTGTAAATTAGTTATGAACTTTCTAAGTTTTTTGTAAATGCTTCCTACATGTCTATAGAGCCTAATAAACTAGTTATACTGTAAGTTATACTAATTAGTAATATTGTATGCAAATTAGCAGATAATGAGATACACGCGGCGCTAGACATTTTATTGACCACTTGCTGTGTTATACCGTAAAGTAATAAGGTGGTATGCAGTGCTACATTAAAGACACATCACATTTGTAAAATCAAGAAATGATGTATCCGCGGGAGATATCAACGCATCACTGACTGACATCACTGACTGACATATCGGGAAGGTCAATGGTAGTTGTGACGTCACACGCCACGTGCGCTCGAAAACTACCGAATGGGAACGAAAATGTACGAAGTAAAATAAGTCATCAAAAGCACGTTTTTTTAACAATTTTATATATTTGTACAGTTGGAATCGTTCGGAAACCTTTTTTGATTTTTTTTACAAAAGTAATATGTCAAGTATATGCCAACTTGGCCTGGGATCTTTAACAGTAGTTATCTCTCAGCAGGATGTAGCTCTGAAGTAATGCATAACTAACATAAAAATTGACCAGAGGTCGGCATCCCAGTAACATGTTAACACATCTGTGAAAAAGATCATACTTCTCTTAAGCTATAATTTGAAAAGTATGTATACAAGTGTTGTTGTAATACTTTATTCATTGCCCTTTAACACTGCTATACATCTATACATTACTGTTCTTTCTTTGCACTTGGATCATTCGATGTGTGGTTCATAGGAATTTTATTAAAAGCTGAGTAGATAACAGTTTAGACCCTGATCTAGATATACAAGTACACTGGTTGCAAAAATCGTTGTATTGTAGGCTAGGTTTAAATATAACAATGAACGGGACTGTAATTGCATTTAATATATATTTTAAGTGTAGCTATTACATACTGAGTTGATTACAATGAAGTTGCTGGACACGATTAATCCTTGGCGCGCCGTATTCCAATTAAAAGGCAAGAAAAAATCAACAACATGAATATCGTGTGTGCTGCTGTATTATTAACAGCGTTGTAGAAAGCCTCTGAGTGTTAATTACCGTTATCTAATTATGTAGTAAAGCCCCTAATTCATTTTGCCACACAGTAAGGTTTCAAACGGATAAATACCCCATAACTTGGAAATGTGTAAGTTATGGTGCACATACATAATATGTGCAAAGTATCGTAAAACAACGCGTGAGTTTATATATGTATATAATCATGATTATGATTTCATGCGAGTTAATTATGCTTATGTTTTGAAATATGTACATATTGTGTTAATCTTGTTTGTTGTTGTGCTTAGCTGAACTATGCTAAAATCAATAACAGTATGTTTTCTGTTCTTAATTTCTATTGTTACTTGAGTTGATTACCAACTTAAATTCTACTGTAATTGTGTATGCCAATGATTGATAACTGTAGTCCTGATTTTGGCTTATAGAATTCTAGTTATTAGATGGTGAATTATGAAAGTGTCATACCATATAACGTCTCTTGTACCCAGTACTATAAACAATTACATATTATAACAAACGACACTCTAGTAACACTGATACAGAACAGAACCTATATCTGTTTTCTAGACGATATAGTATATTAGTCTAATTAAAAGCAGGGTCCCAATGATCAGTACATGACAAATGCTTATTAATAAATGCAGACAATGCTCAAGTTTTTGCGTCTGTGAGATCAAGATCACCTGGTAACAGTGTATAGTTCAATATGTTCCCTTTAACATGTATAATAATGTGTACCTAAGACCAATGATCAGTACATGACAAATGCTTATTAATAAATGCAGACAATTCTCAAGTTTTTGCGTCTGTGAGATCAAGATCACCTGGTAACAGTGTATAGTTCAATATGTTCCCTTTAACATGTATAATAATGCGTACCTTAGACCAAATAAAAACTAATTTGTATTCATTCAGTATTTTTTAATTCTTCACGTTACCTTAAGACTACAGGTATGTGACTTGAAAAAACTAACCCATTATTAAAATTCGTCTACATATAACGCATGCGTTATACTTTTCTTGTTTAAAATTGCGATGTCTCGTTAGTTGTTCTAAATAAAATATTTGTATTTGTTATTCATTAATTAATATTTATTATTATTTGTCAAGTTCAAAACGAAATGTTTTCGCATATTACTATATGCTGATTATATTGCAATAATATATATCAACGTCGTTTATGGCAGAACAATGAAGAAGACGTTAACAGTTGAAAACTATCATATTATTTGAATAAATGCAAGCAGGTTTAAATTCAAAATTAAATCGAGGTGTTATTGTAGTGAATGAGATAAATACTTCAAGGTTGCTGTGTGTCCTTTTAATAGAGGAGAGAGAATGAGTTAGAGCTCTCTGCTCGGTCTTAAGCAGTGCCTAAGCCACGTAAAATTGTTTTTTTTTGTTAAATACACAAGTTTTAAATTACAGTTTCACATATAGAGTTTAATTATCATGAGTTTTTCAATACGGGATTTCTATCCCTCGTGAAAATACGTCCGCATAAACAAACGAGTGCAAACGTTTATTCGGACGTATTTTCACGAGGGATAGAAATTCCCGTATTTAAAAACTCAAGGTAATTAAACTATATATTACATTCCAACTTAACTATGTAATCTTTAAAATGTGTAGGCTACTGTCTTTTTCCTTTTTCTTTCTTTCTGTGAAAACGCGCATTGATATGCGCTTGATGGGCGTGTTTTGACATCACGTGATAAGCACGACTCAGCATTTTTATTCATTTTTGCTCGCCGACAGAAAAGTCAAAACTGAAATAAAATGGATTTCTTGATCATGTTATTCGACGTTCTTGTGAAACTTCAGGATACATTTTCATTCACTAAATGAAAATGTAAAATTCATGGCTTGATTATCACTGAAAGGTAAGTTGAAACATTTTTTGCAGGTTTCTTTAACAGGCCATGCCGTGTGGCGTGTCATTGAGTTTTGCATATGCAGCCATAATTTATAAGGCCATTATTTAAAGGGCGACGGAAACGAATTTCAACAAAAAACAGTTATTTTATTGTGTCCCAAATACATTTATGTAGGAATATTTTAACGTTTTTATTATGAAAGTAACTAATAACCATCAAAACAGTTCAATTAATAACGATTTTAACAACGTGTACTGTTCTCGGTCAACCTTGTGTGTTTACACATAGTATGACGTCATTTCAGATGTTCACTCGTGTATAAGTGTCAATATCTATAACGAACGTTGTATTGTTAGTCGGAATCTGAGTCGAGAACTCTGTGAATTCTTCTTAGTTTCTTCGGCTTGGGTGATCCGTCATTCACGTTAGGATAGAAATTGAATGTACCTCCATGAATTGTTGTACCGTGAAATACCGATGAAAATGTAGATGTTGCCTTCTGTTGGTGGTATGACAATTGACTGCACTGTGATTGTGCATGAATTTGTTCATCAGTGACAGTGGAAGTAGAAGCTGATGGAAGCTGTTGAAATGGGACAAGATTAGCTCGTTTGGTGTCCATAAATGCTGTAGCCACTTGCTTTTGTTGTTTTTGGTTCATTTGGAATAATTGTTTACACTTTGCAAATTGTTGTGTCCACTTATTTGGACAGTGGCAGTAGGGGCCAGACCTATATCATTACACGTCTGAACTAGATGTTTCCTAATACTGTGATTGGTCAGTTTTCTTTGATCATTGATTGTCGGGCAGATTTCCTTCATTGTTTTGACCAATTTGTATATGAGATTTTTGCCCATTGTTACATTTTTGAACCAACACTGGTCTGAACCTGGTCTTCTTAAGGCATTTACGTTTAGAAAAAAAATGGGTATTCAGTGTCTATTATATCCGTTGGTCTGTGATCCCTGTATATTTTGTAAGCCGCAACGGGACAGCGACTGGTTTCCGAATTTACCCAAGCTTTTTGGCTTAAACTTTCTAACATTTCTCGAATCGGTACCAACACGTGTTTTGTCTGGCGCTCCTGAATATGCACAAATATTCGTCACCGTCTTCGTCTGTTAATAATTCGGTATCTCCCCATTTTAGGTTACGCTGCACGGTTCCTCCCCGCATGCCAAGGACAAGACAGATTTCACATGCAGCAGATTGACCAGTTGTTGGGGAGAGTCGTGACCTAGCTGACCGCATTCAAACAACTTGTCTATGTCCTCATCTGTCAACTCGTCACTCTCGTTAGGATTGTTTCCAAGGTCACACGATTTCAGGTACGTCATTTTAGCTTTTAGCGCATTGTTACTACGAGGAAAGATAGGATTCTTGTTAACTTGGTGAGGCATATATTTCATTTTCAAGTACCTGTCAAGACTCGACATAAATCCGCGTATCGTGGAGGGCTCATACTCGGATCCATCCTTTTATTTACATTTACCAGAAAGTTTCCAAAGTTGAGATCTAACTCTGCTGTTGATAGTACTTCAATAGTCCTCTGTTCATTTTGTGAATGCAAGAACGACGAAAACTGTGCCATGTCATGCTCTGTTTTTTTTATTGTGTTGGCATTTGCCTGGCCATTTGCCTGGCCAGAAATAAAATCCATCACATTATTTGTATTTACAGGCGCAAACCTCACTGATGATTGTGACTGGACAGGCTGGTGTGTGTTTGGCAGCTCCTCAGACTTGTGTAAAAAGTCTTCAATGGCTTGCTGAGAGATAAAATCTAGTAATTCTGCCATCTTTTGACAATGATAAACTTTGAAGCAGATGGCTTTTGTGGATTTGGGATATTTCTGATTTTATTCTGTGTAGTTATATAAAACTCATTTACTTTTAAAAAATATAAATATATGAAATAATTCAATGTTTTTATTGTTTTTATTCATTTATTTGAACTATGTTTTTTTCTTTCCATCATTCACTTCTCAGTTGAACAATTGGTCTATCTGTATTCTAAATTTAGATTTATAGGTAAAACAAAGTAGTTCCGGCTAGGAAGCTATATTTCCCTAGGGAGATACATCTCAGTACAGTTCTAGGTATTACAAGATTTCTGATACCTGGAAATTTCTATAAAACTGTAGTAAGAATGTAATATATGGATATCACGCATTGTTTATGATAGTCACTTCTGCCTAATAAAGAAACCTTAATAAAAGTGTTACGTTATAAGTTGAACAACTCTTGTATTACAGTAGTTTAATTAAAAAATATTTGTTTTAAGTATAGGTTTGGATTCACATTCTGTTCAAGATATGATAAATATAAAAGGCTAGTTTTCTTATTTTAACTGATTTGGTAGTTTGGAGTGTACGTTTGTTTTGAAATTTTTAAAAATATGTGGTTTGTTTATCAAGACTACAGTTTTTCAAATATAACATGCTGGCTGCTCAATGATGTGGTCACATGGTATATTGCAACACTATGGGATTATCAGCTGGATATCACTATCTGCACTAATCGAGATGCATACAGTATGCTTGATTATACTTATTGGGATTTAAGAAGCAAGACAGACCACTGCGTTTGAATTATATATATCTTTCTATTTAAAACTCGAAAACGCAGATTGCTGGAAGTGTTTTAAGACCATTAAATATATTTTTAAATTGTGGGGCATTTTTTCTGCCCCACAATTTTTTCACACCCCATAGTAAAGGTCTTAAAACGAAAAATACCCCATATCTTGGTACTTTCTTAGTATATATATATATATATATATATATATATATATATATATATATATATATATAGTAGAGGAAATCATACTTTGAACAGAGCATCTTTCACAAACACTGGATCCAGAAAGGATACTAAATGATAGAGTAACTTGTTAAAATACAATGTGTAAAATTATCATTTACAGTGCAGCAACAAAATAAAATAAAATCTCATAGCTAGCCGATATACTAGCTAAAATATATACTCGAGCTCTTTCGGCTTTACGCCTTCTTCAGGAATACAAAGACATGTAACATTTACAAGAAAGTCATCTAAACAACGGTTGAAATGAAAACAAATCTAAAATAAAATGTACAAATGATCATAAAGGTATTATTAAAATGTTCTGATATTGGAAGAGAATGCCCGAAAAAGAGGCCCATTTAGAATTTACAATAAATAAATAATAATTATATATAACATTCAAACAAATGCTGCCCTCCAGTGACGTCACTCCTGGGTGTGACATTACCACAGCGTACGACAGCGCGAAATGTTAAATAGCAGTCTATGGGAATTTAACATTGACATGAGGTATACTAGTCTAATGCTTTTGTTTTGCCATTATTATCTGATGTGCTATCTGAGTACTATTTTCAACCTCGTTAGCATATATTTTGAATTGTCTCCTTGGCTGTCGCAAATACAAGATGTTGTTTCCACGTTAAAGCTTCGTTTGAATATTTATTTTTCTTACCCAGTAATCATACTATTGATTATCGTATTTTAACGGTTTCTCATTCTTCGCTTTCAGATTAGCTGGTTGCAAATTATACGGATTCAATTTGATTTTAAGAAGCTTTTGTCTAACCCATACAAATTTAAAACGAAGGCATTGTTCGAGATTTGGCAGTAAACAATCCACTTAACATAACTTAAATCCTATAACCTGGAGTATGTTATAGCATATCATGCATTCACTAAACAAAGGCGCCATGCTGTAACTGTTGATGTTATTTGCGCCTGGAAAGGTGTTAGAATTGTAAAATTCGTCACAAAAGTCACACTTGAAATGTAGCATTCACAGAACGCAGAACAATAGCACGTGAAGCACGTGAAAAAACGTAAAGCTGTTTTTAAACTGTTTATACATTCATACACTCTTCACTGCGAACAGATAAAGTCGAAAGGTACAGACACAGTCAACAAGACGTAACTCCAGAACCATCATCATCAAAGTAGTATGTTATAGGTATAACTATGAACATTCCGAAACTGTCTGGACTAACGTGCCCATTGTTTTACTCATAAATATTCTATTAAACAGCGAAACGAATCGTAGCGTTCAACGTTTCTAACATTTCCAAACTTCGTATATTAAGCAATAGTAATTGTATAGGTTTATAGCTTTTGTTGAAATTCTATTTTCGTTTGAAAAACATTTAAAATATTTAAATGTCAATTAGGTTTCAATTCTGTCAATCGTTACTATTATGTTTTATTAATATGCAAATTTCCTGTACCAAAATCGATTCTATTAGAAACCAAAGAGCACCAGATTACAGCGCGATAAAGTTAGTATCATTTGCAAGACTGTAAATGGGCAAAAGATCCGTATACTGACAACAAATTGATAAATATATTAGCGTTGGTAAACATTGAGTGATTTTAACTTAAGTTTAAGTAATAGTCTGTTTTTGAAGGGTTTTGATGCTGTACATGGGGAGTAAAAGCCGTACCGTACCATACATTCCGAAACATAACGAAAACAGCAGATGCGTATTACGGAAAATACCCAAAGTTACAATTAATAGTTTAGTAACGAATCTAATATCGGTATATTATCAGTGTATGAAGTATGTATGTAACGAGAAACGATAATATTTATTAATTTATTTATATCATATATTTAAACAATTAGCATGCAAACATGAAATATATACATATCAGATGTAATTGGATAATAAATAGTATCCGTGCGTACATCATTTGTGTAACAGTTATAAAAAATAAAGATGTTATATAATCTACATTATTAAATAAATATCCAAAATTGGGTCAATAACATGACCAATAAATTACTGTCACTAAATAACGTAACAATTCAAATTGGTGTGATTTAAAGGTGTGACAAACACTTAAAGGGACACTGTCCGTAAGTAAGCAGATATTGAGCATAACCAAATAACCGTCTAACTTTTATTCTGTGAAATGTATACATAAAAACATAATCATAGACCCTTAGAAGTCTGTAGTAATACATTCGTGAGTTTGAAAAAAAAAAGCTTTAATTATTATTTGTAAATAAAGTGGGACACACCATATTTACATTTTCTGCGATCACGTGACCACCATTAGCGTATTAGGTTTTCACCATAGTATGTATTGTGTAATATGTTTAGCCCGGTTAGCTCAGTCGGGAGCTATGTCGCTACTTTACGCTCACGCTCAGTATTATTACCGCAAGTGTAATTTTAGTTTGGGCTGCGAGTTCAAACGCCCGAAGCGGTTTCTCTTTTGTTAGCTCTACTGGCCAAGGGCCAGCAGAGCTTATGGGATGGTGTGGTGTGGTGTCCGTCCGTCCGTCCGTCCGTCCGTCCGTCCGTTAACTTTTGCTTGTGTACACTCTAGAGGCCACATTTCTGATGCAATCATCATAAAACTTTGTCAGAATGTTTGTCTCAATGAAATCTCGGTCAAGTTCGAAAATGGGTCATGTGGGGTCAAAAACTAGGTCACTAGGTCAAATATTGGAAAAACCTTGTGTACACTCTAGAGGCCATATTTTTGACCCGAGCTTGATGCAACTTTGTCAGAATGTTTGTCTTAATTATATCTTGGTCAAGTTTGAAAATGGGTCACATGGGGTTAAAAACTAGGTCACTAGGTCAAATACTTGAAAAACCTTGTGTACACTCTAGAAGCCGTATTTCTGACCCAATCTTGATGAAACTTTATCAAAATGTTTGTCTTAATTATATCTTGGTCAATTCAAAAATGGGTCACATGGTATTAAAAACTAGGTCACTAGGTCAAACTTTGGAAAAACTGTGTGTACACTCTAGAGGCCATATTTTTGACCGATCTTGATGCAATTTTGTCAGAATATTTGTCTCAATTATAGCTTGCTAAAATTCGAAAATGGGTCACACAGGGTCGAAAACTAGGTCACTAGGTCAAATACTTGAAAAACCTTGTGTACACTCTAGAGGCCATATTTCTGACCCGATCTTGATGAAACTTGGTCGAAATGTTGTCTTATTTATATTTTGGTCAAGTTCGAAAATGGGTCCCATGGGGTCAAAAACTAGGTCACTTGGTCAAATACTTGAAAAAACTTGTGTACACTCTAGACACCATATTTTTTTTCATTCGATCTTTACCAAACTTTACCAGATTGTTAATGTCAATAACAGCTCGGTAAAGTTTGTTTTTAGCTTATGGGATGGTGTGTTGTCCGTTTTCCGTTTTCCGTCGTCCGTTAACTTTTCTTGTGTACACTCTAGAGGCCACATTTCTGATGCAATCATCATGAAACTTTGTCAGAATGTTTGTCTCAATGAAATCTTGGTCCAGTTCAAAAATGGGTCATGTGGGGTCAAAAACTAGGTCACTAGGTCAAATACTTGAAAAAACTTGTGTACACTCTAGAGGTCATATTTGTTACCCAATCTTGATGAAACTTTGTCAAATTGTTTATCTTAATTATATCTTGATCAAGTTCGGAAATGGGGCACATGAAGTTAAAAACTAGGTCACTAGGTCAAATATTGGAAAAACCTTGTGTACACTCTAGAGGCCATATTTTTGACCCGAGCTTGATGCAACTTTGTCAGAATGTTTGTCTTAATTATATCTTGGTCAAGTTTGAAAATGGGTCACATGGGATTAAAAACTAGGTCACTAGGTCAAATATTGGAAAAACTTTGTGTACACTCTAGAGGCCATATTTTTGACCCGAGCTTGATGCAACTTTGTCAGAATGTTTATCTTAATTATATCTTGGTCAAGTTTGAAAATGGGTCACATGGGTTTAAAAACTAGGTCACTAAGTCAAATACTTGAAAAACATTGTGTACACTCTAGAAGCCGTATTTCTGACCCAATCTTGATGAAACTTTGTCAAAATGTTTGTCTTAATTTTTATCTTGGTCAAGTTCAAAAATGGGTCACATGGTTTAAAAACAAGGTCACTAGGTCAAACTTTGGAAAAAACGTGTGTACACTCTAGAGGCCATATTTTTTACCTGATCTTGATGAAACTTTGTCAGAATGTTTGTCTCAATGAAATCTCGGTCAAGTTCAAAAAGGGTCATGTGGGGTCAAAAACTAGGTCACTAGGTCAAATACTTGAAAAAAACTTGTGTACACTCTAGAGGTCATATTTGTTATCCAATCTTGATCAAGTTCGGAAATGGGTCACATGAAGTTAAAAACTAGGTCACTAGGTCAAATATTGGAAAAACCTTGTGTACACTCTAGAGGCCATATTTTTGACCCGAGCTTGATGCAACTTTGTCAGAATGTTTGTCTTAATTATATCTTGGTCAAGTTTGAAAATGGGTCACATGGGGTTAAAAACTAGGTCACTAGGTCAAATACTTGAAAAACCTTGTGTACACTCTAAAAGCCGTATTTCTGACCCAATCTGGATGAAACTTTGTCAAATTGTTTGTCTTAATTATATCTTGGTCAATTCAAAAATGGGTCACATGGTATTAAAAACTAGGTCACTAGGTCAAACTTTGGAAAAACTGTGTGTACACTCTGGAGGCCATATTTTTGACCGATCTTGATGCAATTTTGTCAGAATATTTGTCTCAATTATAGCTTGCTAAAATTCGAAAATGGGTCAAACAGGGTCGAAAACTAGGTCACTAGGTCAAATACTTGAAAAACCTTGTGTACACTCTAGAGGCCATATTTCTGACCCGATCTTGATGAAACTTGGTCGAAATGTTGTCTTATTTATATTTTGGTCAAGTTCGAAAATGGGTCCCATGGGTCAAAAACTAGGTCACTTGGTCAAATACTTGAAAAAACTTGTGTACACTCTGGACACCATATTTTTTTTCATTCGATCTTTACCAAACTTTACCAGATTGTTAATGTCAATAACAGCTCGGTAAAGTTTGTTTTTAGCTTATGGGATGGTGTGTTGTCCGTTTTCCGTCGTCAGTCGTCCGTTAACTTTTCTTGTGTACACTCTAGAGGCCACATTTCTGCTGCAATCATCATGAAACTTTGTCAGAATGTTTGTCTCAATGAAATCTTGGTCAAGTTCAAAAATGGGTCATGTGGGGTCAAAAACTAGGTCACTAGGTCAAATACTTGAAAAAACTTGTGTACACTCTAGAGGTCAAATTTGTTACCCAATCTTGATGAAACTTTGTCAAATTGTTTATCTTAATTATATCTTGATCAAGTTCGGAAATGGGGCACATGTAGTTAAAAACTAGGTCACTAGGTCAAATATTGGAAAAACATTGTGTACACTCTAGAGGCCATATTTTTGACCCGAGCTTGATGCAACTTTGTCAGAATGTTTGTCTTAATTATATCTTGGTCAAGTTTGAAAATAGGTCACATGGGGTTAAAAACTAGGTCACTAGGTCAAATGCTTGAAAAACCTTGTGTACACTCTAGAAGCCGTATTTCTGACCCGATCTTGATGAAACTTTGTCAGAATGTTTGCCTCAATAAAATCTCGGTCAAGTTCAAAAATGGGTCATGTGGGATCAAAAACTAGGTCACTAGGTCAAATACTTGAAAAAATTGTGTACAATCTAGAGGTCATATTTGTTACCCAATCTTGATGAAACTTTGTCAAATTGTTTATCTTAATTATATCTTGATCAAGTTCGGAAATGGGTCACATGAAGTTAAAAACTAGGTCACTAGGTCAAATATTGGAAAAACCTTGTGTACACTTTAGAGGCCATATTTTTGACCCGAGCTTGATGCAACTTTGACAGAATGTTTATCTTAATTGTTTGTCTCAATGAAATCTCGGTCAAGTTCGTAAATGGGTCATGTGGGGTCAAAACTAGGTCACTAGGTCAAATATTGGAAAAACCTTGTGTACATTCTAGAGGCCAAATTTTAGACCCGAGCTTGTTGCAACTTTGTCAAAATGTTTGTCTTAATTATATCTTGGTCAAGTTTGAAAATGGGTCACATGGGATTAAAAACTAGGTCACTAGGTCAAATACTTGAAAAACCTTGTGTACACTCTAGAAGCCGTATTTCTGACCCAATCTTGATGAAACTTTGTCAAAATGTTTGTCTTAATTACATCTTGGTCAAGTTCAAAAATGGGTCAAATGGTGTTAAACACTAGGTCACTAGGTCAAACTTTGGAAAAACAGTGTGTACAATCTAGAGGCCATATTTTTGACCCGATCTTAATAAAACTTTGTCAGAATGTTTGTCTCAATGAAATCTCGGTCAAGTTAAAAAATGGGTCATGTGGAATCAAAAACTAGGTCACTAGGTCAAATACTTGAAAAAAATTGTGTACACTCTAGAGGTCATATTTGTTACCCAATCTTGATGAAACTTTGTCAAATTGTTTATCTTAATTATATCTTGATCAAGTTCGGAAATGGGTCACATGAATTTAAAAACTAGGTCACTAGGTCAAATATTGGAAAAACATTGTGTACACTCTAGAGGCCATATTTTTGACCCGAGCTTGATGCAACTTTGTCAGAATGTTTGTCTTAATTATATCTTGGTCAAGTTTGAAAATGGGTCACATGGGGTTAAAAACTAGGTCACTAGGTCAAATACTTGAAAAACCTTGTGTACACTCTAGAAGCCGTATTTCTGACCCAATCTTGATGAAACTTTGTCAAAATGTTTGTCTTAATTATATCTTGGTCAATTCAAAAATGGGTCACATGGTATTAAAAACTAGGTCACTAGGTCAAACTTTGGAAAAACTGTGTGTACACTCTAGAGGCCATATTTTTGACCGATCTTGATGCAATTTTGTCAGAATATTTGTCTCAATTATAGCTTGCTAAAATTCGAAAATGGGTCACACAGGGTCGAAAACTAGGTCACTAGGTCAAATACTTGAAAAACCTTGTGTACACTCTAGAGGCCATATTTCTGACCCGATCTTGATGAAACTTGGTCGAAATGTTGTCTTAATTATATTTTGGTCAAGTTCGAAAATGGGTCCCATGGGGTCAAAAACTAGGTCACTTGGTCAAATACTTGAAAAAACTTGTGTACACTCTAGACACCATATTTTTTTTCATTCGATCTTTACCAAACTTTACCAGATTGTTAATGTCAATAACAGCTCGGTAAAGTTTGTTTTTAGCTTATGGAATGGTGTGTTGTCCGTTTTCCGTTTTCCGTCGTCCGTCGTCCGTAAACTTTTCTTGTGTACACTCTAGAGGCCACATTTCTGATGCAATCATCATGAAACTTTGTCAGAATGTTTGTCTCAATGAAATCTTGGTCCAGTTCAAAAATGGGTCATGTGGGGTCAAAAACTAGGTCACTAGGTCAAATACTTGAAAAAAACTTGTGTACACTCTAGAGGTCATATTTGTTACCCAATCTTGATGAAACTTTGTCAAATTGTTTATCTTAATTATATCTTGATTAAGTTCGGAAATGGGGCACATGAAGTTAAAAACTAGGTCACTAGGTCAAATATTGGAAAAACCTTGTGTACACTCTAGAGGCCATATTTTTGACCCGAGCTTGATGCAACTTTGTCAGAATGTTTGTCTTAATTATATCTTGGTCAAGTTTGAAAATGGGTCACATGGGGTTAAAAAGTAGGTCACTAGGTCAAATACTTGAAAAACCTTGTGTACACTCTAGAAGCCGTATTTCTGACCCAATCTTGATGAAACTTTGTCAAAATGTTTGTCTTAATTATATCTTGGTCAACTTCAAAAATGGGTCACATGGTGTTAAAAGCTAGGTCACTAGGTCAAACTTTGGAAAAACCGTGTGTACACTCTAGAGGCCATATTTTTGACCCGATCTTGATGCAATTTTGTCAGAATATTTGTCTCAATTATAGCTTGCTAAAGTTCGAAAATGGGTCACACAGTATCAAAAACTAGGTCACTAGGTTAAAATACTTGAAAAACCTTGTGTACACTCTAGAGGCCATATTTCTGACCCGATCTTGATGAAACTTGGTCGAAATGTTGTCTTAATTATATTTTGGTCAAGTTGGAAAATGGGTCCCATGGAGTCAAAAACTAGGTCACTAGGTCAAATACTTGAAAAGCCTTGTGTACACTCTAGACACCATGTAGTACGACTCGATTCATCAATGGTATAACAGCCAGTAGAGCGTTCACAGGCCCTCTTGGGCCTCTTGTTTTGTACCGCGATTGAATTACGTCAAACAATCCTGCTTTTAATTAGTAAATATTCAATAATGTTTGGTGTGTAATGTTTGCGAACCAAATAACTGTGTGTTTTATAAGCTCAAAGTTACGGACATTGTCCCTTTAAGCAGATTGCAAGTGGTATTCACAAATCTCAACACAGCTGAATACATGACTAATACATAACTAATCAGCAATAATTATACCAATAATAAAGAGTATCCTTGGCAAACACTTGTTAATCTATGGACATCTTGTCTGCAAAATATTGATTTTGATATAATTATACTTGTTTTGAATAATTACATGCATTACATGCACATTTGAAGAGTAAATAATTCGATTACCATGATATTAAATTCAAACTTTTTTATCACATTGCATTAAGGTAACTCTCAAAACCCGTGCATAAATTCACAAGAAGTACCACGGACATCCTTTTATCAAACCAATTATTTTCATCAATTCAATTCAATGCAATTCAATATTTTATCTGGCATAACATTTACATGTTTATTGCCTAAACAAGGCGGAGTACAATACACCATTTCAGAGAAGAGTACACGTACAAACAAACATACCTCATTTAGAGAATATAAACATATATTACAGTGGAATAATTATAATTATTACTTTCCATCAATGGCAGTTATCACATCTTATTACCATTATCAATAATGTGTTTAAAAAGCATTTATATTTAAGGAATTTAGAACAATACTACCGTTACATCGGACTACGTGTATTTATTATTATTATTATAATTATTATTTTATACTTATCCTAATTCAGTGAAATTTGTTTTGTTTTAGCCATATTGCCGCCGAAAACGCAGAAAGCCTGTTTTTCAGACATACAATGGGCAATAACTCAGTCATGTATAATTGAATCTGACTGGTTTTCGAAAGGAATCGAGATCTCACGTATACGTATGTTGTGACCAACTTTCTCTGACCTTTTCATTTTATAATTATTCCCCTTTGGCACTTATAACATTTAAACATTTCTACATAACTTCACGTTTTGTCCCCCGCCGATTAGGCGGCGGGATATGTAAATGCCACTGTCCTTCTGTCCTTCCATCCGGTCCCATAACTTTGGTAACGCCTCATCCGATTTCAATTATATTTTGCACAAATGTTCACCACCTTTGTACGCAAACCAGTGTTTTTTTCGGAATTTGATCTTGATATATACTTTCTGAATGGCACCGTCCATCAGTACGTTCAGTGCTTTGATGCTGTCAACGGAGATCAAATAAATACCATAATAATAGTCGTTAATAATGTACGCATAGTCATACTGAAAGGCAACCCCATCTGCCCGATCTCATAAGATCTCAAGATACTTTATATACTGAACAAAAGTAGTTTAGCACGACTTTGTAGGGACACAGATTAAACATATGAATTGATATAATTGTTTGAAGATATTAAAAATGATAGGTAAGGATGTGATTTATATATATATATATTGTTATTTAATTATTTTCTAAGCGGCGTATCACAATTACCGCCCATATATCAAACACACTTATTTTATTAAGCAAACGTATTGCTTTAAACAAATGTAATGTTTGACATTGATACGAATTGCCTATTCTGTCAATGATTGTTATTGTAAAACAACAACATTCCAAATTTCGTAATTTCAAAATTACCCACCTCCAATTGAAATGAGAACGTTTTTGATAACCATTATAACCTTTACACATATATTCCCATCATATTTGCCTAATTTTTTATCACCAACTTTGTTTACAAATGAGTTTGTAGCAATATGTTGGTCATTTACTCTAACCTCATCGGGTTTATATTGTGCCCTATACATATCTTAATATATTTTAATTCGTATCTGTCATGCATTTTATGTATATAAACACTTTCTAACAAGCTGTATATCTATGTCAATCTCGCAACGAACCATAAACATAAACTTCGAGCTTCTTTTAAAGAAACTACCCCGCCAAATTACGACAAACTTACACTACTTAACCGTTTATTAAAACTCTATCCAGATGTTCAGGTCAAATAATAATGGATAATTGCAGATTAGAAGTATAGGCTAAGGTTCTTAAAATATGAGTAAAATGAATTATGATATGGTAACTCTTAATTTGACCTTGCAGTTTCGGGGTTTGGCCTGGCTGGTAAAAGCCGTTTATATTGTTTCTATAGATTTTGAATTTTGAACCTAGCTATGAGATACACAGAAATCAAGCGCATGCATTCACTTCCTAAAAAGGATAGCTGCAACACACGCTGATGAACTGTATTTCTACATCCTAACCCACTCGTCTGGAGGCACAATTACCATATAGACGCATACATACATACAAATATAGCTCAAATGAGTGGGCCACATTTTAGCATTCAACCACACACAGCTATATTGAGACAGTGACAATGAAAGGTGCCGGATCTTGGGGATACTGTGAATTCAGTAAATATATTAAAGGGAGATAATTTGAACTCACTACGGCAACTTACGAAATTTGGGATCTCGTAAGAGATTCACGTTCACAAAGCAGAATTATATATAGAGAAATATTTGTGAACTACCAAGGACAGACAACCTTCGGACGAACTACGGCAGGGCGCCTAGATATGACGAGATACACAGAAATCAAGCGCATGCATTCACTTCCTAAAAAGGATAACTGCAACACACGCTGATGAACTGTATCTCTATATCATAACCAACTCGTCTGGAGGCACAATTAAAATATAGACACATACATCAATACAATTATACCTCATATGAGTGGTCCAAATTAGGCATTCAACCACACACAGCTATATTGAGACAGTGACAATGAAAGGTGCCGGATCTTGGGGATACTTTGAATTCAGTAAATATATTAAAGGGAGATAATTTGAACTCACTACGGCAACTTTCGAAATGTGGGATCTCGTAAGAGATTCACGTTCACAAAGCAGAATTATATATAGGGAGAAATATTTGTGAACTACCAACGACAGACAACCTTCGGACGAACTACGGCAGGGCGCCTAGCTATGTCGAGATACACAGAAATCAAGGGCATGCATTCACTTCCTAAAAAATGTAGCTGCAACACACGCTGATGAACTGTATCTCTACACCATAACCCACTCGTCTGGAGGCACAATTAACATATAGACTATCTATCTTCCTTTAATGCCAAACCCCTGCTGGGGACCTAGGCATGCGTCGTTATACCGACAAAGACTGTTAGTATTTTAGAAACAATTTAAAAGAAATTTAAGAAAAACATTGAAGTTTTTGGATGTAAGGTTTAAAAATAAAAGGAGAATTTGTAGTAGTCAGCGGTTGCGTCAATTAATTTGAAAGCAAGCGAGTGTAAATGTCGGGATCGTCTGTTCGTCAGCGTCATGTAGTCTTCTAGAGGGATAGCTACCAGGTCATTTGTGATCTTGTAACATAGGGAGAGTCGACTGTCGATACGTCTTTGTTCTAGTCTTCTCCACTGTAGGGACTGGAGCATCTCAGTGACACTACTGGTCCGTCTGTAGTCTTGTTTTGCCCAGCGTGCTGCCCGGCGCTGTACGGCCTCGATCTGGTTTATGGCAGTCTCAGTATGAGGTGACCAGATACTTGAGCAGTACTCCAGTTGAGGGCGGACAAGAGTTTTATAGGCCATGGACTTTAGATCTTCAGAATGTACCTTGATGTTTCTCCTTAAAAACCCTAATGTTTGATTTGCTTTTTAGGTGATGTTGTTGTAAGTCCTCTGCAATAGTGAGGCCTAAGTATTTTGCAGAGGAGGTAGACTCAAGTTTAGTGTTATGTAAGTAATAGGTTGTGTCGATGTGTTTCTTTAACCTTGTGATGTATAACTTGACATTTTGACGGGTTAAACTCCATGTCCCACTGTTTTTCCCAATATTCAAGAGTGCATAAGTCTGTCTGTAGTGTTTGTGATTGTTTTTCTTGAGTGATTGCAAGGTATATGGCAGTGTCATCTGCAAATAACCGGACCCGAGAGTTTACCTGGGAGGGAAGATCATTTATGTATGCAAGAAACAGTAGTGGCCCTAGTACGGATCCTTGGGGCACTCCAGATGAGACAGATATGCTTGATGACTGGGATCCGTAAACAACTACACACTGTGTGCGGTTGTTGAGAAATGACCTGATCCATGTTAGGGTGGTCCCTCTTATTCCATATTGGGTCAGTTTGAGAAGCAGTTTCTCATGGTTGACCTTATCAAATGCTTTGCTGAAGTCAAGTAGTATAAGGTCTACTTGCTTCTTGGAGGTCACTGATTTGTACAGTTCATCCACAAGCATTGTTAGCTGCGTTTCACAAGACCTTTTTTCTCTAAAGCCATGTTGGAGATCATAGAAGATTCCAATATTAGTGAAATGTTTTGTAATGGAGGAGGCGATAACATGTTCAACGGTTTTACATAGAATACAGGTAAGGGATATTGGACGATAGTTTGCAGCATTGGACATATCGCCTTTTTTGTATGCCGGGGCTACACTGGCAGTTTTCCATATTAAGGGTAATTCTCCAGTTTTAACTGATTTCTGGAAAATCTTCTGTATGATTGGAGAAATCTCTTTGGCGAGATTTTCCAGTAAGATCGGTCTTATTTGGTCTGGGCCTGCAGCTTTATGAGGGTTTAGGTTTATTAACAATTTTTCCATACGCTTTGTTGCTATCTCTATGTCAGGCATTTTATTTTGTGCCTTACATTCCTGAAATTTTGATCGCTTAGATTCTGGAGATTCATATTACAGAGAGATTTCAGGGACAGTGGTGACCTTTGGCTAAATACTGATTGAAACTGTTCATTCAGTATTGTCGCCTTCTTAGTATCTTCGGGGTAGCAGATGTTGTCCTTTTTTAGAGGAGCTACACTGGCCGAGTCTTGTTTTGAATGTTTAAGTAATGTATACAGTTTTTTAGTGTCAGGTTTATTAGGTATAGTGGAATTTTGTGGACTTTTTTCTTGATTTTGGTTTACATTAAGTATGTCTTCTAGATATTTTTGGTAAGCTTGTTTAGTTTGTATGCGTGTGATGTGTTTTGTTTTTAAATAGTTTTCCCTGTCCTTGGATTTCTTTGTTTTGGCCTGTTTTTTGTACAGTCTATCTCTCTTTCTGTACAACCTAGTGAGTGTAGAGTTAATCCAAGGAAATTTATCTTTAGTTCTTGCAGTTTTTGTTGGGACAAATTTACTGCAAGCTGCTTGTAATGCATCAGTGAAGTGGCTCCATAGGTCTTCAACAGTGTGCGTGTGTGTATGCATTGGATTTTAACCTGTCCTGATGATATTGTTGCATCAGAACTTTGATCCGTTCCCAATCAGCCTTTTTATACAAAGAAATTGTCCTGGCTTTTGTTTATTTATCCTTGGGGCCACGTTTATATGTATCTGTACTGTGTCATGATCGCTGAGACCTGGTATGACATTTGATCTGTTGACAAGTGTAGGATTATTTGTGAGGAAGAGATCTAATACATGTTTGTCTCTTGTGGGTGCGGTAACCATTTGTTGTAGACTGTGGTCATTTATCATATTGATGAAACGTCTATAGTATGTAGGATGTTTGCAATCTGAGCTGGGGCTCAGCTGGTCCCAGTCCATTTTGGGAAGGTTAAAATCTCCCCCGACCCAAATGTTAGGATTTGACTTTGTGACCAGTTGCAGTGACCTATTGAATTCTTGCAGACTATGTTCATCATGTTCGTGTGGCTTGTAGTAAGAACCTATAATGAGGGGTTTCTGACCAGTAAGTTCAATTTTGACCCAGATATTTTCGCAGTCAGTTTCATAATCTTTGACCTGTTGGGCGATTATTGTGTCGCGGACATCAATGAATACACCCCCACCCGTTTGTCCTATCCTGTCTCTCCTGAAGGGTGTATAGCCCATGTCAGGATCAAATATTTCATTGTCATAGTGTTTGGGTTTGAGCCAGGATTCTGTGCCAATGATTATATCTGCTTTAGTTGAGTGTAAGAGATTTTCATACTCATGTTTTTTGTCTACTATTGACCTACAATTGATTACTATTACTTTAACAGATCTTTTAATTTTATTTTTCTTAGGCTGAGGTTTGATTTTAGTTTGATTTCTTTTGGTTTTTGGTGTGGAAGTGTAATTTGGTATATTTATATTATCAAGTTGAGTTTCATTCAAAATATCAAACTGATTTTCAGATTCATATGAGTCCAGGCTTCTCGTTTGATTGGTGGCGATATTTATGTTTTCACAAGCTAAACATTTCCATACGCCTACCTTGCTGGAGTCCTGTCCCATTCGGTCATACATACTATTTGTTATGTTTTGGCAGTCAGCGTGATACCATGTATAACAGCCATCACACTCTACACCCTTACATCTCCAGGTTACAGGCTGGAAACAGCTCCCACAAGGAAAGACTGTTGAGGAGTCTCCAATAACTTCCTCCACCTGATTTGGCCCTGGGTTGGATTCAATATCTACAGACAAAGTTAGCAATAACGCTGCCAGGAAAAGCAAATTTTGGTTGACACTTTTACCTTTGTCTTTCCGTCCAGGTCTGTACCATAGTGTGAACTTCACTATTGAAGTAATGGCCAGTTTACAGTCTGGTTTTCCTTCCTTCTCTGTGAAAAGTCGGACCTATTTCTGGTGATTGGGGAACCTGTTGGCAAGATGTATGCAGCCGGAAACAACAACACACATTATTATAGTAAGTTGGAACATTGTTTTGTTTCATAGACGCTTTTACTATACCTGTAATGTTGTAATACACATTTATTTTGTGATAGTTGTTTCAAAATAAATCAACTTCCGGTTTAAGAGCGGACGTGACCTTGACTCTGAAACAGCTGATTTTGAAGTAACTATAAACTCGTGAAAATTTACTATAGTCCGATTTACTAGTGATATTTTTTTAAGTGAAGCAGGTAGCTTTAACCTTTAAAATGAGTTGAGAACCCTCTCACCATATTTTCTTTTGTTGTAAACCTGAAAAATTAAAGATTTTCCGAGAGAAATAAAAAAGGAAGTCAGTGTCGTAGGCACGCGCACATTCATACAATAGACGCATACATCCATACAATTATAGCTCATATGAATGGGCCACATTAAAGTATTCATCCACACACACACACACACACATATACTATTATTGTTGTTATTACTGTTGTTGTTATTATTATTATTATTGTTATAATTACTATTTTAGCTGTTATTATTATTTCTATTATTATTGGTTGTATTACCATTATTATTATTGTTATTATTATCATTATTATTATTTCTTATTTTTTATTCTTATTATTATAATTAATTAGAAACCATTACTTTATCTATTATGTTATGATGAAATTACTAAGACTTGTTAAAACATAATCAAAGGTGAAAATTTAATTTGAATTGGCCATTGTCACTTCACATATGAATTTGCCATGTACGCGGGAGGTAACGTCAACGTCTCTTTTGGCGTTATAACCTGCACGCGCGACATCGTGAGTCCCTTGGTACGCAATGACGTAACGTCGTATAAACATATCTGTAACTATTTGTTCATTTAGCACATTCCCTGAGAAAGATAGCTCATTCTGTCGAAACTGTCGGGAAAAATGTTGAGAACATACTTACTTTCCCTTATTTCATTACTTATTTGTACCAATTCTTGCCGGAACATATTACGGATTATACAGTGGCTTTAGTTAATAAAAAATATTTGGCAAATTCTGAGATTTAGTGACCTTGGGGATTTTGTTTAAAGTGACAATATTCTATGGAATTGATGCAGCACGGAAACATTCATTATGGATGGAAACGTTACAAAGAGAAGGCTGAATCGATTCCGAAAATTATGCGAACGAGAAGAAAGGTATGATTCTGACACATTTCTTACAATACTGTGTAGATAATAACTTAATACCTAATGCATTTTCTCTAAAGTTCCATTTAACAATGGATGAAACACCGGAGGAGGAACTGAGGTATAAGAAAATATTATCGCAAACTTGTTTTGTACCCATAAAGGAACTGTTGAAGGAAATATTCGTAGACTTTCTAATATCCAACACGTAGTGAAAAGGATAACAGAGGAAATTAAATGAAGTTTAGATGAAAATCAGTGCAACACGGTTATAGAACAATCAAATAGATGGAGACACAAGGTAAGAACAGATAAGTCTACCAAAAAGAACAATAAATTGCACAACATTGGTCATATACTGGACTTCGTACACAAAGCAAATACACAACTGAACCACGAGCATGACGGGGTAAACATGTTTGTGACTGTACAAAGATACGCATGTAATGAGTTCCTTTCCGAGACTCTTGGTCTGCGAGTGCATGTTAAATATTCAAATTTCAAGAACGAGCACTCTTCTAATGGATTTTCATTGTGAGTCTGACATTTTGTATTTTTTGATTTTGGGGGTTCGTGACTTTAACGCGTCCTAATTTAACTGGTAGCTATATGATTTTTCTGAAACTTTCAGGATCTTTTCCTAAATAACTATGTTATTCAAAACAAGTAAAACCGAGAGAAAGATATTCCAAGAAAAGAAAATATTTTGTGAAATTGAGGTGACCGATTAGGAATTTTGTTGAGTGTAGTGTCGATGAGATGTAAATAAGAATTTTTGAAAATATGTAATATTCTTAAATATTTACTTAAGTAATATTTTCTACTTAAGTTGCTTTATGAATACATGGAATACGGACCCAGGTATGCGAGTTATAGAAATTAATTTAAAATAACTTATAATAAAACAATAAGTCGTAGGTATCGAAATAGATCAATAAATATTGATTTAAGATATGTTCAGAGGTCAGTTAAAAGTTAAAATGCCATGATATTGTACCGATGTTGACCCGATTTTGCTTTGTCACAGTACACATAGTAGCATCTCTATTATAATAAACTGTATAACTTATTTCCTTGTTAACATACACTTGTTTTAGTTGTATCATCATATCATCAACTAAATACTCCTGTCATTTAATCTAATCAGTGAATTCGTTTTTCTTATGGAATATATATATATATATATATATATATATATATATAGATGGGGAATAAAATATTTATACAGTGCTACAGTTTATAAAAACCCAAGCGCTTTCGGCTTACGCCTTCATCAGGGGTACACAAACACGAAAAGGACAAAAACGAAACAAAAAACACTAAAATACACGGCGGTTTAAATAAAACTCTTTAAAAACAATTGATCGTTTGGCAATGTTGCAGGGACTGCTTACTTTCTTACTTTGAATAGACACTCTGGAGCCAAATGTGATTCTAATAAACGAACATATCTGGTTGGATAAGAGTAAAACTGTACAGCAACTCCAAAGCTAATAAAAACAATGAATACGGCCAAACAAATAAAATAAAATAAATGGAGATATTTTGATGAAGGGAAGTAACACAAGTACTAATAATAGAACATTGCTGGTAGGATGAAGGTAAAATTGTACGCTGACATTTATGATTAGTTATGAAGGGAGAGTGTGTGAGTGAATAGCCCTACATCAATACCTAAAACATAGAATCGATACTGCAGGATAAAGTAAAAATAACTCCAAAGATAATCAGAACTATGCATAAGGCTAAAATAATATATAAATGGAGAAAATAGGATCAAGGGAAGTAATAAAAATCAGAGTATGTGTGTATACATTTGTATCTTCTATAAGATGTATCTAGTCCCCTTTGTTGATTCCTACTGGATCTTTTGTGTTTAAGCGTCTTATCCAGTACGTTTCACGCAGTTTACGTTCTGCGTCGGTCCAATTTGGATTGTGTTCGATGCATGTCAGAGACAAGGATAAGACGTACTGGATAAGACGCTTATACACAAAACATCCAATAGGAATCAACAAAGGGGACATTTTGCCATTTGTCGTCTTTTCGTCCTGTCGTCTTTTCGTTCTGTCGTCTTTTCGGGGGAGAAATAACGAAAAGACGAAAAGACGACAAATAGCAGAAATCAGCCACCATAGTTATCAATGTCTATTGTTTCAATGAATATATCTGAAATTGAAAGCATACAGTAGAAAGCGTCTACCATGCCCAAATTAACGCAAACCAATTCCTCGCGAAATCGGTGAATGATTCATGTTGACATTTTAAGAATATATAATTCGAGTCTTCTCTTCCAGAAGTTAATTTACTAAACTGTCTTATGAAGTAGATATCAGAGAATGTACTCATGGTTTTGGATTACTTGAATTTTGCATATTTCCTGCAAATGTTGTAAATAGGTCACTGTACGACACTTATTTGTTTCACAACATTTGAGCGGAAATACTGTGTAAGAGGAGATAGGTATGCGTGTTAAGAGCAATATTTTGAAAAACTCTGTACGGGTGCTTCTGATATAATATAGAATGTGCTTTACAAATATTATGTTTTACAAACAATTTTCTGAGAATATGTTTTACAAACAAGATGTAAACCAAAAATTCGATTAAGAATTTTATTTCTGTAAATAATGTATGGCTCTGTGGAAAGCGCAAATGCATTGCAATGAACAACGTAAATGTAAGTTTGCGGATAATTTATGTCAACAACAATTCATAGAGTATGTCTGTTGAGGTAAAAGAATCATCAACAGCTGTTATATTTTCTTTTGAAGTATGTAAATAGTTTAACGTCATTTTAAAATATCGTTCAATCGCGCGTGCGTCCGTGTGCATGTGTGTGTGTGTGTGTGTGTGTGTGTGTGTGTGTGTGTGTGTCTGTCTGTATGTCTGTCTGTCTGTCTGTCTGTCTGTCTGTCTGTGTGTGTGTGCGTGTGTGTGTATGTGTGTACGTGTGTACGTGTGTACGTGTACGTATACGTGTGTGTACGTCTACGTGTGTGTACGTCTACGTGTGTGTACGTGTACGTGTGTGTACATGTGTGTACTTGTCTGTACGTGTGTGTTTACGTGAGGTGTGTGCTTGCGTGCGTTTGTGTGTGCTTGCTTGCTTGCTTGCGTGCATGCGTGCATGCCTGCATGCATACGTGCGTCTCTACGTGTGTACATGTGTGTACGTGTGTGTACATGCGTGTACTTGTTTGTACGTGTGTGTTTACGTGTTGTGAGTGCCTGCTTGCGCGTGTGTACATGTATATACGTACGTGCGTGTACTTGCATGTGTGTGTGTGTGTGTGTGTGTGTGTGTGTTTGTGTGAGCGTGTGTGAGTCCGTACGTGCGTGCGTGCGTGCGGGTGTGTGAGTGTGTGAGTGTGTGTATGTGTGTGTTTGTATGTGAGTGTGTACGTGTGTGCATGTACGTGTGTGTGTGTGTGTGTGTGTGTATGTTCGTTTACATGTGTGTACGTGTGTGTACACATGTGTACATGTGTGTACATGTGTGTACTTGTCTTCACGTGTGTGTTTACATGTTGTGAGTGCTTGCGTGCGTGTTTGTGCATGTATATACATACGTGCGTGTACTTTCATGTGTGTATGTGTGTTTGTGTGTGCGTGCGTGCGTGCGTTCTTGTGTGCGTGTGTGCGTGCGTGCGTGTGTGTGTAAGTGTGTGCGTGTACGTTTGGATGTGTGTACGTTTACATGTGTGTACGTGTGTGTACATGTGTGTACATGTGAGCACTTGTCTGTGCGTGTGTGTTTACGTGTTGTGAGTGCTTGCGTGCGTATGTGTACATGTATATACGTACGTGCATGTACTTGCATGTGTATGTTTGTGTTTGTGTGTGCTTGCTTGCTTGCGTTCGTGCGTGCGTGCGTGCGTGCGTGTGTGTGTACGTGTGTACGCGTGTGTATACGTGTGTATGCGTGTACTGTGTATGTATGTATGTACATCTGTATGTTTGTGTACGTGTGCATTTGTACATGTTTTTACATGTGTGTACTTGTATGCACATGTGTGTACATGTATGTACGTGTGTGTACTTGTCTGTACGTGTGTGTTTACTTGTTGTGAGTGCGTGCGTGCGTCGGTGTACATGTATATACGTACGTTGGTGTACTTGCGTGTGTGTGTGCATGCTTGCTTGCATGTTGGTTTGACGATCGTGCGTGTGTGTGTGTGTGTCCATGTGTGTGTGAGTGTGCGTGCGTGCATGCTTGTGTGCGTGCGTACGTATAGCATACATGTGCTTGTGTTTTTGCGCGTGCCTGTGTACGTTTGTGTACGTGTGTGTACGTGTGTGTACATGTATGTACGTGTGTACGTGTGTGTGTGTGTGTGTGTAAGCGTGCGTGTGTGCGTGCGCACGTGCGTGCGTGCGTGCGTGCGTGTGTGTGTGTGTGCGCGCGAGCGCGCGATCATGCGTGCGTGAATTATATTGAATTGAATAAGATTTTAAATCTGAATATTATTTTAGCCTTATTCAATTAACTTTGGAGTTGTTTTTGCTAAATCATGCAGTATCGATTCTTTGTCTTAGGTATAGAGGTAGGGTTATTCACTCACATACTCTCTCCTCATAACTAATCATAAATGTCAGCGTACAATTTTACTTTCAGTCAACCAGCAATGTTCTATTATTAGTACTTTTGTTACTTCCCTTGATCAAAATATCTCCATTTATTTAATTTAATTTGTTTAGCCTTACTCATGATTTTTATTAGCTTTGGAGTTGCTTTATACTTTATCCTGCAGTACCGATTTTAGGTTTTGAGGTAGGGTTTGTGTTATCTTTTTCACATTTTTACTCTCTCTTCATAACTAAATGTCAGGGTACAGTTTACCCTCATCCAACCAGATATGTTCTTTAATTAATATCACATTTGGCTCCAGAGTGTCTATTCAAAGTAACCAGTTTCTACAACACTGGCAAACGATAAGTTGTTTTTTCAAAAAGTTTTATTTAAACTGCCGTGAATTTCGTGTTTTTTGTTTCGTATTTGTTATTTTCGTGTTTGTGTACCCCTGATGAAGGCGTAAAGTCGAAAGCGCTTGGGTTTTTATAAACTGTAGCACTGTATAAATGTTTTTTCCCCATCTATTAATTTGTTCCAACATTTTCGTATCCCCTTGGGGATCCAGTGCTTTTTGAAAGGTATTTTGTAGATGTATGTATTTTCTCACCCTTATATATTATTATATATATTAGCTCGAAATACCCTTTTGGGTGAAATGTCAAGAAAGTGGTCGTTAAGTAGAAAAAATATCAAAATGATATATTTCAGCAACTGTTTGTTGGAATCAAAATGTTTAAGTAGTTATGGTAATAAATGACATAAATGAATCTAATTTATTATCTTACGTTCCAAAAAAAATATTTTTAAAGAAGTTTCTCCCTAATGTTTTCGCTCTAAGTCTTCCAAACATATATGGTCTACCTTATCATTTTTTTTATCGCAGATTAGCATATTAGAAGAAAAAATATATACCATAAAGAATGAGAACATGTCTTTTTTTTTCCATATTTTATAGATCTGTTTGGGAAAATATTATTATTGTTAAAATACTGATGGAAACATTGCAGTTTGACACATTGGTGCTAAACTAAGAACAATTATATATTATAAGTAGTATAGAATAGGGGAGGGAAATCATTGGGGCAGGATCTTCGGTAGTATAAAATAGGGGAGGGAAATCATCGGGACAGGATCTTCAGTAGGGGTAAAATTGGGGTTCAAAACTTCGGGTCTTCGGGTAAATGCTGGTTCAAAACTTCGGGTCTTTAGGTAAATGGGGGTTTAAGACTTCGGGTCTTCGGGAAAATGAGGGTTCAAGACTTCGGGTCTTCGGGTTTCCTCGGTGTATCGCGCGTCACATTACCACGTGTCATATACCCACGTGTTAGATTCAACATGACTCGTAACTTCGGTTTTCCTCGGTGTACCACGTCTCACATACCACGTGTTCACCCACGTGTTCGTCCGCGTGTCGGATTCAACATAAACTTTTTTTCAAGCATACGCAACAAGGTGACGTATCATACGAAGTGTTGCATCGAGTGAGCTATTACCCGATCCGCTCCATGAGCGTCGTCATGTCATTTTTCTTTTGCGGCTAGCAATAATATATAAAAACAACTCGGTGCCGTGTGTCTGACCTTTACTATTGGTTTATTGATCGCGCGAACCTCTTTGATGAAACATGGATAAAGAGAAAATATTAGAAAGACATTATTTTAACCCGAAGAGTCAAGCCGCGCTATGCAGGACAGCAGAAATTGTTAAAAGTGCTCAAACAAAAGCATCCCGGAAAAATTGCGATTAACTACGTAAGAGAGTGGTTGAACAATCAGGATGCATATTCTTTACAGAAGCCAACACATATTAGAATGGTATAAAAAATGAATAATTTGATAATGATGTTGACGAATATTTGCGGTCAACCGCACTCTTATCATTTTAGTGGTTCTGCTTCATGGTCTTAAATATTATCTACAATGTTCTACACCGTGTTATCGCATTCATAAAATTGTGTCCTACTTATTAATGTATGTCGACCGTTTGGTGCGTCTATCTATAGAAACTATTTGTGCAATTGAATAAAGGAAGTTTAACTGTTTACTATCACCCTGTTTCATTATACTAGTTTTGACAGACACTTTCGAACGTCTTACATATAATGAACGAATGACCGATATGGGTTCTCCCATTATGTCGTGTTTTAATTATATAATTAACAGACAGACAGACAGACAGACAGACAGACAGATATATTTTATTGATTTAAACTTTACAAGTTTATCATCATATACAATATGCAAACATTATTCGTAACAGAATAAACAAAACAAACAAACAACACTAGTTTCAAATAAACTGTAATATTGAATAATTAGAAATATTAAATAATTGAATAAATATGTGGAAATGACACTGAACTTTAACTTACGCAAATTAAATTAAATATTAAATTAAAAAACAATTTTATTCTCATTATCACAAAAGCATTAACATAAATAATTAATTGATAATAGTTTTCATTTGAGGATAAACCTAGTTTTGATTAAACAATAAATCATTACGAGAATCAAATGCTTCTTTTATAAACCAAGATAAATTAAACAACTCTTTCTTATTACGTGTTTTCATTAGCTCTATGAATTTTAAAACACTTGGACGTTTATAATAGTACTTTTTAATGTATTTTCTTTTATATTAACATATACAGGACAAATCAAAACAAAATGGTATTCATCTTCAATGTCATTAGAATTACAAATGGTACAATAACGTTGGTTTCTTTCTAATCTGTTCTGTCAGTTTCAATCCGCAGTGAATGCGACGATAGTCTTAGTTTTGATAAAACAATTCGCAACTTATATGGTAAAATATCGAGATATGGTTATATTCAAAATTGCCTTTAAAATGTAAATACATTGACAAAACTCTATTATTTACAACATCGCTGTTCCACTTTTGAACAAAACAATCGACTAAACGCTGTTTAAAAACACTATGAAATGTTTTCCAAGGAACACTATTTGGATTATTCCAAACATAGCCAAAACCATACTCGTTTAGAAGCTCTTTAATATGCCCAGCCCATTTATTACGCCAATTTTCTATGTTATTGACGGAATTATTGTAAATACTAGAAATTATAATATTGTCAGAGTTAACTGTTTTGCACCAATATTTAACGATTCTAACATAGCGCAATATATACAATGGATACCGCCCAAATTCCCCGTAAATACCCGCATTGCTAGTAGAAGTCTTAATATTTAAAATATATTTACAAAATTTTAAGTGAATCCTTTCAATTTCTTTCGACTTAGAAACCCCCCAGGCGTCACAACCATAATTCAAAATGGATCCAACAAAGGAGTCGAATAATTGACAGATTGTCTTCGGTTTAAAATTAAACTTCTTAGTATTAGCAATTAATATATGTAAAGCCTTTAAACCCTTCCCTGCTAAACTTACTTGATTTAAAAAAAATGTTCCGGTATAAATAAAAATAACTCCCAGATAATTAAAATCGTTAACTATTTCTAAGAAGTTGTCGTTATATGTCCATAACATGACCTCTGTGTTCTTTCTTCGTTTATCCTTTTGTGTTTGTGTGTTCTAGTGTATAGTAGAGAGAATACATCTGCATGCTATTTTCCTGTTGATTGTTTTATTCTTTATTTTACGTCTTCCAAACATGAAATGTTATATAGGAGACCGGGACCTCGATTTTAAATCTCATCCGAAAGATTGTGGAGGAACATATTGTAATGAATCATTCAATACAACGAACTATTGTATTTTATGCGCTTACAATGTGTAGCGAAATATATAAAATGAACCCTTGACGACCGTCGGACATGACAAAACTAAAAATATAGCAGACTCAGTTTGATTGAGCCTGTTCATGAGTGAGCATATAAACGTGCAAATCACTCACGCCTCCTAGCAACGCCTTAAGCGGTATTCTATATTTAACATAGTAGCTGTACCAATTTAGTCACCTGAAGATGTTGTCCAAACAGAAAGTTGCAGGGAACAAGTATTATATATACTCAATATCTGTTGTTGTAATTTCCATAACAGTTTGCGTCTGGTCCCCAAATAAAATAATGGAAGTGCCCTAATTGTGAACATAATGGGCGAACTAAAATAATAGAATTTTGAAAGGGGACCTGCGTCCTGCTTCAAACAGCAAAAGGGTTATATTAAAAAGCAGAAAAACGTAGACCAAGAATGATTAAACAATACCCATAAGTATGTATAACTTGCAGTAGTGGAACCACTCAAATAACATGTCCAAAACATGTGAAACTAAGGTAATTTTCCAAAAGTACAATTAACAACAATAAACATAATTATCGCGCTCAACGATCTGCAAATATCGGAATGTATAACAGCACTCAAGGAAACTTGTTCATATTATATTTGTTCGAGTACACTTGGGGGCTGGTGGATTAAGAATGAGGAATAGCGGAGTTAAAATAAGGACACGACACTCCCAGGCGAGTGAAATTGAGGACCAACGGAGTGAAAATGAGGAGATGCGGAATAAAATTATGGACAAGCGGAGGAAAAACGAGGTATGACACAGTGAAAATGAGACTCCCGATTTACTAATGGGACTCATCGCAGTATAGTATTGCGACATGCACTGAAACAGGCGCGTCTTCTGTTAATGGTTTTGAAATCATTTACATATATGTATGAAAACGAGTACATCACCGCATTTTAAGAAGACTACGAACGGTGTAATTTGGAAGCTCTAACGCGGGATAGTGTGGCAACAGATAAGCACGTATGTTGCTGTTGTGGACTTGGCTTTATTTCGGAGAGAGACGTTTATGTGCACGAGGAGCTTGACCATTCCGAATCGGAGATAAAAGACGCTATCGTCGAAAATGTGTTTTCATCAAAATTATTTAGACAGTTTAGATTGTGCCAAATGTAACCCGCACCACTTAATGAACAAATACCATTTTCGAAAATTCATTAAAAAAGACTGCAGTGAGTGTCACGAAAATATGGAAAGTATTGATCATTGTGCAAAGTGCTCGCCTAGTTGGTCATATTGTCCGCTGTGTGCGAAGTACTACCCATTTAACGCGTGACTCACCCGTTCAGCATCACAATGGTATTTCGCCAAAATTTAGAGGCACACATAGATGAACCAGTTAAAATAAACAATAACGGACCATACAACCGGAAACGTGGTTAATTTGCTATCTTTAAGTTATTTAAAACCTCTATAGCCAGTGGTAGAGCACTGGGCCCACAAGCGGAAGGTCGTGGGTTCAAACCCCGCCGGATGCTGGTCTCTCCATTATCATCTTTCATTTATTCATTGCTTATCATTCATTACCATTCGGCAAAAATCCACCTTCTCGGCCCTCAAATTTGCTTCATGAGTAGTTAGTACCTCACTGCTGACTTGTGACGATGTTAGGCCGACGTTCACTGAAAGAAGGGAAGCTGTAGACAGAAATTCGTTGTTTCTTCGTATGGCGCGTCTAAAGTATGCAGTGGCCAGTAGCCTAGTAGTGGCATAGTAGCTTGAATGGAGTACCATTGAGTACTAGGGGGAGGCTGTTTCACAGCAATAGACAATATCAGAAGACATATCAGCAATGTCCCAGAAACAGTACAATCCGAAGGAAAAAAGAGAAAAAGCAGGTGAACTGCGGGTGAACAGCGAGAGTCGTCGCAGAAACGGAATATACAGCGAGGCTTCAGCAGAAAGTATGTCAGAACAGATCACCATCTAGTAGGAAGGACAACAGCAGAGCTGGCGGAAGACGGAGTGAGGGGAGGCGAAAGAAAGGAGCAGATAAAAGGGGTTGAGAAGGTGGGCCAAAAAAGTAAAAAAAAAGAAAAAAAAGAAAAAAAAAAGGTTATTTAAAACCTAAGTTTGGATGTGAGCGCGCATACGTGAAAATCAGCGGTACTAACAAAGGAGTGCCAAAGTGAGTATTTTATTTTTTCTAAACATTGTCTTGTACAGGACAGGCTAGCTTCCCTGTGATATGGAGTTTACAGAGTTTCCTTTTGGAGTAACAGCCTATAAAAAAAAAAAAAAAAATTATAAAGCCAATACTCGCTGAAAGTTATAAACTGCAAAAGGAGTATGATATGATTTATCTAACGCCTGTGGATTTGTAAATATCGTTCTATACAAGTGTCTCAAAACTGCCAACGCAAAACCTGTATATGGACATGTTGTTATTGAGGATATTACATTGTCCCATATTTGGTAAGAAACGGATGGACAATGGTCGGATATTCTAGATAATACGCATGTAGAGGATATACCAGAATCAGTCTTTATTCAAATGAAAAGATCAAATCAGTTCCAAACGACAAGAATGCAAACCTGTACTTAGGTGATGAAGTAACTACTAAAAGAGGAATCCCTAACCACAGTGTGACGTTGTTTCAGTGGGTTCTTACAAACATGGATAAGACTATTTTACTATCACACAACAAATTCAAATGAAACGCTATTATCGAGGAATGACAAATTTTATCGCGTATAATTTGGATTTGATTAATCTATCTACACCTGCGAACACAACGTGTTGGAGCTGTGGGAAAATAGAAGAACCACTCAAATATTGTGCTAAGTGCAAAGTAGCCAGATACTGTGACGAGAATTGCCAGCATAGAGACTGGAGGCGGAGGGCATGAGCCGTGGCTAGCATATTTCACTACCGCTCATAAACAATCAAACCGAGACTGCAATATTTCGTAGGTGTCGTGCTCGGCCGTTTCCAAAGGTCCATTATCATACTCTTATTCATAAACTAATTTACATGCCACCTAAATCGTTTTGAATTACATGTACTCTTAAAGGCGACTTTGTTTAATAATTTAATCAGAAAAGATATGTTCGAAATCACAACTGCATCAGATAGGAAGGTTTTGTGAGTAAACAGTTCATAAAAATGATACCAGTTGTTAGACTTCAGCAGTTGTTTTGACTCAGTCCGGAAAGAAACAATGACGTGAAAGCACGATACAAAATCATCATTAAAATGAGGTTTGATTTATTTAAAAGGCCTAACACACAAAGACGTTCTGGAATTAGCACTAAACCATTAAAAATGTCAAGGGACGTGAAAAGAATAAAGTACCAACCAGCGTATGTTAGAACGCAAAAATATACCGCCTATGACAATGGAATAGCGGGTACAAAAGCAACAAGTGCAGCAAGGTAAAGGTACAAAAAGGCGTCAGACAAAAACGATTTTGACAAAAACGAAACGTTTAAAAGAGCCGTCTAGTGTAAAAGTGCCTTCAAAAGTACACACTTCTTCACAATCGTCTACTATTTCAAAACAAGACATCGAAATGATTTCATAAGTGCGTCTCAACTCCTCCTCCGCCTCATTTAGCTGTAGACAGTCGTGTAAGAAAGACATGTTTGAGTGCGATATTTGTCTCAAACAATTTGCAAGATCGGATAACATGATGCGTCATAAGAAAATGGTACATGGAGAAGAAAAAAGCAGCATTGAAAAGGATGATGATACATTGTCCATGACTACTAACACATCCGATCAATCGGATGTATCAGAATCATCGGATGATGAACATTATAAACAAAGTGATGCGGAAGATATGGAAAGCGACGTCGATGACGATCCTTGGACACGTCTTATGGACGAGACGTTTGAGAGTTGTCAGTCTGAATAAGAAGAACGAGTACAACAACTAATGGATGACGGTATGAAGGAAAAACTGTGCAAGGGTGTACGAGAAGATGACGAATAATTACCGCGACGTTCTTATGAATGTGTTTCTGGAGAGGCTCGTTTGGTATAACAGGATGAAAAGGGATTCAGTTTACAAAGCAATCAAAGAAACCGTGAATAATTTAAAAGACATAGACCTTTATGAAAGTGATGAAGCGTTAAGATACGGAATACATAAACGACGATTTCTCTTCGATAAAATACTGAAACAGTTCGATCCACCGGAAATTGATTCCGAAGATGAAGACAAAATGGAGGATGTAGACGAATGAAACATACTTTAATGTGCAGCAAATAAATGTTAGTAAAAGTATATTTAACCGTTTAAATTGTAACATTTCTGTAAATCATTTTTTAATGTTAGCTGAATATTTTTAATTTAAATCTTAAAAGTGTACTTTATTATCTTCCTTTATAACAACACCTTTATTACAGAGATGTCACACGTTTATATTATTTCGTAGTATTTCGTATATATAGAATCTAAAAAACTATATTCACACGCAATTTGCTTAAAATGATAAATATATTCTAATTTGTTTGGTTATCTTTACCTTCTTTCGAAGAATGTGTGTTTAATGATTAAAATGGATAAATGGTTGCTTCCATATGTTTTATACGTTTTCAAGAGTTGAACTATTGAACTGTTATATGTTCACATGACTTACGTAACCATTTTGAATGCAAACAAATACATACACAAACAACTGGTGGATCTAATCCATGCCATACATTAATTTTATATAAATGTAGAACATTTTCTTAAAAATTACTTCCCTTTATAAAACAATAGTTTTACACACTTAAGCTACAGAACTAATAGTATCCTCATGCTCTCATTTCAACTCCTCATATCCTCATGTTCACGTCTCGTTACTCACTGGAGGTGAGAGCGACCTATACATTGATGATACCTTTTTAAAGAAAGGCACACATGAATAGTGATTTATAATGACGTACACCCACAATTAATCACTGATACTGTTCATTAAACGACTAGTACAGTAAAGTTGTGTCATATACGCCTGAATGGTAAACAGTTAACTTGAGGTGTTAAATATGTTGTCAGGTTAGTTAGTGGAAAGAGTTCATGGTGGGACGACATATCCAAGGTTGGGTAACAAACATATCTTCGTTATATCATCCTACGACAGACAAGTTTTAGGTGAATAAGGTGACGGATTTGTCTCGAATAAAAACTCAATTTTGCAACAGGATTGGATGATAATAGTTAACATTCGGTAATTTTCGTTGGCGTCTTTCGATATATCTTGCCATATTGTTTACCTCAATTACAGTTCATTCAGTGAAACTAAACATCCTTTCAATCGTTTGTCTGTATTGTGCATCGATTTAAATTAGCACTTCCATTACACGAGATGTAATTAAGTTCTAAAACACTTCTTTTTCCTAGTCATTTACCTTTCTAAACATAGACATCAATGTTCTAACTCTTATTTTTATCAAAGAAAATATACATTTAAACTAGTAAAGTGTCAATACACTTTTTCAAAATGTCAAAAAGTTCCGGTTATCTCAAGGTAAAACTATTACAACTTAAATCATAATAAAAGTTTATCTCTGTGTACACAATAACAGAACGAAGTCTGCGTGACTATTCTATAGTTATTTAATTTATATAAAAGAAATACAAAAGTAGCTACACATGATTATCAAATCAAACATTCGTCAAATCAAAAAGAAAAAAATACCCAAATGTCCAGCGATTACATTAAACCGTTCTACTATCTATTCTATAACACTGGACGTATATAAATCGTCACTTGTCATCAGCTATGGGCTGATTAATGTCAACCACAAATTTTAATTCAGCATTTTAAATATTCAATAGACGTTTTTCTCTGTACAAATCATGAACACATATACTTTAGCCCATCGGCTTAGCTACTATTAGGCAATATATGCCAGTGCATAAACACATCAATTTGAAAAATAAAAAAACATGTCCAAAAACGCAATTCAAACTGAAGTCGGAGCGGGGTGGGGTGGGGTGGTGGCCCTAGTTTGTCAGGCATAAGAAGTGTGCATACGTCAGCTACGCCTCTGATAGCCTATAATCCATCATACAACCGATTGTGATGCGTTTGCGACATGTTTAACATTTTAAAGATAACACTACTCAGTATCACCATAAAGTTGAATTTCTGAAAATATTTTATATAAAGTACCCTTTTCACGGAGTAAAGATACAGACATCCCATTCATTTCGCATTCTGAATAATATATGCGCGACAAGCGCGAAGTTTATAACGTTGGGGAGGAGTGTGGTGTTCAAATTCTTATAAACGTTCTCAGTTAGGCTATTGACAAAATATACTCATTACATTTATTACGCAAACCATCATGTACCGTGCAAATAGTTTCTCATTAAACAGAAAATTGAATAGGGTACATCAGGATTTTTCTAGAAACGCCTTAAATTATAAAAAAAATATCCAGTTAATGATAAAACACTTATATCGATCAAAATATGATGTTAGAACCGTTGTGTTGATGTCTGAACTTTCCATATAGCTGGGGCGGAATCGGACTTAAAATACTGAAATTAGGGCTCATTCATTATGTTTTGGTCATGTAGACTAGAAAATAATTGTATTTGTCAATTTTAAGACAGACAACTAGATTCCCATAAAAATCCTGTACTCCCTTTAAAAAACGGTGGAGTTAGACATGATAACCTATGAATTACGCCAGTCCTAATCATGACGAAGATACTAATGTAAAGTCGTTGTTTTATTATTATTACAACTACAAAACAATAAAAAAATCTACAAAATTCAAATTTATTGAACGCCCCTCCATTCACAGTCGAACTAACTTACATTTCCGCCACCAGTCGATAAAAAACGTGTTGTCATTTAAAATCCATTTTTAAAATGTCAATTTAAAGCATTAACGGTAACATGTTTTTTTTAATTCCAGGACAAATACTTTCATTTGAACGCGTACCATTGAATTAAACCGATAAATACGTCTAAAATTCATTGTTGAAACCGTTTTTTAGTAAAGTCTTATACTTGATGTTCATCGCGCTAAAAATAAATGCCGATGTTCTAGATTTTGTCGTTGTTTTTCAAATATCTGAGTTAGCTGCGGTCGTATCTTTTCTCAACCATTCTATGCGCTAACCGAGTCAGCTCCACTTAAAGTATAAAGATCGAACCCGCATAAAAGTACACCAGTATTTTGGCGGTAAGGTTAAAGGTGGGAACATCCACACTTGACGGGAGATTAACGGCAGAGGCACATGATGTCATCAAAACGACATCGATTGAGTCACGTGGTATAAGTCAGTGATGGCACCAAAACGTCCTGAGGACGCTCGTTGTTTCTCTTATTAGTCAGTGTAGGATTTTTCGGGTTAATCTATGTCATTTCCTTTCAAGTTTTAGCAAAGAACCTTAGTGATAAATGTTTGCTATATCCATTCATCAAATCATCCTAAATATTTAAAGTATGTCAAACGTGTGTGACATCTCGTTACGGGTCAATGTCATTGTTTTCAACACATCGTTTTTATCTGATAAAAATATTAAAGGTTGTTCAAAGTGACAATGATACATTTTTAACAATAATCAAAATTTCAGCGTTACATTTTTAAAAAATATTGACTGACATGCAATATTCAACACTGTCCATATTACAAAAGTACATATTGACAGCTATTTAAGGAAAAAGTTTCTTATTCATTCAAATAAATATCAAATATCGGTAATAAACATAATTCATCGAGATGTTTCGAACAAAATTGCTCAGATTTTATGATTGAAACTAAAGCGACGGTATGCACCTTTAACAAAATACCATAATGGACCAATTTAAGCTGGACTAACTTAACCTTTTTAACTGATACGCCATCTTGTTTCGTATGCTTCAAAATAAGTTTATGTTGAATCCGACACGCGGACGAACACGTGGGTGAACACGTGGTATGTGAGACGTGGTACACCCAATCGTGAACGCTCGGCCAATCCCGTCATTCTTCGGGATCCCGCATCGTGTGTATCACGGCGCTTCGGTATGTTCAAAATCTTTACATTCTGTTAGCCGGAAGGCAACGGCACAGAAAATAGTGCACTGTTGCTAAGCTGTTGCTACATAAACAATATGGTCGCTTGCCACACGTGTTGATGTATAATTTGCGTTGCATGTTTATTATTTACCATACAGATGAAGATTTTATCACTGCTTTCACGTAAATAAACTATAGATGGAGCAATCGGCTAAATGACATTGAAAAATGTTGAAGATAACTTTGATTTTGAATGCAAATTCTTTTTGGCGGGAATTTGACGCGCGTCACGCTAGTGTGACGTAACCAATAAAGAAACCTGCGTATTACATTCGAGTTATGCTGCGAAGCAGTGTACGAGATGTGGCGAATGGTGGTACACCGAGGAAACCCGAAGACCCAAAGTCTTGAACCCTCATTTTCCCGAAGACCCGAAGTCTTAAACCCCCATTTACCCGAGACCCGAAGTTTTGAACCCCCATTTTACCCCTACTGAAGATCCTGCCCCGATGATTCCCCTCCCCTATTTTATACTACCGAAGATCCTGCCCCGATGATTTCCCTCCCCTATTCTATACTATATATCTGCATTTTAATTAGTGTTTTTTTAAACTATTATAAATATCTGTTTGCGTAGTAGTATGAATGTTAAGTATGTGTATACACGCGAATGTTTACATGTGTGTTATAGTAAGAACGACACCGATACATGATAAGATAAGATTAACTGTACGGGGTTAGGTATAAGTTTAAAACTGCATGTATACTCACTGGTGTAGTGTCGTTATTTTAAACGATCACCTTTGAATAATAAATGATGGTTTGGTTTGGTTTGAATATTTAGCGTCATTTTTATGCCATCGAGGGCAAACAAACGATAATTTAGACTATTTATATGTAATCTTTAATAGGTATGTCAGTTGTCTGAAAATAAACATATTTAAGAGATAACTGAAGTAGTTTAATTAAATGGCCAGGGCTTTTTCCCACAAAATTGGGAAGAGGCCCAGGCCTGTCCATTTTGGGAAAAAAGAACGCGCTTATTTCTCATTTTGGGAAAAATACAAGGTTTCATAAATTAAGTAAATATGGCATTAATATACTTTATTTATATTGTCATCCATTATTTACCATTATTATTAACTTTTCCAAGTCGGAATTTACTTAGCAGCCAAAAACACACTGCAGAATTCATGCTTTTTCTCAAATTCTGAGAAACTGCTGTTTTCCGATTGGGAAATATTTCTGCCACAGTTGGGAAAAAACAGTCCAATTTTCTGTTGGGAAGAGGCCCTTTACAGGCCTCTGTTATATAAGGTAAAAAAGCCCTGATGGCGTGTCGCTTATGGGTATTTGGGTTATCAAAGAAAAATCATACACTTCCATTGAAGTGATACGACAGAAGTCAAAAGCATATCGAGCTAAAATAACAGTGGGAGGGAGGGGTATTACGTTCTCTTTCACTAGCAGATCCGGAGTAGGTGGTGCCGCAGCTGGGCGGGGGCTTTTGTTAAACCCGGAAAGTATATTTAAATTGACCGTTAATCCGGAGTTAGAACCGGCGTAACGTACTTCAAAGCTCAAATGTGTCAACAATGTATTTTCAGAGTATAAATCTGTGACATGTGGAGTTCCACAGGGTAGCATCTTAGGCCCTCTTTCACTAGGGCAAATACATATAATCATCCGTCCAAAAAACATGAACTACACATATAAGAATAAACAAATAAGAATTGGTGTAACAAATGGAGTTAAATCTCCGATAAATGTCCGCTTAAATGTCAGACTTACATTGCGTTTAAATGGTTGATTTTAAATTCTACATTTAACTGAATTCCAATTAAATTCAACACATAGCAATTCAGTATAATTACGGTTTTGTGGAATCCCTTAATTCATGCACTGATATTCAGGAACTGTTAACAACTGTTGTTTATAAATGGATAGTGTGGAGGTATTGTTTTTGTTGTTGTTATTCTGATTAAATTAACGAGATGCAAAATAAAAACTATATTAAAATATATGTTACATGTATAACAGGTGGTGAAAAAAATCGTTCCTCAACAAGGACTCGAACCCAGGGTCTCTGGTTAACCGTACCAGGGCTCTAACCGCTGAGCTATCGAGGACACACGGTTAGGAATCGATATTTCACCATATATCTGTACACGGTTACATACACCCCCATCAGATTGAAATTCGTCCCTGAATTTCTAATGGAGTTAACTCCAGGCCGGCTGTCAGACTTATTTTCATACTGTTTCATGCTTACAGACACGGTCCTGGCTCCCGGACGAGCCCCCAAATATAACAGGTGGTGAAAAAATCGTTCCTCAACCGGGACTCGAACCCAGGGTATCTGGTTTACCGTACCAGGGCTCTAACCGCTGAGCTATCGAGGACACACGGTTAGGAATCGATATTTCACCATATACCTGTACCCGGTTACACATGTGTAATTCATTTTAATATTACCATTTTAATATTCCTTACTGATATATGTGATATATTTACTATTTAATTCATAGTGACTGGCGATTTAAAAGAAAAACGGTGCTATGTATTTACATGTCTATAACTATAGACAATTTCTCTTTATTTAACTACCTTAAAATAAACTAAAATAACTAATTATTTCATAGTGATTGGCCACATTAAAAAAAATATATAACTGTGCCGAAACGTCTAGGGGCCGAAATGACTAGGTCCGAAATGGTTTGGTGCCGAAACGTCTAGGTGCCGAAACGTCCTGAAATCAACTATAATACCATTGGTCGAACCTTGGTCGATTCCTTATGATTGTCCAATCGCAAACTTGATAACATTGTATCACAAAACCATAAAAACGTCGCAGTTGAATTGACATGTCGCCAGTACTTAGATATCTCCGCCCTATTATTGATGTCGGAGTATATTGACAATAGTTTATATAACATAGTTGCACGTGCTTTATACACGTGCTGTTGTTTGTCGGAGGTATCGTTCTGGTTTGATTGGTTGAAATGGATAAATGATTGACAACTGGCGACATGTTAATTACACACACGCACAAACACACACATTCACATAGGTGCCAGGTTGCTATCAAGAAAAACTCTGTTTATTAGTTTGACAAAAGACACAAGCTATCCGAAAAACTACTCGAGAAGTTCTGAAAAGTCTTCTCCAAAAAGTCGAAAATTTTGTCAACAAACTAAATTTACAGGTTGCTATCCAAAAAAGCTCTGTAAATTAGATTGACCAAAGACACAACCTATCCGAAAGTTCTTGTCAACAAACTATATTTACAGGTTGCTATCAAAAAAAGCTCTGTAAATTAGTTTGACCAAAGACACGATATCCGAAAAAGTACTTGAGAAGTTCTGAAAAGTCTCCTCCAAAAAGTCGAAAATTTTGTCAACTACATCTTAGACTGTTTACCAAAATAGAATTGAATAATGGTACCTACACAAATCAGCGTTACGTTGTAGAACAGGGTACCAATACATTATTACGCATTCGCCCCGGCTCATACCTTGTTTGTAAATTAAATAGTTTGTTGACAAAATTTTCGACTTTTTGGAGGAGACTTTTCAGAACTTCTCAAGTAGTTTTTCGGATAGCTTGTGTCTTTGTGTGAAACTAATTTACAGAGCTTTTCTTGATAGCAGCCTGGCACAGGACGAGACATCGAGGACGAGGACCTCTATGCACACAAGAAAAATGTCTTCACCCCAAATTGTCGGAAGTAAGTTAAAAGCGTTGCTTCCTGGTCAAATCGTACTTAAGTCAAATCGTACTCAGGTCAAATCGTACTGTTTCGGTCAATTCACTCTCAGATTTCGGTCAAATCGTACTCATGGCAGGTCAAATCATTTTCATGTTATTTATGAGTACGATTTGACCAAAATTGTGAGTACGATTTGACCAAAATAATGAGTACGATTTGACTTTTATCGAAAACGCACTAGATTATATCAATGAACTAATAAATACAAACTAAAATATTTTTGACAGTTATATGATTTTATATTGTATGAATTTATACATAATTTTGTCAACACCCGATATGTATAACCATGGCAGTGATCAAGGTGATTCGATATAGGATAGTGTTACTATCTCATTGCTGATCATATAGCTTTCATTTAATATGAATTCCATTAGCCATAGGGATATATATATAAATGGCTGACATTCAATATTACAAAAAACACTATTACAAACAACTGTTTTAATAACAATAAAATATACCAGATATAACCAACTTACATTTTGCACTAAACATTGACTAATTAATCAACAATGGAGTATTTTTTTAAATATAATTTGTTTCTAAGTTCTGCATCATATATATAAACAGTGAATTAATAAGAGTATTTATGGAGAAATCTTCCTGGTCAGTTAAGTCGAATCGTACTCCGGTCAAATCGTACTAATTTTTTTAAAAAAAACTGGACCATATTTAATGTATTTTTATTATTTAAAATACATTAATTATACTTGAAACTTCTTTTATTATAATAATAGAAAAAAAATCAATAATCAACTGAGTTTAGATTATTTTCTAATGTAATAAATTAACGAATACGATTTGACTTATTTCAAAATGTCAATGAACTCGTACGATTTGACAAAAATGAGATTGATTTGACTTAAGTACGATTTGACTTTAAGTACGATTTGACCGGATACATTTGAGTTTACTATTAAATATGTTGAAGTTATTGTTTGTTTGTTTGTTTGTTCTGTTCTTATTCATTGCGTCTGGAATAATTGTTAGCCATAAATTACACATATAGCTATGTAATCCCACGACCCCCCTCCCTCCCACCGGCTCGCCCCCTCCCCTCACTCGAAACCTTTTTCCTTCATATTTCTGTGTTGTTTTGGTCAATTCTTACACATATAGCTATGTAGCCTCCCTCCCCCTCGCTCCCCCGCCTCAACACCCCAACCCACCAACCAACCATCATCACTTTTTTTTTTTTACTTATGTCTGTGTTGTTTTGTTTTATCAATGATGCGCAACCACCCTGCCCCATTGGTTTATGGGCTCCCCTCACATGGTGGACAGGGGGAGGTGAATTGTTCTCATTTTATCCTCCATTAATTGGTTATTAAAATTTTAATTTGAACGCAATCATTTACATATAAAACAGTTTAGATTAAATTCAGATACACACATGAAATATCAATAACAAAAATGAAATGAGGCCACAATAAAAATTGCCAGGTATCGGCTCCCTCCCTGAGTTGCCTTTCGACCACAAATTTCTTTAAAATGACAACAATCTTGGATTAAAACAGATACAAATAATAAAATTTCACACACTGCTCTAGATTTTACTATAATTTGTATGAGATTCTAACAATAATTTTTTATCGGCCCGAGTTTCTATACAAGCCCCGTCCCCCACCCCCACATTGTTTTAGCCTTGTTTTCGGATGGTAATTATACTAGCTATATAATTCATTATTCTCTGAAAAATCGAATAGTCGAGCTGCGCTGTTCTCCGACAGCTCTTGTGTATACATATTTTTGATATATTTGCCTTCATTTTCTTTCTATAAATCAGTAAAGTTTCATGTTTATAAATATTTCATATATGGTCATATAGAACTGTAATGTCATAGCTCTCAAAATGGTGGCTTCCATATCAGTTTCAACAAAACCTTCAAATGATCATATCTTCTTTATCATCCGATTTTGATAATTTTTCACCCTTTTCTAAGTTTTTCAGAACTCTCTATAATAAAGATTGTTTGGCTATGTCGCTACATTCCCTTTAAACTTGGCTCATCCGCGCTGCTTTAATTTTCTAAGAAGTTAAAACTAGCCTCATGCGCACTGCTTTAATTTGCTAAGAAGTTAAAACTAGCCTCATGTGCACTCCTTTAATTTGCTAAGAAGTTAAAACTAGCCTCATGCGCACTCCTTTAATTTGCTAGGAAGTTAAAATTAGCCTCATGTGCACTCCTTTAATTTGCCCAGAAGTTAAAACTAGCCTCATGTACACTCCTTTAATTTGCTAGGAAGTTAAAACTAGCCTCATGTACACTCCTTTAATTGGCTAAGAAGTTAAAACTAGCCTCATGCGCACTCCTTTAATTTGCTAAGAAGTTTAAACTTGGCCCATAAACACCTTTAATTTGCTTAGAAGTTAAAATTTGGCCCATAAACACTCCTTTAATTTGCTAAGAAGTTAAAACTAGCCTCATGTGCACGCCTTTAAAATGCTAAGAAGTTAAATCTAGCCTCATGCGCACTCCTTTATTTTGCTAAGAAGTTAAAACTTGGCCCATAAACACTCCTTTAATTTGCCAAGAAGTTAAAACTTGGCCCATAAACACTCCTTTAATTTGCTAAGAAGTTAAAACTAGCCTCATGCGCACTCCTATAATTTGCTAAGAAGTTAAAACTAGCCTCATGCGCACTCCTTTAATTTGCTAGGAAGTTAAAATTAGCCTCATGTGCACTCCTTTAATTTGCTAAGAAGTTAAAACTAGCCTCATGCGCACTCCTTTAATTTGCTAAGAAGTTAAAACTAGCCTCATGCGCACTTCTTTAATTTGCTAAGAAGTTTAAACTTGGCCCATAAACACCTTTAATTTGCTAAGAAGTTAAAATTTGGCCCATAAACACTCCTTTAATTTGCTAAGAAGTTAAAACTAGCCTCATGTGCACTCCTTTAATTTGCTAAGAAGTTAAATCTAGCCTCATGCGCACTCCTTTAATTTGCTAAGAAGTTAAAACTTGGCCCATAAACACTCCTTTAATTTGCTAAGAAGTTAAAACTTGGCCCATAAACACTCCTTTAATTTGCTAAGAAGTTAAAATTTGGCTCAATTTGTTTGGTATTTGGGCCTATATTTTTAATCCTTAAAAAACATGTTTCTTTGACGGCAAATGTTGTTATGCCCCTGAAGGGAGTGGGCATATAGTATAATTGCACTGTCCGTCAGTACGTCCGTCTGTTTGTCTGTCCGAAACAGTCATGTCTCAGTCATAATTTAAGAGATTTTTCATGAACTTCACACAAATTAATGTTATTCACAATCAGAAGTTATGTCATCTCAAAGGTCAAGGTCACAGTTGGAGGTGAACGGTCCTATAAACTTCAGGGGCATAAGAGTGCCCCCTGTGCATTTTGCATAGCGCCTGGACGCTACTATTAGTGGAAATACGTTAAGCTTAATTAAAGATATAACTAACTTTGACAGCAAATAAGTTGATGCGCCAGAGAGAGGTTGCCAAGGAGATGAGAATGGACTGTAAGGCGGCCAGTGTGATATTGGAGAACCCTCGCCAGTTCTTCAAGGAGCAACAGGTGCGCAGACAGAAGTGGAAGAGTGGAGAACCGCCCCAGGACTGGTCTGCATACTATCAGGAGTCGACTTACACGCGGGACAAGTTTGACCGAACATCGTTACTGCTCAACACAGCACAGTTGATCTACGAGAGCATCCCAATGCCTGATGACAATGTCAGTAAGTTGTCGTTGTACAGTTTTGTCAAGCATGATTTGTTTTAATATGATACTTTTAATTTATTGCTTATGATGTACTTTTATTTATTATTCATTTACTGCTTGTAGAGAATTTCTCAATTAGTTTTTGTTGTACATTTCTGTCATAGATGGTTTAATGGTATTTATTGTGGTTTTAACTTGAAATAAAACATAAGTAATCTTTTGTTAAATTTGTACTGATATTTTGTCTCGCATTTTCGAAGAAAAAAAGACGGGTGTTGCTTTTCCGGCGGCGGCGTCAACATTCAAGTTTTGCGTTTAGGTCATTTTCTCACAATCTGTATGTACTAGACCTTTCAAACTTTACTTATAGTTGTATCTTGGGTGGTACATCACAACGTGACAAAGCAAATGTGGAAGTGACCTTGACCCTGCAAGCAAAGGGCAGATAATAATTTTTAAACTTTTGCATTTAGGTCACTTTTTTTCACAAACTGTATGCACTAGACCTTTAAAACTTTGCTTATAGTTGTATCTTGAGTGGTACATCGAAACGTGACAAAGCAAATGTGGAAGTGACCTTGACCCTCCAAGCAAAGGGCAGATAACTTAATAATTTTTAGGTTCAACTTTTGCATTTAGGTCACTTTTTTTCACAAACTGTATGCACTAGACCTTTAAAACTTTGCTTATAGTTGTATCTTGAGTGGTACATCACAACGTGACAAAGCAAATGACCTAAACCCTCCAAGCAAAGGGCAGATAACATAATATTTTTTACCTTCAACTTTTGCATTTAGGTCACTTTTTCACACACTGTATGCACTAAGACCTTTCAAACTTTGCTTACAGTTGTATCTTGAGTGGTACATTGCAGCGTGACAAAGCAAATGTGGATGTGACCTTCACCATCCAAGCAAAGGGCAGATAACTTTAATTGTTACATTTTAATCACTCTCTCATGAACTATAATTATGCACTAGATGTTTTAAACCTAATTTATAGCTTAATCTTTGGCAGAAAACATATTCTATTTTGACATAGTTGTGTCTTGGGTAGTGCATCTTTTTGGATTCATGATTTTATCTATGACCTTGACCTATTTTCTGGAGCTGATGAATTTTAGCTCTACTGGCCATGGGCCTTCATTTTTCATCCGATCTTTACCAAACTTTAACAGATTGTTAATATCAATGAAAGCTCGCACAAGTTCAAAAACCAGCTAGATCGGACTAGTAATAACGGAGTTATGGCCCTCTTTAATACGATAGGGCTTACATTTTTCATCTGATCTTTACCAAACTTTACCAGATTGTTAATATCAATGAAAGCTCGCACAAGTTCGAAAACCAGCTAGATCGGACTAGTAATAACGGAGTTATGGCCCTCTTTAATACGATAAGGCTTACATTTTTCATCTGATCTTTACCAAACTTTACCAGATGTTTTGCCTTTTTTTTTATTATTAGTATATATTTTTTTATAAGTTTTTATATTTTTTTTTTATATTTTTTTTTTATTTGATATATTTATTGATTTATTGTTTTAATTTTTTTTTAATTTTTAGCTCTACCGATCAGAGATCAGCAGAGCTTATGCCGTGGTGCTGCGTCCGTCGTCCGTCTGTCCGTCTGTCTGTCTGTCTGTCTGTCCGTCTGTCTGTCCGTAAACTTTTATTTGTAGCGACAACTTCTCTGAAACTACTGGGTGGATATTCATGAAACTTTACAGAAATGTTGCCCCTAAAGTCTTGTTGATCCTAGCAAAAATTCATGTTGATGTGAAATCCAAGATGGCCGCCAAAGCTAAAAATAGAGTTTTAAAATACAAGTTTGTAGCGACTACTTCTTGAAAACTATAAGTGATATTGATATGGGACTTTTTCTAAAATGATCAGCATGACATGATGTTGATCCTTGTCAAAAATCGTTTTGATTAAACGTTAAACATGGCTGCCAGCGGCCATCTTTGTTTACATAGAGTTGTATAGTAAAAACTTGTAGCGACTACTCCTCTGAAACTACTTGACGGATTTTCATGAAACTTTACAGGAATATTGCTCTCGATGTCTAATTGATCCTAGCAAAATTTCAGATCTGCCGGAAATTCAAGATGGCCGTCACAGCTAAAAATAGATTTTTAAAAAATAAGTTTGTAGCGACTACTTCTTGAAAACTATAAGTGATATTGGTATGGGACTTTTTCCAAAATGATCAGCATGACATTAGGTCGGCCGGGAATTCAAGATGGCCGCCACGGTTAAAAATAGATTTTCAAAAAACAAGTCTGTAGCGACTACTTCCTGAAATCAAAATCAATCAGTAGAGCTTCAAGGTCATTGACCTCTTGTTTTAAATTTATTATTTATTTTTAAAAAAAAATTCATTATTAATTTTTAATTACTATTTTTTTATTTTTTTTTGGTGTTAATGCCGTGTTAGCAGGAAGCATTGCTATGATTTCTAGTTGTGCCTATTGCGTTTTTTTTCGGTTTGTTGATTTTTGATGGAGTTACGGCCACTTGACATTTTTACTTTTAAATTTCTTGTCGGCTCTACTCCTCCTAAACGCCTTGTTGGATTTCGACGACACTTGGCAGGAAGCATCGGTAAGATGTCTAGTTGTGCATATCGCGCTTTTGTTCCAGTTCGCTGATTTATGACGGAGTTATGGCACTTTCACATTTTTACTTTAAATTTCTTGTCGGCGCTGCTCCTCCTAAACTTTCTACAAAACTTGGCAGGAAGCCTTGGTATGGTGTCTAGTTGTGCAAATTGCGGTATATCAATGAAATCTCGGACAAGTTCGAAAACCAGCTAGATCTTGTTAGTAACAACAGGTTATGGCCCTTGATTTGTTGAAAAATGCTATATTGTATTTTCCTTTGTTAAATCTGTAGTAACTTCTTTTTTTATCTGGTCTTTACCATATTTGTTTAGAATGTTAGTATAACCTCCCCCCCCCCCCCACACCCCACCCATACACACACACACACACAACTTTTTTTAAAATTTCATTCATAGAAGAAAGTGGGACAAATTAAAAAATACCCATGCCACCACAGACAAAGCAGACTTATTACCAGGTGAGCGATCTAAGGCCATCCTATCATTGTTGTTTTTGCAATGTTTTAAAAAAACTACTGATGGGAATTTTATGTCGACAACCCTTGATGTAAGAGCCGTTTTAGCCAGAGAGCATCCAAAGGCCCTCTTGGGCCTCTTGTTTTTAATAGAATGGCATTTTATTTTTAAACAAATACACTTAAATGTCGTCTCAGCCAACGGCAAACTCCATTGGTCTTAGTTACTAAAATGTTTACAACATCATTTAAGCATCATTGACCGTTTTATTTTTTAAGTCTAGCCCCCGTTAGGCGAGACTGGTGAATCCACGGATTTCTTGTTTAAATAGTATCTTCTGTTTTAAAATGTTACCTTTCATTTATTGATAATAATGTCATATTTATTAATAGTAAAATATTATATAGAGGATTTATCAAGTTAGTGTTTATTTCATACATAAGAAAGGAGCTGAATATTTATATTAGCCTTAGCCAGTAAAATAATAAAATTATTAAATGAGTTTTGTGTTTTATTGTTTACAGTAAGCTACTTTTTCTCATAAACATTGGGTTCGTTCAGGGTTCTCCCATCGGATCGGCAACCACGTTGGTTGCCAATGGCCACCGATGGTAACATTTGGTACCAACGAGGCCACCGATACTACCTCAGATGTAGAGTCGCGGGAAGATTGGTTACCAGCGTTCTACCTATCGGCAAACGACGGTGACCGATGGTTACCGAGAGTGCGTTCTGTAACCAATGGGAGAACCCTGAACGTACCCATTATGACATTATTTGTTAGAGTTATTCCCCATAAACTATGCAGAATGTCAGAAAATAGCTCATTGAGGTAATGTTATAATATTTGTAAACAACAACTTTAAATAAATATTCTTGTATCTTGTATCCATCTAAGGAATACCAATATTCCCATTTATAACTGTCTATTAAATCATTTAAATTTAAGATTTGTTTTATGTTTAGAATTTTGTGATTCTTGGTTTTAAGAAACTCATTACTCAATGAGAGATTATCGATACAAACGGTCTTACTCTGTTTCTCACAGCAATTTAAACACTCAGTCAATTCTTAGAACTCACTGAGTTGCATAATAATGGCATGACATGATGTCATAATACCAGGATGTGATGTCATAATACCAGAAAATGATGTCATGATAGAAACAACTAAATGAAAATATGAACAAAGCATTCTGATTGGTTCAGTGATAAAAATTGAACCAATGAAACCTGTTAATTTAGAGAAGTGGAGAAACTCAATACATTCTCAGAACTCATTGAGTTTTTACATGACATTGAGTAATGAGGTTCTTGAAATCCAAAACTGCAAAATTCTAATAATAAAACTATTCTAAAATGATTTAACAGACTGTTTATAACAAATACAATTATCGGGTGCCTCGTATCATTCATGTCATCCAACGTTGTTACACATGTTGTAATGAAAAAATAAGACAAGGCAAATAAGTGACTTCAATGATGATTGTCTTTGTCTAAAAAATAAACCGACAGTTACCATCGGCGTAGCTACTATTAGGCCATATAGGCCAGGGCCTACACATCAATTTGAAAAATGAAATGTATGAAAAGTCCAAAAATGCAATAAAACTGAAGCCGGAGTGGGGTGAGGTGGTTAAATTTTCAGAAACAGGTTTTAAGACGAACGCCTCAATCAAGCAGATTTTGTCAAAAAACTTCTTAAAATAGCATAAAGTTTTCTGTCAAATATACACCTATACGCACAATTGCATAGCTTAAGTTAAAAAAAAATCCGCCCCCATCCAGACTAGAATTTCGGGCCTACACGTGCATTTCAGGTCAGCTACGCCCCTGGTTACAGATAGTATTTAAATAAAATGATACCTTTAGTAAGGCCAAAAAAAAAAAAATAGGTGTGTTTCGTCGGCATTTTCTTTTTCTTTTTTTTTTCTTTTTTTTTTTGGAGCAAGATATTGTGAGATTCTACATGTATTTATCTCATAAACCCCATACAAGTTGATGATACAACTGAAAGTTTCTCTGTGATGTCAGTTTACCTCGATATATTGTGATAAATCATTGTTCAGAACAAATTTATTTATTTAATTTTTTTTTTTTTTTTTTTTTTCATAAAAAGTTTTAGGGTCGGCCCCTTAAAAATAGGGTTGGTCGGGCCACCGGAAACACAGGTATTATTTTTTTTTGCCTAACTAAACCAATAGCCAAGCTCATAAGTACATGTCATTACTTCTTGCTAGAAAGACTTATTTTCAATAATATACTTTTTCAAAAAATTAAAAAATGTACCATTTCATGATGAAAATTTCAAATTAATCAAAATATGGTGCTAGTACCTTGTTGGTTTGGTCTAAAATTTTAATTAGATTTTGAAAGAAATTAGACCTAGAACGCTTAATTACCCCGGGTGTATAACCTAGGATAGCACATATAACACTGCAGAATGAATTCCCTTGAAAATAAGTAGTTCTCTTTATGCTTTACTCGGCATGTATAGGCCCTTTGAAATAGAAAATATCATTATTTGTCAATTATTATAATTAGACTGCTAGATTCCAACAAAAAGCCTCCCTATTAATACCTGTACAACTGTATTTCAGAGCAATATGGAGACTTTGTACCCACCAAAGATAATTACAAGCCAGTAACCAGCACAAGTCCAATGTTTGCTGTGGATTGTGAAATGGTAAGATACTGGTTCCCAAACACATACATTTAATATCACATAAATACATAAACACAGGTTTAAATGACTTTTGTTTTAGTTTTATGATATGTTTATTTTAAACATTTGTCAATCTGTGGCACATGATTGTTGGTTATTCACACCCGGAAAATCATAAAACCGGAAATCATCTGCCTGAAATTATTGGTACTGCCAAAGCAGTATAGATGGTTTTACTTTTTAATTTGTGTTACTCATGACTCTCGTTTTAGTAGCAAGTATGAATGAATGATTTCTTTGGTTGCTTGGTTACCATTTGGATTTTCAGTTCTGTCCGTCTCAAATAGTGCTTTTACAAAGATGCTGATGTATGACTACAATTCTATAATTTAGGGACTTGAATGCATGTGCTTTAGAAGAGTTTGTCATGCTTTTTGAAATGTCAATAGCTGTTCATAATATATGTAAAAAACTAAAATGTTTTCCCTATTAAAGGAATTAATTTCCTGGGCCATAACGCACTGTATGGTTATTTCGAACCAGCCCAGAGAGAGAGAAATGAAACACAGGAATCAGGGAACCATGCCCTACCCACGAGTAGCTTCATATGGGTCTTTAACATGCTCAGACGTCACCAGTGAGGCTCACGCTCATGATCTCCTGGTTTAGAGCCCACCGTAACAGCCAGAATTGCAAAATGCATGTACACATTAAGAGTGTGTCTTATGTTTTTTCGTTAATTGAAAATCACCGACCAAATCTTTCACTTATTTCAATATTCTGACTTCCAAATATTTCACTTTTGTACACTATTTATCTCTTTCAGGTGCAGACAAAGAGTTCCAAGATAGACCTGGCCAGAATCTCCATTGTCAATGAGAACCTGGAAACCATATATGACACATTTGTGAAACCCTGTGCACCAGTTGTCAACTATGTCACACAGTAAGTTTTACGCAACATTCAAAGATTGAATTTATATCAAATTTCCTATTGCAGCATATAAAAACAAATTTTGAACAAAAATGCTACCTTGTGTATTACCAACCCAAATCTTCCTTATGACTAACTGGCCTGAATTATGTATTTTTATATGCCTGTTACAAAAAACTGGACGTATTATGGTATGGTGTCCGTCTGTCTGCGCATTAACAATATAAATTCCACATGATTACTCTTAAGAACACACATGTTCATGAACCTTCATACATAGGCTGCCCATGGGACAAAGAATACCCCTAGACTTTTTGGGGTCACTAGATCAGAGGTCAAGGTTGCAGTGACCTGACATAGCAAAATAGTTTCCACACTGTTCAAGTACCTTTCAACCTAGGATAATAAAACTTCATACATAGACTTTCCATGTGACAGTGATGATATCTTGTGGTTTTTTGAGGTCACTAGGTCAAGCTCACGGTGACCCGACATAGAAAAATAGTTTCCAAAATTTGAGTACCTTTTAATCTAGGGTAATAAAACTTAAGAGTATGTCATAGACTGCCCATGGGACAAGGATGATCTCTATTGTTTTTGAGGTCATTAGGTCAGAGGTCAAGGTCGCAGTTACCGACATAGAAAAATGGCTTTCGCACTGTAACTCGAGTGCCTTTCAACTTAGGATTATGAAACATCATAGGTAGACTTTCAATGTGACAAGGATTATTATTTTTTAGGTCACTAGGTCAAAGTTCAAGGTCGTGCTGAACCATCATAGAAAAACTATATTTCTTGTTACAAACAAATCCTTTGCAAACGGTCATATAATGCCCCGTTTGCGGGTGCTCTATGTTATGACATAATGTGGTATCAGTGTGTAATAAAACCATGACATAAATACGATAATACACTAGTGAAATAAATATGCAAATAAAAGCCAAGTCATCTGTTGGTCTTTTCCATTGAGCTTTGTATGCAATGGGAATTGCCTTGTTGATTTCCATAAACATTATAATTTAATATCGTACGGAGAAGACCAAAGCGACATAAGACATCATCATACGAAAATTTACGAGGTTATCATAAACAGAGATACAAGTGCATAAAGGCAACTACATTAATAAACGCATGTTATATGGCATTTTTGGAGTTATGTGATAAATAGAATCTCACATTCGTGATTGTTAATTACTGAATTTATTTAACTAGTTGGATACAATTGTTTTGATGCTTGACTCAGTCTCTCATCATGTAATTGTATTAAAATTGTTTAATAAAATTTGTATTAAACATGCACTCATGTAAGATCCTGTATATATGTCCCTTACATACTGAATATTGGACCAAAATAACCAAAGTATTGTCAGTTGAGAGAAGAATTATGAACTTACATTATTTTGTAATAAAATACATGAATGTAGATGTAGGACCTTGTCAGAGCTGATAAATGATTTAAAGCTATTAAATTCATCTTTAGTTTAAACTTACTTATTTTACATCAATTGTAATAAAATCTCTCTGAACTTATTTTAATCACTATCGATGTCTTCCTGGGAAGAACCAGTACTATGCAAATGCAGATAAAGTGTCTTGCTCGGGGACACAATACATATGGTCATGGCGGGGATCGAACCCACATCTCGATCCTAGTTTCAATGCTCTATCACTAGAACACAGCTAAGTTCATCTTTGACTATGCAGATACCTTAACATGGAAATGCAGAAGTATATTGGTTTTTAGCTCTACTGATCAAAGATCAAATGAATGTTGCCTATGATGTCTAGTTGATCCTAGCAAAAACTCACGTTGATGTGAAATCAAAGATGGCCGCCAAAGCTGAAAATAGATTTTTAACAAACAAGTTTGTAGCGACTACTTCTTGAAAACTATAAGTTATATTGATATGGGACTTTTTCTAAAATGATCAGCATGACATGGTGTTGGTCCTTGTCGAAAATCATTTGATTCAACATTAAACATGGCTGCCAGCGGCCATCCTTGGTAACATAGAGTTATATAATAAAAACTTGTAGCGACTACTCCTCTGAAACTACTTGACGGATTTTCATGAAACTTCACAGGAATGTTGCTCTTGACATCTAGTTGATCCTAGCTAAATTTCAGGTCAGCCGGAAATTCAAGATGGCTGCCACGGTTACAAATAGATTATAAAAAAACAGTTTGTAGCACCTACTTCTGTAAAACTATAAGTGATATTTATATGGGACTTCTTCTAAAATTATCAGAATGACATGATATTGGTGCTTGTCGAAAATCATTTTGATTCAAAATTAAACATGGTTGCCAGGGGCCATATTTGTTTACATAGAGTTATATTGTATTGTACATTGACAATTCAGTATTTTATATTGGCATGTTACAGGTTCAGTGGAATAACGAAGGAGATCCTGGACCCCGTGACGACCCGTTTAGAGGACATTCAGCGACACATCCGCGAGATACTTCCCGGCGATGCCATCCTGTGTGGACATTCTCTAGGCTCGGATCTCAGGAGTATGAAGGTATGTCTCATTGCTAGACCGGCTTCTCTAAAAGACGCGGCCTTGGGACTCGGTGGATGAGAGATTGGCCCTGGTGGAGACATGTCTGATAGGAAACTTCATCCTCCATCTCATCTCCCTTTGAGGTTCTGTCCCAATATAACTTAATGTTTGTTAACAGGATGTAAAAGCCCATGGACAGCCTTCTCCACAAGATGCAGCCTTTGTAACTCAGTGGATATGGCATTGACTTTAGAGCTACAGACGTCTGCACGTGTGGGTTTATCCACCTGGTTTATTCCCTGGTGGAGGCATGTCTGATAGGAACCTTCATCCTTCATCTCATCTCCCTCTGAGATTGCTGTCCCTATATAACCTAATATAGTTTTGTTAACTGGAAATGAAAAACCATTTCATATCTCCACAAGACCCTTAAACGCATGGTCACATCAGAATTATAATGCCCCTATTTTTTGGTTTAAGGTTTAATATGGAGGGAAATCTATTCAATTGGCGTGGAACTGGCCAAATGACTGTAGTGTTTTTCAAAACATGTAGCATTAGATTATGGTCCTTTTGTTCTTATTTGGCCCTGCCTCGGGGTGACACATTTTCTCATAGAGTTATATAGAAAAATCTTTAAAAAATCTTCTCTAAAACTACAAGAACTACATTTCTTATATTTTCATGAAGCATAGGCTTAGGGTTTTGTAATAGTGACTCTGGAGTAAAATTTAGTCCCTTCTCCGGAGTCACAGTTTTACATAGAGTTATATAGGGAAAACCTTTAAAAAGTAAAATCTTCTATGTAACTACAAAAGCGAGAGTTCATACATTTTGCATGTTGCATTAATTAGCTTTTGTTTCTCTTCCACGTTTGTTCAAAATATATAATATATATTATTCTGCAGATGTTCCACCCCTATGTCATAGATGCCAGTGTGGTTTACAACCTGACTGGCAACAGAACAAAGACGGGGCTGCGGAGACTTGCGGCACAATTTCTTTGGTATGGTAAACTATCTAATGACACAATTTGTCCTACATCTTACCTTCAATTAATATTGCCCCACCAGCTACTATATAATCATGATAATAGTGTCGGTATTACAGTATCTTTAAATTACAACCTTTCTCAACATCGTTTGTTTGGAATTTTATCCAAATTTTTTTTCCTCATAATAATCGTTAACGAGTTTTCATTGACTTAAATTGTCATGATATATATAACACTGTCACATATGTGATTTATTGCTGATTACTTTATAGGATGACTTCCATGTTTTCTATAGTTTATTGCAGTGTAAATTTTGCCGAATCATGCGCATTTAAATAAAGTTGGATTTTTGTAAATTTTGTGCATTAATCTGCAAGGTTTACACTCCAATAAACTTCCACAAAAAATAAATTCATTTCTTATAATTAATGCAATTGTTTCAGATGCATTTATTTGTCAATATGTTCAACTTCTCTCTTCTTTCATCATACGTGGACAACTTTGTTTTCTTCACAGGTACAGCATCATTAAATATCTGAGAGGTGCAATTATTAATTATAAAAAATGTATTGAGGTTTATTACACCTATTACTAAATATAATAAAAAACTTTAGGCTTAATTTTGGAGATCAAAATCACTGAGGACAGCACGTAGTCACTGGCCTCGCATAATTGCTATGAGCGTGGCATTATCGCTACTGGTACCCAGAATTAGTTGGGAATTATCGCTGCCCAGACTCCTTGACGTGATAATCGCCTCGGGCACTTTATATTCAGTGCACGCGTTAGATGACGTCAAATGGATCAAGTTCTGGAAGCGTTGTCAAAACGATTGTTGAAAGTTCATCCAACAAAAGAAAAAGAGTAACATCTGAAAACAACATAAAATATGAGTAAGAGGTGTAATAAATAGGTTGATATATGAATGAGCTGGGCTTTCTAGTGATTACGGTGAGGAAGAACGATAATGGCACTCGGGCTAAAGCCCTCGATGCATTAGCATTCTCCATCACTAGAAGGCACTGCTCACCCATAAATTGACCTTTAAATAAACAATGATCACGTGATGTGATATGGCCATTAAAATGCAGTAAAAGATATCAGCTTTTGAAATTATTGGACAGTCGTGTACTTTGGGTGGATTATAAACCGGTATTCATCTCAACATAGTTTAAAATCTTGAAACCCCAATTATTATTAAAATCATTACCTTAACTTGTCTTACATTTTAACCTGTAAGTTTTATGAGAGTTGTTGTTTTCCAGTCGTTCCATCCAGGATGGGCAGGCTGGTCACAGTTCTGTGGAAGACGCCCACGCAACAATGGAGTTGGTGCTGCTGAAACTCAGAAATGGTACAGTATGAGTTACGGTCTGGTCCGTGTGGTATGAAATACTGTCTGGTCCATGTGGTATAAAATCAGTCATATGGAATACGGTCTGGTTCATGTGGTATAAACTCAGAAATGGTATGGTATGAAATAAGGTCTGGTTTGCGTGGTATAAACTCATAAATTATAGTAGACAGTGAAATAATATTGGGACAATGTGTTTTAAATAGTACAGTTTTAAATAAGGAACGATGTGGTATAAACTATGAACTGATATGGGTTGAAATAACACAAGGGATAGTGTGAAATGACTTTGGTAATTTTTGTATGGTCAGAGAAATGATATGTTGTTAATGTTGAGTAATATATTTTATTTGAAGTGAAGGGATATTTCATTTTAAGTGGAGTTCCTCATATGCAGATGCTATTCACCTATCACGGTTAATAATTACTTGGCATAATCCCAATCAACCTGGTGCACTCTTGTTTTACTGGATTCTACAATTGCGAAGGTATAAAGTTGAAATACTGTTGAGGAAAAACTAGTAGCAGAAGTAAATGGTTAAGTATGAAAATCGTCAAGAAAAATTAAATACTTAAAGTCGTAAGAAATCAAACATTTAGAAATTAAATGCAGTGTTCTCCAAGTCTAGAAATTATAGGGTGGTGGTGCAAATACGTTATTTTACGGTTTGTTGATGCCATTTTGACAGCGACACATGATTTTTTAGGAGAGTTACCTCCCCAATAGGGTACGGTCAATACGATTGAGGCGCTTGCTTTATTATTGAACACTGGATGACAAGCTTCTGCATGATATTACTTAACTACATGTAACCATAGGGTACCAAAACGGTCTAGATTCAGGTTACGTTATGGTGTTTGTTGCATCAATTCATTGCACTGGCCCAATTTCTGGTAAAAGCCCTTTGTGTTCTATATCAAGTTTGTTAAATTTAGGTTTTATTTATTGATTTATATATATATATTTTTTTTTCTAAAGTGGCAATTGACGATTTTTACGTGACGGCGCATGTTTTGCATGGCGGTATGTGCCGAAAGCATGGCGGCCCGCCATCGTATAAGTGCTCTTGGAGAACCCTGATATGGTCCAGACTAAAATATATATATACTTAAGGCCAAAAGATTTGCACGGTTCATAAAATATAAAAAAATCCTTCTAAACAAACCCATATTTAATATTTTCAATTGTACGTATCGAACCGTGAAGTGATCAATTGTACTGAAAACCGGGTGACAATGTTTAAGGCGATTGCTTTGGATTACGACAGCTAATGATGAATGTAAAAATTGAAACCATTTGAAAAATATATTAATATAAAGAACCGTGCAAATCTTTTGGCCTTAAGTATATTTTATGAACCGTGCAAATCTTTTGGTCTTAAGTATATATTATCCCACCTCAGTAATGTTGTTTAATGTTTATACTAATAGTGTATTAAATTTTCAATGTTTTCACTCTTTTCAAGGCCTGAATTCGGAGACCTGTTAATGGCCGCCCATCTATGTATGACGAGCCTGAAAAATCTGCAATAGATGCAGGAGACAAAAATATAGGTAATTCTGTTTCCAAATGTATATGGCTTTGTTGTCTTTACAATCTTTAGTTGTTTTAAATGGTGTTTTACGTCATTTTTAGCTCAACTATTCGAAGAATAGTGACTATCCTACTCACCACGGCGTCGGCATCCCCAGCTTCACCTTAAAGTTTTTGTGCAATAGATTTATAACTTCAATACTACTGAAGCTATTGTATTAAAACTTTATACTAATGTTTCCCATCAAATTCTGCACCATATCCAACAATCCCCATAACTCTTCCTTTCATTTTGACAAAGTTATGGCCCTTTGATTGTCATGTCTTTACCTTAAAGTTTTTGTGCAATAGATTTATAACTTCAAAACTACTCAAGTCATTGCATTAACATTTTAAACTAATGTTTCACATCAAATTCTGTACCTTATCCAACAATCCCCATAACTCTTCCATTCATTTTGACAAAATCTTGGCCATTGAATTGGTAAAAAATGTAATTTTTACATAGAAGTATATAGGAAAAACACTTCAAAATCTTCTTCTCCGAAACAAAAAGGGCTGCAGCTTAGATATTTTGTATGTAGCATCGTCTAGTAGTCCTCTACCAAGTTTGCTCAAATGGTGACCCTTGGTTCAGAATTGGACCCGCCCCGGGGGTCACAAGAGGTGAAACATGAGGGTGTGGGTGGGCCCCCTGAGTCATAACTTATTAACTGTTGAGATCCCCGCCCTATAACCACATATACACTTACTGGACATGAACAGACAGATACAAGCATTCAACCAGCATAGACACCGGGTTGCTTCCCCAATCCTGGGGACATAGCCCCTCGGTCATGACTTGGGAAACCATTGAGATCCCCACCCTATAACCATATATAAACTTACTGGGCATGAACAGACAGATATAACCACCCAACCAGCATAGACCTCGGTCTCCTTCCCCACCCCTGGGGACATAGCCACTCTGTCATAACTTGGAAACCATTGAGATCCCCACCCTATAACCATATATACACTTACTGGGCTTGAACAGACGGATACAACCACCCAACCAGCATAGACCCCGGACTCCTTTCCCATGCCTGGTGACATAGCCCCTGGGTCATAACTTGTAAACCGTTGAGATCCCCACCCTATAACCATATATACACTTACTGGGCATGAACAGATGGATATAACCACCCAATCAGCATAGACCCTGGGCTCCTACCCCACCGGGACATAGCCCTTCGGTCATAACTTGGAAACCATTGAGATCCCCACCCTATATCCATATATACAGTTACTGGGCATGAACAGACGGATACAACCACTCAACCAGCTCAAGCCCCCCCCCCCCCCCCCCACCCACTGGTGACATAGTCCCTGGGTCATAACTTGTAAACCGTTGAGATACCTACCCTATAACCATATAAACACTTACTGGGCATTAACAGATGGATACAACCATCCAACCAGCGTAGACCCTAGCAGCTGGACCCTAGGCTTTTCCCTCACCTTTGTGGACCTATTTCCTGGGTCAAACTTTACAAATAATTTGATATTTTTAGCTCGACTGTTAAAAGGATCTTACGGGGTCTATAGGTCAAAGTTCATGGTCACAAATTGCATTTATGTGTTAACATGTAAATAACTTCAACATTTTTTATCCAATCATCATCAGACTTACACATAAGTAAGGGATAATATGTCTATTATAAATGGGACTATGATCGTATCTATTGAGTTCAACATCATCGGATGAAAGTTCAAGGTCACAAAGGGGTCAAAGGTCAAATGTATTTACATATACTTTAAACATATTTTCTTCAAATTTTCAACTTATAAAATTTCCATTATGTATCCTTTGAAAGGGTTATTATGAAATTACCTCCGGGTCATCACAGAAAAATTGTGGCCCTTGATTTAATGAAAATTCCAATGTTTTCCTTCTTCACACATCCAACTCGCCCCTTTGTTTTCACTTTTTTTTTCCTGATGGTATGCCGGGGGTATCATTTCTTGTTCTCTGAAAATTCGAATTAGTCGAGCTATGCTGTCCTCTGACAGCTCTTGTTACATTTGACATACAGTTCACAGGTGATGATAATTATGATGTGTCACTGCATCAACGTTTTTTCGATGCAGCAATTTTTTTTACAGAATTATGGAATCTTTGTTTTAATTAGAATTTCTTTCACATCGGCTTGAGCAGGTGGATTTCATAACCTTCAGAGATAGTTCTAGTTGTGTACACCAATCAATTAATCACAGGTTATCACCTTCCAAAATGCATTCCCGGGCGTGTGAATTTAGAGTTTAAGTTTGATAAAAGGACATGACATTTGACTATTTTTAAGTGTAGCGGTCTTGATTTTAAGAGTAGCGGTCACTTTTAGGCACCGCGGCATGTGTGTTTTGGAAAGTCAAGCACAGCGGCACCGCTATGCTTAAATGGCCTGTGGAGAACCCTGTGTTACTGGTAACAGATACTTGGGGATTGGTACCCTGTAAGAGAGATACCATGTACTTTGGCAGAAACCAATTGAAATAGGTTCTGTGTAAGGGATAATATGTACGTTCTATGAAGATAATGTCCCACATCAGCATCTACTCAACAAATTACAGTACTGCGACATCGAGGCAGCATACTGACATGGACTAAGTCCTTCCTCCGGTACCTGAAACAGCAAGTCCTGGCACTCATATTGTTCGCTCTATACAGTGCTCCAGATCAGCCATTTTAGGTGTGTTTTTTTCATCATTAAAATTTGGTAAATCAGCATTGAAAAATTTAATTAGGAGTAAAATCAGCATTGAATATTTACCATTTCAATACAAAAATGGCATATTTGTAAGTGAAAAGCAACACATCCATGGTAATAACTCTTCAAATCAGCTTTGCTGTTTTATTTATCGAGTGAGAAACCCTTTGACAATAAAGCTTATCTGGAGCACTGATTCTATACATAAATGACCTCCCATAGTCTCTTGAATAACAAGTTTGACTTTTTGCTGACAACACAGCAGTATACATGACTGTAATCAATCAACACACATCACCAAACTTCAAGATGACCTCGACACCCAACAGAACTTGGAACGATAATGGGATATGGAATTTAATCCCAGTAAATGCCAGGTTATACACACCACCAGATGAAAGAAACATACAGACATTAACTACATCCTCTACGGTCAAACCCTCAAATCAGTTGAACACGCTTAATACTTGGGCATTGGCATTTCATCAAACCTAAGCTTTAATCATCATATACGACAAGTAACATCCAACGCAAACGAAACCCTTGGTTTCATTAAAAGAAATATCGTGGTTAAACATCAAGGCATCCATGAGGCAGCATACAAGACAGTGGTAAGACTTCGGCTCGATTGTGCATCCACAGTATGGAGCTCCCCCACACACCTTAACACCCATCATATAGAAATGGTTCAATGCGGGGCCATTAGATGGACCACACATAACTTCTCCACATATATGGAAGTGTAACTGCCACGCAGGAAACCCTTTGAGGGCGTACCCTGGAGCAGAGGAGGGCTGATGCGAGACTTACCCTTTTATATAAAATTGTTCACAGGCTAGTAGATGTCTCAATGCCAACATAATTATCTTCAGGAGCCCTTACTAACGACTTGGCATAGCCATCCTCTCTCCCTAACACAGATACATACAAACCTTCATTTTTAGCTCTACTGATCAGAGATCAGCAGAGCTTATGCCGTGGTGCGGCGTCCGTCGTTCTTTTATTTGTAGCGACTTCTCCTCTGAAACTACTGGATGGATATTCATGAAACTTTACAGAAATGTTGCCCATAAAGTCTAGTTGATCCTAGCAAAAATTCATGTTGATGTGAAATCCAAGATGGCCGCCAAAGCTAAAAATAGAGTTTTAAAATACTAGTTTGTAGCGACTTCTTCTTGAAAACTATAAGTGATATTGATATGGGACTTTTTCTAAAATGATCAGCATGACATGATGTTGATCCTAGTCAAAAATCGTTTTGATTCAACGTTAAACATGGCTGCCAGCGGCCATCTTTGTTTACATAGAGTTATATAGTAAAAACTTGTAGCGACTACTTCTCTGAAACTACTTGGCGGATTGTCATGAAACTTTACAGGAATGTTGCTCTTGATGTCTAATTGATCCTAAAAAAATTTCAGGTCGGCCGGAAATTCAAGATGGCCGTCACAGCTAAAAATAGATTTTTAAAAAATAAGTTTGTAGCGACTACTTCTTCAAAACTATAAGTGATATTGATATGGGACTTTTTCTAAAATGATCAGCAGTACATGATGTAGATCCTTGTGGAAAATTATTTTGATTCGACTTTAAACATGGCTGCCAGTGGCCATCTTTGGTTACATAGAGTTATATAGTAAAAATTTGTAGCGACTACTCCTCTGAAACTACTTGACGGATGTTCATGAAACTTCACAGGAATGTTGCTCTTGATGTCTAGTTGATCCAAGAAAAATTTCAGGTCGGCCGGAAATTCAAGATGGCCGCCACAGCTAAAAATAGATTTAAAATAAATAAGTTTGTAGCGACTACTTCTTCAAAACAATAAGCGATATTGATATGGGACTTTTTCTAAAATGATCAGTATGACATGATGTTGGTCCTTGTCGAAAATCGTTTTGATTTGACGTTAAACATGGCTGCCGCGGCCATTTTTGTTTACATAGAGTTATATAATGAAGACTTGTAGCGACTACTTCTCTGAAACTACTTGACGGATTTTCATGAAACTTCACAGGAATGTTGCTCTTAATGTCTTATTGATCTAAGCAAAATTTCAGGTCGGCCGGAAATTCAAGATGGCCGCCACAGCTAAAAATAGATTTAAAATAAATAAGTTTGTAGCGACTACTTCTTCAAAACAATAAGCGATATTGATATGGGACTTTTTCTAAAATGATCAGTATGACATGATGTTGGTCCTTGTCGAAAATCGTTTTGATTTGACGTTAAACATGGCTGCCGCGGCCATTTTTGTTTACATAGAGTTATATAATGAAGACTTGTAGCGACTACTTCTCTGAAACTACTTGACGGATTTTCATGAAACTTCACAGGAATGTTGCTCTTAATGTCTTATTGATCTTAGCAAAATTTCAGGTCGGCCGGAAATTCAGGATGGCCGCCACGGTTAAAAATAGATTTTCAAAAAACAAGTCTGTAGCGACTACTTCCTGAAATCAAAATCAATCAGTAGAGCTTCAAGGTCATTGACCTCTTGTTTCAAGTTGTGGAATAAACAACAGGAAATTGCATCTTTTGATTATTACCTTCTGTTATTATTATTACATAACTTATGAACGACTTTAACAGGTAATTATGCCCCCGAAAAGGTTTTCGGGGTTTATATAGTAATCGCACCGTCTGTCTGTCCGTCCGTCCGTCCGTCATTCCGCAGTTCGTGTCCGGACTGTAACTTCAACTGCATGGATTTTTAATTAACTTAGTACAAGTGATCACCATAACAAGACGATGTGTCGCGCGCAAAACCCAGGTCCGTACCTCAAAGGTCAAGGTCACACTTAGAGGTCAAAGGTCATACTGTGTCCGGTCAATAACTCTGGCATTCATGGACGGATTTTCAAGTGCTTGCAGCTCGACATATGAACTGCAAGCACAAAAATATTTAAGGATTGAATTCGATATTTAGATCTTTCTACGGGGTATAATTAGGCTTGTTTAAAGTGCGCAAAGCCCGAAGGGCTTCTCGCTATTAAACTTTAAATTAGCTTATGTTTTTCATACCCCATAGAAAGATTGAAATATAAAATTAAATCTTTATATTTACCTTATGTTTGTTCTGTCTGTTTTTCAGACTTCAGTAATGTAAATACATTGTATTGTGTTAAAAATAGTGTTTTTAATATGTAATACATGTATGTACTGTTGCCAACATTGCATGTTTTTTTATAGCAACTTACGGCAATTAGCATGAGAACGTCAAAACAACGTTATGTCACTCAAACAGTTTCATCAGACCAGTTAACTGCACATTGTTTGTTTTAGCTCCGCCAAAAAGGTAAATGTTGTTCACTGGGAATTGAGGTGCAACAAGACACAATAGTTAATTGCAGGCATGTGCAGTAGAAATGTAAATATAATATAATCACTTAATATTATATACATTGTAAACAGTCTATTAAATCATTTTAGAATTATTTTATTATTAGAAATTTGTGTTTCTGGGTTTCAAGAACCTCATTACGCAATGTTCAGTAAAATCTCAGTGTGTTCCGAGAATGTAATGAGCTTTAAATTAACTGGTTTCATTGGTCCAGTTTTTATCACTGAACCAATCAGAATGATTCATTCATATTTTCATTTGGTTGCTTCTATCATGACATCACTTTTTGGTATTATGACAACACACCCTGGTATTATGACATCACGTCATGCTATTATGATGCAACTCAGTGGGTTCTCAGAACTGAATGAGCCTTCTAATTGCTGTGAGAAACGGATTAAGACTGTTTGTATCACTCATTGAGTAAGGAGTTTCTTAAAACCAAGAATCACAAAATTCTAAAAATAAAATAATTCTAAAATGGGCCCTGTCACAATTTGAGTAAACTGATTTTGAGACTTTTTTTAAAGTTTTTTTTTTATGTTTTTTCTACTTAATATTGAAAAAGTGGACACATTCATATAAGGCGGTGTGTCCACATGTTAAAAAAATATCAAAATATGATTTAATTGCCATGTTTAACCGTTTTTAGACCAAGACGTATTTGACCATTTTCCGAAATTGACCCTTTTTAAAAAAAAATTATGTTCAACATCGATCGATCATTCTGGAAAAAGTCGGTGATTCTGGAGGAGACGAAACATAAAACATGTAACACTAATACAAGTGTAGTGTTACTGCGTCAATAAAATTACCTTCAATGATCGTTTGATGTTCGAAATATGCAATTTATGTAGACAACTGCACTTTTTCCTATTTCTCTGACGCGGCCATCTTAGCAGACAACATCGAGGTAAAATCCGTTGTAAACCAGTCAGAATTATGCAACAATTGTTTTAATTGGTCAATTTAAACTAATAAGCGCGCGATAACATTCTGGTTTACGAACCATAAACTCGATGAATGAACTATATCGCTTCAGCAAGGGACGCAGTCAACAATTTTATGAATGAAATTAAATGCCTTTACAATTGTGTCATCACAAGGACATGGGCCTAGGTCGTAGAAATATTCATGGCACGTTTACTGCTGTGGTGTGTTCTGATATTTCCTTATAACTACAAAAAGAGCTATATTTGCGTATAAACAAGTTTTCATTCCCTTCAGATACTGCAACCTTGATAGAATAACCTTTACATTGAGATAATTTATATACTTTTTCATTCCCTTCAGAACTTGCAACAATGTAAATGGATACATATTTTTTTATTCTCTTCAGAACTTGCAGCATTCAACAAAAAAAAAAGCTATATTTCCGTTATTCATTCCTTCATTTTTTTGTTGAAACGTCTGTGTTAATTTAAGGGTTTGATGTTATTCATTCCCTTCAAACTGTTGTCGAAACGTCTGTGCTTATTTAAGGGTTTGATGTTTTTCATTCCCTTCAAATTGTTGTCGAAACGTCTGTGCTAATTCCCTTCAGATTTTGCAAAACTTGAAGGGAATGAAAAGGATTTTATCCCAATTTGTTGGGATAAATTGGGATAAATTCCTTTTCATTCCCTTCAGAATTTTGCAACAGTGAAACTGATCAGATTTTAAAAAACGGCCAAAACACCGCAATTCATTATCACCTTACGTGTCCACATTTCCAAAAACAGACAAAAATGCCTATTTCAACAAGATGATCTGTGTCCACATTTCCAAAACAGGCAAAAATGCCTATTTCAACAAGATGATCTGTGTCCATTTCCAAAAACTTGATATTTTACCCCCAAAAAGTAATCCAAGCCCCTTTTTCTATGTATTTGTCCCCAAAGGAGACCCTTTCCCCGGAATATACCTTCCATGTATCACATTATTAAACTTCTAAAATAAGAGGACACGTCGCCTTATAGAGCCGTGTCCACATTTTCAGAAACACACTTTTCTTATAAAAACACACTTTTTTAAAATGTGGACACGCCGCCTAATAGAGCCGTGTCCACATTTTAAAAAAGACACTTTTCTTAGGAAAAACACACTTTTTTAAAATGTGGACACGCCGCCTTATAGAGCCGTGTCCACAATTTAAAAAAGACACTTTTCTTAGAAAAAACATACTTTTTTAAAATGTGGACACGGCTCTATAAGGTGGTGTGTCCACATTTTAAAAAAATACACTTTTCTTAGGAAAACCATACTTTTTTAAAATGTGGACACGCTGCCTTATAGAGCCGTGTCCACATTTTAAAAAAGTATGTTTTCCTAAGAAAAGTGTCTTTTTTAAAAATGTGGACACACCGCCTTATAGAGCCGTGTCCACATTTTAAAAAAGCATGTTTTTCCTAAGAAAAGTGTCTTTTTTTAAATGTGGACACACCGCCTTATAGAGCTGTGTCCACATTTTAAAAAAGTATGGTTTTCTTAAGAAAAGTGTTTTTTTTTTTAAATGTGGACACACCGCCTTATAGAGCTGTGTCCACATTTTAGAAGTTGTTATAATGTGACACATGGAAGGTATATTCCATGGAAAGGGTCTCCTTTGGGGACAAATACATAGAAAAAGGGGCTTGGATTACTTTTTGGCGGTAAAATATCAAGTTTTTGGAAATGTGGACACAGATCGTCTTTGTGATTTACACATTTTTCGCATTTTTTGAAAAATGGACACGTTCAATGTTTAAGTTCTGAACTTGAAGGGAATGAAAAATAATATTTTTCAATTTACAACATATTTAGTAGAATGCCGGCATGTTCTGAAGGGAATACAAATTAATATTCTCCATTTACAGCTATTTAGTCAATGTGGCAAGTTCTGAAGGGAATGAATAAAATCATTTTTTGATATGTTTTTAACATGTGGATGGTGCCTTATATGAACGTGTCAATGCGGTCCTTTTCATTCATTTGGTTCATTAAGACGTGCTCGACCTCTAGTCCAATGAAAAACGTCGTTATATAATGGTAGCCGTGAAAATAGACTGGTTTAAATCCCATTACTAAGAGCAAAATAAGTGCAAAAATCAGTTTACTCAAATTGTGACAGGGCCCTAAAATGATTTAATAGACTGTTTGTAATGAAAATCAAAGAATTGTGTCTTATCACTTTCAGCCAAAGGGTCCAGCATGGAAACGTCACAAAGCAAGAGAAGCTACTCCTCTGTAGTACAGCAAGACGGCATTCCTCCCTCGCCAGACAAATCACGAGAATGGACTCCAAAAGATATCAGAGCCTATTGTTAACGTCAGGACATGCAGGTGGAAAAGTACAACAGCAAAGGTTGGCATGTTTTTTTTTATGACCAAATAATAACGAATGGTAAAAAAGTGGCTGAGAGAAACTACGGAAACCCTGCTAGTCAGCTGAGTGAACATGACCGGTTTTGTTCAGTAGATTTCAGAGGGTATTCGTTGCTTACAAAGAAGCAGAAAGCAATAAGTGAATATGATTTCATCATGATCTCCCTTATATACACTCAGTAAGCCGGTTTGTCAAGATAGCCAGTAACAGTCCATTCTCTGGGCACACTGGCAAAACCATTCCATTTGATGGACAAACTCAACACCATGTATTGTACAGTTCCATCGTCTATTTATTTATTACTCTGCACAGATTGGGATGAATATATAAGGTCACCAGAAATCATTCAGCCATTTTTTGACAAATAATAATAATTATATGGATGAAGATTGAAGAGTTTCCTGAATGTACATTATATAATAGGGAAACGCAACAGTTACTGAGAGTGTAATTTGTTTCTGACTTTTTTGGAGACTAATTTGTTGAACTTGTTGCTAAACATGGGGATATTTTCATGTTGGTATAAACTTTTACTCTCGTGAATTGGACATACATGTTGCTCCTAGGGATGGGAATTAGACAATCAATTGTACATTTGTTTAATTCCTCTGAGTATGCCAGCACCCTCTCCCCACCCCCACACACCCCCCTATGTTGGCATACCTGTAATTCCATAATAACATAACCAAAGTAGTCTTTCAATCGTTTTAAAAACTGCCTTAACAGCCAATTCTTTCCCACCTGCTAAAAGTTTTCCTGGGGGAAATTTGGAAGCTGAATGGAAAATATTAACTTGCCAAGTCTCCACCACCCTTGTTTCCCCATGTAAAGAAATTGCTAGCTTTTTCTCCCCCAACCTCCTTTTCATCAAGTATGTTTATGTGTTCTGAATATATATATATATATTTTTTGATAAGAGTGTTTCTGGGGCATTCTGGGGTATTTTTGGTCCATTGAGTTCCATTGACTGAGTCGACAGACACTTCTACCACATGTATGCTGGTCACACATACAACTACCCCCTTACCCCACTACCCCCTCACATATTTTATTGCAGATGTGGCATTTTCAAAATTTTCGTTTCCCAGCATAATCTGCAGGCATATAAAATCTTCTAAAGAGAAATATCATCCTAACAGCTTTACTTACTATGATAACAACAACATGTTATGGTTAGGGTAAGATCTTATCAGAAATGCTGACTATAAACTAACAAATCATTTTAGATTCTTCAACATCACTGATAGGACTGGTAGGATTTTCAGGCAGACGAGGCAAACAGGACAACTATTTTATCATGTGACACTTTAAAAACAGTTGTTAACTGTAAACACTCCGGGGCATAGCTAGAGCATTTTAAAAGTGAACACAGGAGAGACATTGTGCTCATAGTGTAAGGGGCATGTCCCCCTGTATATATTTTTTTGTATTTGTCGATACTCTGTGGTGCATTTTGAGAGTATTTCCTAAAGTTTTATAACCTATTTTCAATTTTGAAGATTTAGCCTGAATTTTCAAATGTTCATGGAAAACTGAATAGAAAACATGTTTCCTTAAGCCCCACTCTTTTTTTTTTCTTTTTTTTTTGTTGCATTTTCAGACTTTTTATTTTTTTTATTTTTGCAGACATGTGTACGCAGCTGCGTACTCTGCGTACAGGTAACTACGCCCCTGAAAATTATTATCTGTAAACCTGAATTATGTAATTCTACGTTTAGACTACAATTTTGATGAGACAGACGTGTATTTGTCTGGTAAATCGATTAGCCCAGTGCGGCAGGACACAGACGGGGGACATATAACTTCTACACCTGATGGAGTTACAGTAGTCAAGGAAGAAGTTTCAGTTTCAGTAACCAAGGAAACAGTAACTAAGGAAACAGTTGCAGTAACAAAGGAAGCAGTAACAGTAGCCAAGGGAACATTTGCAGACGTAGCTGCATCTAGAGACGCAGCAGACGTAACACATATTGAACTGACAGATTTAAAGGATGGAAAGTTTTATTCGGTGCATGACGACACAAACTCTCACAATGCAGAGGCGCAGTCCGTGGTCAGACCCAAGTCACAGAGCCCCACCTCTTGGGGCTCTGTCCCCCTACACTTCTACTCCGGTAACCCAAGTGTGGAAAAGGTGAAAGGCATACTGCATATTTATAAAGACATGTAAGTGTAGCTGGCGTTGTTATTGCGGCAAATATAACAATATATAACAATTGATTTACAATATCTGTATTGTAGCATGGTCAGTGATATTTCCTTTGATGAATGCAGAGCATTAAATCGTTCAATTTAGGGTAACTAAAGGGGCATGGCTATACTGTACTACAGCTACCGGATATTGGAATTTAAAGTTAGGTCACTATGACGTCACAGTGTTACTAAGAACACCATGCTGCAAAAAAGATAGAGTCTGTCTCAGCTCGTTGGTTATTTAAATAAGCCAACACGCTAAGACCAGACTCTATCTATTACATAGAGAATTGTACAGTATTATAAGAATCCATCGAGAGTTTCCATGTGAAACGGGAAAATATCACCCGAAATATCACCAAAAAAACAGAAATGAGGCTGTATTTCACATGGATAAACAAATGCAGTGCTCCAGATAAGCTTTTAGCACAATGCGTGTTGTATGCATGAAAACATTTACATTACCTATTTACATTTACAAATGCGTATTCTTAAAATAAAAAAATTGGGACGAACCAGTAAAGTAAAATGCCATAACAAATATTGCGTATTTCCTCTTCCTCTTAAATACACATTCAGCATTGCTTTTGTCTTTATAAATGGCATTAATTTGTGCCAAACATGCAGCCACCAAAAGACCATTTTTTCCTTGCAAGCATCTACAAGTAATTGCTAGAGGCACTTGATTGTCATTTAGTACCTCCAACTTCAAGTTAATTAGCTATTAAATATGACTGGGCGCGCACTCGATTTTTCCAATTTTTAATGGATTTTTGGTTATTACATAGATCTATACATGTCTTACCTGGAGCACTGCTAATAGTGGATTCTTTTTCTCCCAATATGTAATTACTAATTAGTACAAGCATAAAAAAAGTAACTTCCATGACAGTATTTGATTTGACATCAGAATAGGGAATTACAGCCGGGAAATACTTGTTCATGATCAGTGACCTTGACATTTGACCTGACCTCAAAAGCCGACTTCCTCCTCTGACCTATGACGTGTTATTAAGTCATCACGCTAAATGCATATTGCCACAGGAGGTCATAAGTACATTGACCTTTAACCTATTGACACCAAAAACAGTAAGGTCCCACCTCTCTACAAGGGATATGAGTTTCATGAGAGTGGGTATTATGCTTATGAAGTTATTACCCGGAATGCCTATTTCCATATTAGGTCATGGCAACATTGACCTTTGAATAAATTACACAGAAAACAATAGGTTCCAACCTCTCACCAAGGGCAGTGTACCAATGAAGTTTTAAGATGGTGGGTTTATCCTTTCGAAGTTATCGCTCATGTGCATATTTTCATGGCGACCTTTGACCTTCCGACTCCAAAAACATAGGGTTCATCCTTTCACCAAAAGCAATGTACCTATTAAATTTCATGATGAGTGTGAGTGTTTTGAAGGTATCAAGTAGAATATGTATTTACATATAAGGTCATGGCGACCTTGACCTTTGACCCCAAAAATGAGGTTTTGTGAGTTTGGGTGTTAAGGTTTCGAGTACCAGCATTGACTCTTCTAATCCTAGTAAATTGCAGGGTTACCGGAGTCGACACCTTCTTACCCTCCTGTGTTGAAGAGCACCTATCCGGGTTGGAACATCGGGCATTCAGTTAGATCTCGAGTCTCGATCTCGGGCTCCTTATGAGCTCACTGAGTTACAATTTACTCGTTGCAGTAGGGGGGCATCCGTGGCCGAGTGGTTAACGTCTCTGACTTGAAATCACTTGCCCCTCACCGCTGTAGGTTCGATCCCTCAGGGGCCTAGGAATCTTTATGTGAGGAAGCTATCCAGCTGGCTTGCGGAACGTCGGTGGTTCTACCCAGGTGCCCGCCCGTGCACGAAAATTGCCCGGAGGGGCACCTGGGGTCTTCCTCCACCAATGGAAGCTGGAAAGTCGCCATATGACCTTAGCTGTTGGTGTGACTATAAAATCCAATTCAATTCAATCAATCATTGCAGTAGGCGATTATTCTGCCCTATTACTGTTTAATAACAAATTGTTCATGTGGTTTGGTGGTAAACTATTGGATAATAATATTTTGATTGCAGTCACTTGACCACCCTGGCAGATGACACAGAACGGAGTGAGCTCATCTACATGTTGGCCGTACCCGCCCAGTACACCATACACGATCTACTAAAGTTTAATGGACCATGTCTGTAAGTACCCGCCCAGTACACCATACACTACTCAAGTTTAATGAACCATGCCTGTAAGTACCCGCCCAGTACATACACCATACACGATCTACTCAAGTTTACTGAACCATGTCTGTAAGTACCCGCCCAGTACACCATACACGATCTACTCAAGTTTAATGGACCATGTCTGTAAAGGCCCCTTTACACAGGGCTGCGACCTTTGTGCCACCTTCGAGCGACCAAAAAATGGCCAGGACGCTCAATGGTCGCCTAAACTCATCATGTTTCTATGTAACTGCTCCAGCGATCCTTGTGCCTCCCTTAAACAACCAAATATGCAATTTTCGGGCACTTTCATGGCGATCTTCGAACGACCTGTGCGTCCACTGAGCCACCTGCCTGCCTCCCCTGTGCTTCCCCTGTGCAACCTACTGAAACCAACGCGATTATAGGCTACAAAGGCGACCCCTGAGCAATGTTTGGGCAACCATTGAGCCTCCTCTGTGCCTCCTCTGTGCCATCATCGGCGACCAACGGCAACTAACGGCGATCACTGGACGACCATTCAGCCAAAAGAAATTGCAGCAGAACGGATCTATTACCTGGCGACCATTGGGCGACAACTGTGCCTCCATTCTGCAACCACGGTAATGCTTGTGCCTCCCTTCTGCCTCCTTTGAGCCACCTTTGAGCAACCTACCTCCTCGGCGACCTTTGTGCGACTGTTTTGAAAATGTTCAAAAATTCACGGCGACCATGGCGTCCATGGCGATGTCTGAACCTCCTGTGTACCACCTTTGAACGACCTAGGAAACCATTCTGCCTCCTTTGAGCCCCCAACGACGACCTGGCAAATTTTATGGTCGCATACGGGCACAAAGGTCGCCATCCTGTGTAAAGGCCCCATTAGTACCCGCCCAGTACACCATACACGATCTACTCAAGTATAATGGACCATGTCTGTAAGTACCCGCCCAGTACACCATACCCGATCTACTCAAGTTTAATGGACCATGTCTGTAAGTACCCGCCCAGTACACCATACACGATCTACTCAAGCTTAATGGACATGTCTGTAAGTACCCGCCCAGTACATCATGGACCATGAAATGTAAGTACGACCCCGACCCCCATAGATCAATTCTGCTCAACTTCTACGTTTTTCATCAGATTTTCATGAAACTTTACAGGGAATATCAGTATGATGTTTAGTTATGCATATTATCAGTGGAATGATTTATGGCAGAGTTTTTGGAATTTTTCGAATCTAAAGCTTGTCTGCTCAACTTCTACGTTTTTCATCCGATTTCCACAAAATTTCATAGGAAGTATCAGTATGATTTCTTGTTGCGCATATTATCAGGATGTTCCAGTTGAATGATATTTGACGGAGTTATGGGACTTTGAAGTTTTCGAATCTAAAGCTTGTTGCTCATCTTCTACATTTTTCATCTGATTTTCATGAAACTTTATAGAAGTATCACTATGATGTCTAGTAGCGCAAATTGTCAGGACGTTCCGGTTATGGTTTTGTTATGGGACTTTTTTGTTAAGTTGTTCAAATGTGAAGCATTTCCACTCTACTGCTCACATTTTTCATCTGATTTTTGTGAAACTTAGTAGGAAGACTTCAAGTATCGGTATGATGTCTAGTAGGCTAGCGCATATTGTCATGCTGTTCTGGTTGAAAAGTGTTTTTTTGCCGAGTTAAAAGTTTTTTTTAAATATAACGCTTGTCCACACATCTCCTGCTACATTTTTCATCCGATTGTATTTCACATGTAAACCTTTATTCGGGGAGCATCCATGGGGTTCTGCCAATTTCTTGTTTCATAGAGAAGTGAGAAAAGTGTATACTTTCACGAATGCGAGTGACAAAACAACAAAATGGAATGTTCTTTTTATTTTATGCCTTACAGTCAATGTTCAAAATTCCCCCAACATCATCAGCACACGATGGTGTTAATTGCAAACTCAGCATAACTTCAAAAGTACTTTACCGATTTCGATAAACTACCACTCATTTTCTTAGTTAAGTTATTTCCAATCCTGTGATATAACTTTTATTGCAATTTTTGAGGATTTCGGTATAATAAAATCAATATCACATTCATGAGGGGGTGATAGTAAGAATGTTCAATCTCCGAAAATGTCCGAAAATCAATTATTGCCCTCGTCTTTATATAGTATTGTCTGTCTGGGAGCCACTCTCAGTGACCTAAAAGATGTGTTAATTAGCCTTTAAAAAATAGTTGATTTCAATACCTGTTTGTTGTTAGATTATAATGTGTGTTTTTTCCATTAGACAGGGTATAGAATATATGAGGATTATGCGGGACGGTTCCCCCAACCAGTTCATGGTTCTTGTCAAGTTTAGAACACAGGTAAATGTATACTGGGTGCCAGATATATTTCAATATTTATGTTTCCAGTAACTTATTGGAGTTCAGACTGCGCCGAATCACTTGAAACATTGAATGAAGTCCAATTTGGTTCAATTTTTTGAGCGTTTTGACGAAGTTTACCTACAAAAAATCAGAAAATGTGACATTCGTTATATCACTGGATTGGAAATAACTAAGAAAATGAGTGGTAGTTTGTTGAAATAGGTAAAGTACTTTTGAAGTTATGCTGAGTTTGCAATTTCACATCATTGTGTGCTGATGATGTTGGGGGAATTTTGAACATTGACTGTAAGGCATAAAATAAAAAGAACATTCCATTTTGTTGTATTGTCACTCGCATTCGTGAAAGTATACACTTTCACGAATTTCTTTCTTAATAAAATTATATGGTAAATGCATTTTTTCTCAAGATTTTCAAAGTCTCGCAACAGTTACTGTCGTCAGATTGGGACATTTTTTTATTTTCTCCCTATATCTGAGTGTTGTAATAATTGAATAAAGATCAGGGAAGGTTTTTCTCACATTTCTAGTCATGTGAGATTAAAGTTTTTTCCCATTGGAGATAATGCTATCTTACATGAAATGTGCCTCCTACATAAAACGTTGTGATGTCACATTGGTATCGTCACCTTATTCTAACGTAAATTCTAACGTAAAATCAAATACAGTCATTGAAGTATGCATTTACTAAGCACATATTCAGAGAAAAATAATCCCTCATGAGTTTATCCATGTGAGATAGGGAAATCTGAGAGCCTCGTCCCTGGTTACAATTCTGACCCTCGGGTGAGATTATAAGAATTGTTCATGGGTATCCGGTGAAGATAGGGGAATTCTAACCCGAGTTATGTGGTTTTATAGCCGAGGTTCCTATTAAAACACTTGTACCGATGGTTGGAATTCCCTATCTGAGCCGAATACCCTCGATAGATTCTTTTTATCGGAGACATGTTATGCGTTGGCAATGCCAGCTACTAAAGTTTTGCCTGCTTTCCTGCATAGCGGATGTTGGTGCTCGTGTGACTTTTATCTTTACCCATAAAGATAAGACTTTTCATCCCCCATGTAAAATGCGGATTACCATATCCAATATGCAAGAATTCCCTATCTCACATGGATATGGATACTGATGATGGATTCTTATCTAATCTATTTATGAACAATGGTCATGTGAAATGTAAATTTAACTAATGGAAAGCATTGAGTTGGAGTTCCATCATGAGTATCCATATCCATGTGAGATAGGGAATTCTTGCATACTGGATATGGTAACTGCATTTTACATGGGGGATGGAAAGTCTTATCTTTATGGGTAAAGATTAAGTATTACTATATGAATGTTATTCCCATCTCATGTACACTCATTATGTTTTGGACCAGATGGATACTGGAAGATTTGCATTAGTCGTGTGTATTATCTATGCATATGTTTATTGAATATGCATGTCTTTTTAACTATACTTGTCTTTTTAACTATATATGTCTCATTCATATTTATTACAAGGTGAGCAATTACCAGAATGTATACCCTGCAATGCACCGTTATCGGTCAAACACATCTTGTTGGAATGTGTAAACTTTGATCCTATGCACGCGTTATTTGATACTATAGATTTTAGTCTTGTTTTAGATTTCCTAAAAGAAATCAGACTATATAAATCATTATAATATGTTCTTATATATATTTACTTACTTATATACCCGTTGACGGGCATATGTTGATTTACATATATAGTTCATATTACTACAATATCATCCCTTATTTTTTATTTTTGGATAGTTTTATCTTTATATATTTACATTAATTTTTAATTACTACTTAATTTCTTCATCTTTCGTCGGTTTTTGCACACAATATGACCTAATTATGTGTCAACGTGCCGTAAAACACCATTCATTCATTCATTAACTATATATGTGTGTATTACCTCATACATGTGATATTTTTAGGAGCATTACCTGGGAGATTTGACATTTTTTCCAGGAAGATTTGACAAAAACCAGGGAGGTTTTTATTCTCAAATTTTTAACGCGTATCGGTAGCTTTTTTTCTGATATAAACCTTAAAAAAGGGGGTAAATCAGGATAAAAACATGATATTTTATACATACAATACTGTTTATGTCATGTTAGAATAGCATATAATTAAGTATAGCATATAATTAAGTATAGCATTTAATTAAGCATAGCAAAACAAAGCATAGCACATAATAAAGATGCTTCCCATTTTATACACAGACAAAACACTTCTCTGATTCATGACAAACTGCAATCAATTCGTTGAAATCGTCATCCTTTAATTGTCCTCAATTATATTATGATTTTAATCCAATTAATACACCAAATATCAATCTATGCTGAATTCGCTAATTACCATCCCACTTATAGTCGGTATATGCCTATCAATCTCCCTTGGACATTACAGATATCGCCGCCACGTGTCATAAACAAACAGTCAAATCATTATTTTTACACAATAAATTAATTAGCTGACATGCTAATCCTTTTAATTACCTGCCCAGGGGTAATGTTTTCACAGATATAGATCAGACGGTTGATGTTTATTTTCTAGATCATTCGGAAACTCGGTCTTGATCCAATAAATCATAGCAATTACCCAAAAGGATTCGCAAGAAGCGAAATTTTGGAACTTGGCGGAAAATACCGGGAGAAATGGAGCTCCCGGCGGGAGGCCGGGAAATTCCATGACATCCCGGGAGAAATTAGCTCCCGGCGGGAGATATCATGTAGTTTATCTGCATGTGTATTTTAACTAGGTTACTGGTATGCATATCAAATATGCATATATCTATTAAGTATGTATATGACTGTGTATTAACTATGCGTATGTATATTAACTATGCATGTGTATTACTTATGCATATGTGTATATACTATATGTATATGTATTAACTACACATATGTTTGTATATGCTATAGGTATATGTATTAACTATGCATGTGTATTAACTATGTGTATATACTATATATTATGTATATGTATTAACTCTGCATATGTGTATTAACTATGCATATGTGTTTTAACTATGCATATATGTATATACTATATTTATGTATATGTAATGCTTAAGTGTATTAACTATGCATATGTGTAATTTCAGAAACTAGCAGACGAGTATTATCTGACCTACAACAACACGGCGTTCAACAGTATAGAATCTGACGTGTGCCATCTGGTGTATGTTGGCAGAGTGGAGATGCTGAAAGAATCTGTGGTAGCGTAGAGTCGTTGTTTTCTTGTTATGTGCACTAAAAGTATGTACGATTTATAATAATAAATCACCTTCATTAGTCGTACTCTCGACTATGGCCTCATGGATTTTCCCAGTCACATGATGTAGTTACAAACAACCATTACTGTTATAAAATTTATAACAGTAACGGTTGTTTGTACCTACATCATGGACACGGGCAACTCAGACATCAGTGAACTTAGTATTCAGAAACGTTTGTTTTAGAATCTGAAGGTTAACCGACCGTGTTTGCACCTACATGAAAAAAACATTTATACCACTTCTGGATGTAAACTATTATCTCACCGAAAGTGTACCATACCTGTTTCAGAATGCGTGTTACCCAGTACCAGGGATGACGGAGCTCCCCAATTGTCCGGTTTGTCTGGAAAGAATGGTAAGTCTTCTTGATAGCAGCATAATTATAAATATCTTACTGTTAATTAATGGAGATGATGAAAATGCCTGTAATAGCGGTAGAAATGTGCAGCCAGACCAGGGCTCAAGACCATAAACCTCCGACTACTTCAGTTTCTGATGCTCTACCAACCAGCTGGACAATGCTACATCAATCTACCTGCTAGATATCTATGAACTGTGACATATGACATGTCTACAGTATTAAATGTCGTAAAAATTGCTTTCGAGTTGTAGTTTGTCAGCATAGGCTGATACTTACTAATTATGTCTCCCCAACATGGACGGGAGAAATATTGTTTTTTTGCTGTCTGTCCTCTGTCTGTATGTCAAAAACATTGCATGAACTAGTTCTGCTGAATCCCTGGCCGGATTACAGTGAAACTTGGTAGGATGATCAGTACCAAGCCACGGTGCGCATATCATCACCTTGTTCCACACTTGAGCTATGAATGAGATTATTTAATTCATTAAACTCGCTGGCAAATATTATATACATGTATGCTTAGCAAGTTGTCGCATCATACCATAGTTGCCAACTTATTTAATAAATTGATCATTTCCCTCCAACCGATTGTAACTGATGATTGATCGTTTCCCTCCAACCAATTGTAACAGATGAGTGATCATTTCCCTTCAACCGATGATTGATCATTTCTCTCCAACCGTTTATAACAGATAATTGATCGTTTCCCTCCAACCGATTGTAGCTGATGATGGTACATTTCCCTCCTACCGATTGTAATTGATGATTGATAGTTTCCCTACAACCAATTGTAACTGATCATTGATCATTTCCCTCCAACTGATTGTAACTGATGATTGATAGTTTCCTTCCAACCAATTGTAACTGATCATTGATCATTTCCCTCCAAATGATTGTAATCATCAATAGTAAATGATGCTTGATCGTTTCCCTCCAACTGATTGTAACTGATGATTGATCGTTTCCCTCCAACCAATTGTAACTGATCATTAACCTTTTCCCTCCAACTGATTGTAACTGATGATTGATCGTTTCCCTCCAACCAATTGTAACTGATCATTGACCGTTTCCCTCCAACTGATTGTAACTGATGATTGATCGTTTCCCTCCAACCAATTGTAACTGATGATTGATCGTTTCCCTCCAACGGATTGTAACTGATGATTGATCATTTCCCTCCAAATGATTGTAATCATCAATAGTAACTGATGCTTGATCGTTTCCCTCCAACCAATTGTAACTGATCATTGACCGTTTCCCTCCAACTGATTGTAACTGATGATTGATCGTTTCCCTCCAACCAATTGTAACTGTTGATTGATCATTTCCCTCCAACCGATTGTAATTGAAGATTAATCGTTTCCCTCCAACTGATTGTAATTGATGATTGATCGTTTCCCTCCAGCCGATTGTAATTGATGATTGATAATTTCCCTCCAACTGATTGTAATCGTCAGTAGTAACTGATGCTTGATCGTTTCCCTCCAACCGATTGTAATTGAGGATTGATGATTTCCCTCCAACCGATTGTAATAATTTATTGATGATTGATCATTTTCCTCCAACCGATTGTAATTGAAGATTAATCGTTTCCCTCCAACCGATTGTAATTGATGATTGATCATTTCCCCCCATCCGATTGTAATTGATGATTGATCATTTCAATCCTACCGATTGTAATTGGTGATTGATCGTTTCCCTCCAACCAATTGTAAATGATGATTGATCGTTTCCCTCCAACCGATTGTAATTGATGATTGATCGTTTCCTTCCAACCGATTGTAATTGATGATTGATCGTTTCCCACCAACTGATTATAATCATCAATAGTAACTGATGCTTGATCATTTCCCTCCAACCGATTGTAATTGATGATTGATCATTTCCCTTCAACCGATTGTTTCCCTCCAACCGATTGTAATTGGTGATTGATCGTTTCCCTCCAACCAATTGTAATTGATGATTGATCGTTTCCCTCCAACCGATTGTAAATTGAAGATTGATCGTTTCCCTCCAACCGATTGTAATTGATGATTGATCGTTTCCGTCCAACAAATTGTAATTGGTGATTGATCGTTTCCCTCCAAGCAATTGTAATTGATAATTGATCGTTACCCTCCTACCGATGGTAATCATGATTGATTGTGTCCTTCCAACCGATTGTAATTGATTGTTTTCCTCCAACTGATTGTAATTGATGATTGATTGATTCTCTCCAACTGATTGTAATTGATGATTGATCGTTTTCCTCCAACTGATTGTAATCATCAGTAGTAACTGATGCTTAATCATTTCCCTCCAACCAATTGTAATTGATGATTGCTCGTTTCCCTCCAACTGATTATAATTGATGATTGATCGTTGCCCTCCAACCGATTGTAATTGATGATTGATCGTTTCCCTCCAGCTGATTGTAATTGATGATTGATCATTTCCCTCTAACTGATTGTAATCATCAATAGTAACTGATGCTTGATCGTTTCCCTCCAACCAATTGTAATTGATGATTGATCGTTTCCCTCCAACTGATTATAATTGATGATTGATCGTTGCCCTCCAACAGATTGTAATTGATGATTGATCGTTTCTCTCCAGCTGATTGTAATTGATGATTGATCATTTCCCTCTAACTGATTGTAATCATCAATAGTAACTGATGCTTGATCGTTTCCTTCCAACCAATTGTAATTGATGATTGATCCTTTCCCTCCAACTGATTGTAGTTGATAATTGATCATTTCCAACCAATTGATTGTAATTGATGATTGATCGTTTCCCTCTAACTGATTGTAATCATCAATAGTAACTGATGCTTGGTCATTTCCCTTCATCCGATCATAACCGAATCAACCACTTATAACTGATTGATTGTAAAATTTCAACTAATTTCCCATCACTAGACTCAGTAAGATGGGTTACATGTAGTAATAAACAAATAAAAGATTTGATTTCCTTTTAAAAATATTTGTCGCATTACAGGATGAGTCTGTAGACGGTATATTGACCATCTTGTGCAATCATGCCTTCCACATGGAGTGTCTTGACAAGTGGGGCGACACAAGGTATGTTATGCTGGCAATGGTGTCTTGACCAGTTGACTTCATGAAGTGGAATGCTTCAGATTTTTCTGCCAATCTTTTTATTTATTGATTGGTATTTTGCAAATGCATTTGTTCTCTTGTACTTGTGGTTTCAGGTCATATTGCCTATTGTGTGTACTCACATAATCACATTTGTGTGTAATTATGTAGTATAATAGTCTCATATATGTTATACATATAATTTCTTACATGAAGAGAGATGCATCTTTTCTGATAGTGTGTCAGGTGTTTAACTAGTTGGTCTCTGAATAAGTGAATAATTGAGCTGCGTCGACAGCTCTTCTCGTGTAAATGATAATCTTACATATGGTTTATATATAATTGTCATTTGTATGCAGATATTGTCAGACACCGGAAGAATCGGCAGATAACCGCTGTATGACATGTGGTTCACAAGAGGTACGTGTTTGTGTTTGGTGGTGGAGGGAGCATCTATCGATGTGTGTTTGTGTAGTGGGCAGGGGTCTATGTCCAGTCTGTAGATACTGCCAGACGCCAGAGGAAATCGGCAGATACCTGTTGTGTTACATGTGCCTCACAAGAGGTATGTGTTTGTGTGTGTGTGATCGGGAGTGGGTGTAATAGGGTGTGGGGTGTGATAGGGGTGGGAAACTACGGCTGTGTGTGTGGTGGGCAGAGGTTTATGTCCAGTGTGTAGATATTGTCAGATGCCAGAATATGACATGGTGGATAAGAGGGATGTGTTTTTGCTAGTGTATGTGCGTGTGTTTTGGGGGGGGGGGGGGGGGGGGGTTGGCATCTGCGGCTTTGTTTGTGATGGGCGGCGGTCTATGTCCAGTGTGTAGATTTATAAGATATTGTAGGAATCGACAGATAACCACTGTTTGACATGTGGCTCACAAGAGGTTTGTGTGTGAGCGGGATTAGGTGTGATAGGGGGTGGGCATCTACAGCTGTGTGTTTGTGGGTGAGGGGAGATTTGTGTGTGTGTGTGAGCAGGATTAGGTGTGATAGGGGTAGGCATCTACAGCTGTGTGTGTATGGTGGGGCAGAGTCTAGTGTGTAGATATTGTAAGTTGCCAGAGGAATCAGCAAATAACCGTTGTATGAAATGTGGTCCACAAGAGGTTTGTGTTTGGGGGTGGGGGCGAGCCTCTATGGATGTGTGCGTGGGTTGGGGTGGAGGTGGGGGCATCTATGGAGGGTGTGGTGAGTGGCAGTAGATACTGTCAGATGCCAGAAGAATTGGCAGATAACCACTGTACATGCATGACATGTGGTTCACAAGAAGCAAGTGTTTATGCGTGTATATGTGGTGGGCAGAGGTCTTTTTCTGAATATGTGCCTGTGGTGGGCAGGAGAAGAATGTGTGTTGAAGAAGATATTTTTTCACAAAGTATCCTTACTGCTGACATAAAATTACCAAGTGTCAGTGCTAAAGAGTATATACTTGGCAGAATGCATCACAATGATGATACATGTAATTATGATCATTCTTTGCTATACCAGTGATGATAATTTCTCAACATTTTCAATACCTCATACTAGTATTAAAGGGTTATCAACAGGTAAAACAATCCACAAATTTGAAAAATGTTTCTTCGAACATCTGTGAAAACCATGTATAATGTTCTAATCTTTTAGGAAATGTTTTGTAACTTGACTACTTTCAGAGCCTGTGGATATGTTTAATATGTGGAAACATCGGCTGTGGGAGATATGTGGGTCTTCATGCTTACAGGTATGATGTGTGGTTTGTCTCAGCAGATACTTTAAAGGGACACACAGCAATCTTGAATCTTTTTTTCCAAACTCCTGGCATCCGTTAATTTTCTACATTACTTTCATATTTGAATAGTTTAAAGCAAATTAGTTTTGCATATTGTTATTCATGTTATTTATATTACAACAATAATATATTTATACCTATTGTACAATAATGAAGAAAACTTGAAAGCTCACAATATTTCCCATTAGACAATATTTTAATAACCACGCATCTCGGCTTTTATTTTGAATATTGCATGACGTCAACAATTGATACTGCACAAATGGTAGTGTCAAAAATATTAAAAGATGTAATTAAACCAGAATGACACCATTTGTGTGTCAACAAATGATCTTTTATTTACAGACATTTTCAAGAAACACAGCACACGTATGCCATGGAACTGGGCAACAACAAGGTGTGGGATTATGTGGGGGATAATTATGTACACAGACTGGTGCAGAATAAATCAGACGGCAAACTGGTACAGGTAGATGAGGGCGCTAGTAACCCAGTCCAGCATGAAAAACTTGATGCTCTAAATCTGGAGGTGAGTTTTGATTGCACTTAATGTGAACTATATATTCAAATATTCATTAAAAGCCTCAAAATAGATAACTTCTTGTTATGTCTTTACTAATTTACTAACTTCAAGACTGTCATAGTTTTATTGTTGAATATAAATTATCTCAGTAGTAAGTATGAAAACGTCTTTATTTGTAAAATGTATACAACTTATTTAATATCAGACATGTGAGAGGTGTTGCACGTTGCATTACCGCTCATGAACAGACTCAATAAAACCAAATCTGCTACTTTTTTTTCTTGTTTATATTTGTTGCTTCCAAGGGTCCCATTTTCAATATTGATTTATAGTTATTTCTTGTCGCAACATCGGACATAATAATGTGCTCAGAGCACACCTACCTAACAAGTGTTATAATCATGTGTTTACAGTACACGTACCTACTCACCAATCAGCTGGAGTCACAGAGGTTGTATTTTGAAGAGAAAATGGAAAATGTGGAAAAGGCATTACTCACAAAGGTGACTTTTATATGCATATTTTTGACCCTTTCCCATGGATATCAAGGTGTCATCAAGCAGTTCTGTAATTTAGATACTATGGGCAGTATTTTATATAGCAGTCATTACGACCAGCCTCTGTTTGCACCATTTTAGACATGGCTATTGTTTGGGGCGCTTGTTTCAGCCTAAGGTTTTTCAGTAATTACATGAGCATTTTTAATAATGAATACATAAATTATACATCACTGGAGCTGGAATTTTTAGTAGTAAATAAAAATATCTTAGTTTTGAAAATTGGTTAAGAAATAAATATTTTACTGCCAAATGCTTTTTACATGTTTTAGATGGGGATTTTCCCATGTAAACTCCTTGTTGCTGGGACAGCAGAAGATTAAGAAAACTCAAATAACTTTAGTTAGCCTTAATATTTTGCCATAAAACTTTCAAAGTGTCTTAATTTATGTTAATTCATTTATTTAACACGTTAAAACTGTTTTTTTTGTAAAAGAAAATATTTTTCTAAATTTTCATGCGTCAGAATTTTGCATTGAAAATGCCCTATCAAAAACTATTTTTTAAGTGAAATTTTTATTTCTCAACAGATTTTGTATTTGCCATTCAACCAAGTCCACCTGCCAACAATAGTCATATTTTACAACATTTGTACACCGTTTCTTAACCTACTGACTTTTGAGAATCCAAACTCTATGGACACAATATAAACATCTTTAACCAGACAGGCCAAACCTGAAGCATCGAATTAAGAGTTAACCAACTCGTAATCGTGTTATGCATATTCAGTCATGGGTATTTTAAGCACCCGTGAATGAACCTATACTTTTAATTGACACATATACATTATTATACTACCTAAACACCAGGATAGAGTTTTGATAAATGGGTTTGTTGTATAATATTGCGGTTATTTGGCGGGTTAGTTTATTTAATCCAGTATCATTTTGAATTTAAACAGGCTTACATTTATTTAAATAAACAGAATAGAGATTCAGATATAAATTTGCCTCCATTATAGATTTAAATATATTATTGATGCACTATAATCAACAATTAGTAATATGCAAAAACAATTAGCTTTTGATCTATTCATATAATTATTATTAAAGATGAGCAAAAATACAACTATGTAGATGGGATGCCTTACGTTTTACAAAAATCAAAGATTGCCATGTGTCCCTTTTAACAAATTTTTGTATTTCATATATTTAACAATAATTTACTACCATCATGGTGTGGAAACACAGGCATATAGGAGACATTTACTACCTTATTGTGTAAGCTGGCTGTGTACACTTGTGTAAGCTGCCTGAGTACACATGTGTAAGCTGGCTGTGTAGATGTGTGTAAGCTGGCTGAGTACACGTGTGTTAGCTTGCTGAGTACACGTGTGTAAGCTGGCTGTGTACACGCATCACATGTGAATAAAGTAGGAACTGCTTTACCCTGTTACACCACTATAAACGATCGAAGGATTTGAACGTGTTTTGCTTACACAGATTTGAAGAAAAAAATACGATAAATTTATTGCGAGACTTCTTCTAGATACATATTATATTACCCAGGTCCACTTTGTTGAAGAAGTAAACAGTAGTCTGACAGAGCAGTGTCACAAACTGCAGACGTCTCTCGAACACACCAACAAAGAGAAACAACTCTCAGAGAAAAAATGTGCTCATGTAAGTGAAGTATACGGTTAGATTTCCTGAGTAACCTTGACCTCCAGGGTACAGTTAGATTCCGTGGGTAATCTGACCTCCAGTGTACAGTTATCTGTCCTGGAAAACCTTGACCTCCAATGTACAATTATATGCCCTGGGTAATCTGTCCCTCCAGTGTACAGTTAGATGCCCTGAGTAATCTTGACCTCCAGTGTACAGTAAAATGCTCTGGGTAACCTTGACTTCCAATGTACAGTAAGATGCCCTAGGTAACATTGATCTCTAGTGTACAGTTAGATGCCCTGGGTAACCTTGACCTCCAGTGTAGATACCTTGGGTAACCTTGACCTAGTATACAGTTAGATGCCCTGGGTTATCTGACTCTCCAGTGTACAGTTAGATGCCCTGAGTAACTTTGACCTCCAGTTTACAGTTATATGTCCTGGGTAACCTTGACCTCCAGTGGACAGTTAGATACCTTGGGTAACCTTAACCTAGTATACAGTTAGATGCCCTGGGTAACCTTGACCTCCAGTGTACAGTTAGATACCATGGGTAACCTTGACCTCCAGTGAAATACATGGCTGAATAAGTCACTTATATTTTTAATCAGTATATTAAATTATCCCTGCCACGGATTTGTATTTCTATAGTTACCTAACTCAGAAAGCACGCCTATTGCTGTTACCATGTTGAACTTGCACCCATGGTTGAATAAATAATTCACGACATTAACCAATTTATTTATTTTTACCATAGTTACCAAAAGCACTATATGACCTAGTTATATTGTTGTTACCATAGTTATAAAAACAATCTGACCTAATTGTTGTTGCCAGAGTAACAACCTGTATTATTGTTACCTTAGTTAAAAATTAATTATGACCTAGTTTCTGTTGTTGGTATCATAGTTACCAAGGCACTATGACCCAATTAATTTTTTTGTTACCATAGTTGCAAAAGCAACTGACCTAGTTCTATTGTTACCATAGTTACATACAAGGCTGAAGAAAGCACTCCACGACCTTCAGGAAGAGACTGAGATGAATGAAAGTTTGCGGAAGAATCAAGCAGAACTTAAAGTACACGTTTCTACACTGGAGACCCACATGAAGGAATTCACAGCACAGAAAGACAAGGTAGGCTAGAACACAATGGCTTCGTTATCTAATTTTGCATAACAAATAACCAACTGGTGTCTTTAACAATTGGACTAATCATCAGCTATATGTTATACATTAATCAATATGTAATTCAAATTGTCTTATGGTATAAAGGAAACATGAAATGTTGTTGATCAGAATCCAAAGTCCTATCATATGAACCAGTATTATATTTTACCTGTAGGAGTAAGACGAGATGCGAGACCAGCTACGTGACGTGATTTTCTACGTGGAGGCCCAGCAAATGCTGCAGACGACAGAAGGCGTGTCACAGACGGAGATTCGGGAGGGTCAGGTGATAGTAGGGGCCGCAGCAGCCATGTCACCACAGAGCAGAAAAACACGCAAGAAGCCAAGATAAATGTGCAATCACTATTAATGTTATTTATACTTTCATGTTACTAATTTAATAGAGAAAATGGAAAAGAATGAAAGAATGATGACTATAAGTTGAAGAGTTAGATGAGTAATTGTGGTTCAAATGAATATTACAAGAGATGATGAGTAATTGTGGTTCAAATGCATATTTACGAGAGAGGTGATGAGTATTTGTGGTTCAAATGCATATTTACGAGAGAGGTGATGAGTAATTGTGGTTCAAATGCATATTTACGAGAGAGGTGATGAGTAATTGTGGTTCAAATGCATATTTACGAGAGAGGTGATGAGTATTTGTGGTTCAAATGCATATTTACGAGAGAGGTGATGAGTAATTGTGGTTCAAATGCATATTTACAAGAGAGAGGATAAGTAATTGTGGTTCAAATGAATATTCGCAAGCGTGGTGGTAACTGTGGTTCAAATGAATATTTACAAGCGGAGGGATGAGTAATTGTGGTTCAAATGAATTTACAAGGGGTGATGAGTAACTGTGGTTCAAATGAATATTTACAAGAGAGATAATGAGTAATTGTGGTTCAAATGTATATTTACAAGAGTGGTGATGAGTAATTGTGGTTCAAATGAATATTTACAAGAGAGATGATGAGTAATTGTGGAACAAATGAATATGTACAAGAGGGGTGATGAGTATTTGTGGTGCAAATGAATATTTATAAGGGAGGTGAATGCAAGTTGGAAGTTATTTAAGCTGTTGTTGATGTACCATGTACATTTATTCAAACATTTAAAGCTTGAACATTGAAAATTCCAATCCCTTATCCCAGAGGGATTTGTTGGTCCCGATGTAGTACCTACATAATTCATTGTAATTTTCCATCAAAACCGATAAGTATTAACTTCAAAACACACATTTAACACAATCCAAAAGTATTTGATGTGCTTTCCGGATGTACTCAACTTTGAAAATATTAATTTGTCATGGAGATAATCTGTCGACCATCCATACATCCATCCGTCTTTCTTCAAACAACTTCTGATCGGAAATCTCCATGCCCAGGATAGTAAAGATGCTGCGTCTAAAACGTTCTTGCCTCTGAAAGCTGCGGGTTCGAATCCCACTGGGAGCTTGACTTGTCAAGTGAGAAAGTGTTGATTCTTATGGATGGTGGGAGGCATACAGTACTGGCTCTAACCAGGAAAAATGGGGAGGTCTGCCACTACCACAAAAATCGACCAACATCTATAGCCTAACATGTGCTAAAAATTAGGTAAAATATCATTCAAACAAACAAATCATCTGAAACCACTCAGCCAGTTTTTAACTAAACTTCATATGGATTATTCTATGAAAGATCAGTACCTTTCAAATTTATACAAGGTGGCTGTCATTACCAAAAATAGCAAGCACATAACAGATAAAGTCTCCAACGTAAAAAACCGCTGCCACAGGGTCCAGAGATTATATATGCAGATTTTAGGGAAAACTCTAAATAAAATGTAAACTTGTTTTAACTTCTCCTTAGAAATTGCTTGGCCAGTTTTGACAAAATTCATGAACGATCCTTAAATCAGTTAAAATGAGGTCAATGCAACATCAAAGATGACCACCATTAGAATAGCTCAAACCTTAAAAAATTGTGCCAGTTGTTTTTCGGAAATGTGATTTATACTGTAGTTCAAGTTTGTACAAATGAAACCATTTGGGTTCAAGTTGAATCTCTGATTGTATATAGAAATGAACTGAATTTGAATCCCATGATCCTGGGGTCACAGTTGGTGTTGCCACTGTGTTCCCATATTTTACCAATACATATATATAATATATAGACTCTGGGGTCACAGTTGACCCTACCCAGTGGCTCTTACATTTTATATATCTTTTCTGAAACTGTTACTGGGGTATCGCGTGGCTGTTCCATTTGGAACTATACAGGACAAACTTGTAGGTTGTTCAAACTTCCAATATAATGTTGAACAGAACTTGGAACTAATAAGTCAGTTTGTGTGTCGCATATCGTTACATTAACATTATGTGATGTGTGGTACGAGTACTAAAAGACATGTGATTGGTCAATATTGTGGGTATACTCATCGAACATGGAACATGTGCAGCGATAAATTCACACATCAAAAAATATTTTGTTGAGAAATCCGCACCGTTCTCCACAGGCTGCCATTACAATAGTATAGCCTAGAAAGATAGAGAGGAGAAGAAAGAGTGTTATATAATTATATAGTAAAAGGAAGCCCAGAATCATAATACACACTCATTTTCCCAGTTTTGTTTACGCCCCCGCAATTCGAAGAATGGTGAAGGGGTATATAGTGTTACCACTGCCCGTCCATGCATCCGTTCTTGCCTACGTCTGTCAGTGCAAAAACAATGTCCGCACTCTAACTTAGATAATTGTTATCGGATGTTTTCCAAACTTGGTCAAATAGTATATGGGCACAATGTCTAGGCCAAGTTCAATAATCGGCCCCACCGCCCCAGTAGTTTCAGAGTTGTGGCCCTTGGAATAGTAAAAAGTCGCGAAATTAATTCTGTCCGCAATGTAACTTGGGTAATAGTTATCCAATTTTCTCCAAACTTGGTCAAATTGTATATTGGCACAATTTCTTGGCCAAATTCGATTTTCGGCCCAATCGATCGTGTAGTTCCAGAATGATGGACCTTGGAATAGTAAAAAAAAATGCAAAATTAATGGTTTCTGCACTGTAACTTGGGTAATTGTTATCCAATCGTCTCCAAACTTGGTAAAATTTTATATGAGCACAATGTCTCGCCCAAGTTCGATTTTTGGTCCATATTTGATCAACTTGTATATGGGCACAATGTCTCACCCATGTTCGATTTTTGGTCCATATTTGATCAACTTGTATATGGGCACAATGTCTCACCCAAGTTTGATTTTCGGCCCAATCGCTCCAATACTTCCAGAGTTATGCCCCTTGGAATGGTAAAAATTCACGAAATAAATGTCCCACGGACACATTTCTAGTTAAATATCTTTTAACTATTCTTTGGGTAAATTTTCTCAGCGAATGTGTCAGTTACATTATTCTTGTTTCTGCAACATTGTCTTACCTAAATATGCCATACCGACTAGAAAATACTTCATGATATTTGCAGATTTTTCTGAAGGTTTACACAGAACACAACCGAAACAGTAAAGTTCACCATTGTTTACCATTGTTTCAGGCTATTACAATTTATAAAACAACGGGAAGTATTTCACTACTTTATACAATCTGCGAATTTTGATAATTGATAAAGAATTTCCAAGTTGGTATGGCATATTTAGGTAAGACAATGCGTCAGAAACGAAGAATAATGTATCTGACACAATTGCTGAGCGAAATTTACGTACAGAATGGTAAAACTGTGGAAAACCGAGTGTGTATTATCATTCTGGCCTTCCCTTTAACATATACATATTTCATACTACCTTTTCATCTCTCTATCCTTCTAGGCTGTACTATCGTAATGGCAGCCTGTGCCATTGTCCATAAAAATTAATAAATATCACAAATTGGTTTTATAGTGAAGCTTTTCTGTAGTGATTATTTAATATTGATATGCAGATGAACGGTCACAGTTATACTTTGTTATAACTAACAGCGAAAATTATGTAAATGAGCCTCATCTTATGTTGATCCAGGGTAACACTAAAATACTCACCCGCCACAACCGTCGGGGGTGGGGGGGGATTTAGTTTAAATAAATATGTTTATATATTCTGGACTTCAATACCAGTTTAAGGTTCATGTATCAACCTAATTAAAAGCAAAATAGCTAGTTTTTCTCTCTTTATACAATTTTAAAGGGGTTACATCAGGCTTTTCGTAAGGAACTATTGGTCCGACTTACAATTTACAAATTAAGATATTTATTATTCTGAAGGGCCAAAACATAATGAATGAGCCTAAAATTGATCACTTGTTTATTTCTACACGGAAATATGTGCTATCTTAGGTTAGGTCTCACGCCTCTATTATCTCCCCTGAAAGCTCATGGAGGAAAACCGTAAACAATTCTATTTTTTTTCTCAATTTTAGGCAATTTTTAATTTGAAAAATAGGTTTTTCTTTCCTATAGCATACATCTGCAGTGTAAAAGACAGATGATACAGAAAATCCCGAATTGATATGAGGTTCCATTCAAATTTCTGTTTTAAGCACCACATATTCAGCTAGATAGTGTATGAATTTTGTATATTCCATAGGGGTCACATAAAAATGAGCGAGAAAAAACCCAACCTGGCTAACTTACGTATTTTATTGTTTTAAATTACTAGTCTTGACTATACTGCAGATATTCAACCAGCACCAATGTCTGCTGCCCAGCTTTGAAGCTCAGATGATGGATAACTCATCGGAAAATGAATTCAGGTGTGAGACCGTTAGGCACCACGGTTAAAGAAACTAGCCCGCCAAATAACGGCAACGTTACACTACAAACCCGTTTATCAAAACTTCATCCGGGTGTTCAGGTCATAGAATAATGTACATGTGCCGATTAAAAGTGTAGCTTTATTCACGGTTTCTTAAAATACCCGTGATTGAACATGCGTAAAATGAATTACGAGTCCTTATTCAACGCTCTGGTTTTGACGTTTAGTCTGGCTGGTTAAAGACGTTTATATTATGTCTATAGAGTTTGGATTCTCAAAATAGGTATTAAAGTTATAAATATACCTCGCCGTCCGTAGGTTTAGAAACGGTGTGCATTTTTTGTAAAATTCGGCTGTTGTTGGTGGGAAAGGGACTTTTAATTAATTGTATGCCTGATTTCATGGATAGTCCAAGGTGAATTGAATTGAATTGGGTTTTAATGCGCACCAACACATGAAAGGTTATATGGCGCCTAACAGGAATGAACATACCAGACTTATCCTCCATTTACATCGAGATAAAATATGGAGAATGGGCCTAGAACCTTCTCACCTGCAGAACTGCAGAATTGCTGCAAATTCTATCGTAGACACTCCATTTACGCTGGAGCCACGTTTATTGTTCTTCAGCCACTGCTGTAGTGGTTTGAGCGAGATGCAGTCCAAGGTGAATTCAAGTTTAGAAGACCGGATCAACACAATGATGGTCCCGTACAATTATCACTGATTTACATTTTTATCATGATAAGGATTATTTTTGAATTATTCGATTCTTCTAGAAAAAGGCTGATGTGCATGTACCCCCACTTTAACGTGTGCAGATTTCCAAAATAGTTCAAATTATAAGTTAATTTATTTTATGGTAAAACAGTAAAACAACTCGGACCATTCAACTATCTCTTTCTTGTAACCTGGATATTTCGAAAACATTATTATTGAACTTTTGATTTACTATATAATGTGAACACATTGTTTATATCTGTATATTGTGCATACTGTATATAGTGTGTTAAAATACACGGTTATTCTCTTTTTCAATTTTTCTTATTTGGTCTTCATCATGATCCCTGCATTGTTTCAGGTGCTATCTCGCTCACATCAAAAGAGCAGTGGCAGAAAAACAACGTGGCTCCAGCGTAAATGGAGTTTCTACGATAGAATTTGCAGCAACTCTGCAGTTCAGGGTGAGAAGGTTCTAGGCCCATTTTCCATATTTTATCTCGATGTACATGGAAGATGAGCCTGGCATGTTCATGCCTGTTAGGCGCCATATAACCTTTTCATGTGTTGGTGCGCCTTAAAACCCCAATTCAATTCAATTCTTATTTGGTGAGCATCATCATATATATGCTGCAATATTGAACTATGCTGCAATATTGAACGGCAGAATATTATAAAAAAAATGCTTTTGATGTAATATACAATGTGAACACATTATATAACTTTTGATGTAATATACAATGTGAACACATTGTTTATATCGTTATATTGTACATTCTGTATTATACTGTGTTGAAGACCCGTCTTGTGTAACATGTTGTGATGAGGATGTCGCGTCTTTCATTTGTTCTCTTTTATTTTAATTAGATTTATGATATGGATATATAAAAATTATGCTATTAAAATAAACAACGAAAAGACGTCGATGTATGTCATTTATTAAATGTTTCCAGTTTTAGCAGGACTATTTGAGAATAAGACAGCTAATGTTGTACCCCAGGCGTTGGCATTCACAATTTAACCATATCCCTGAAAATTTAAATGACATCATTCAAAAAGTCAAGGCCCCGTTGGGATCTACCCAAAATTAGGGTAAAATGTAAACGTAGTTAACTGGTCTCCCAGTTAGAAGTGCTGGTTGTCTGGTCTGTCCGAGTGCTAGTCGACTGGTCTCCCAGTTAGAAGTGCTAGTTGTCTGGTCTGTCCGAGTGCTAGTCGACTAGTCTCCCAGTTAGAATTGGAATGGTCTCCCAGTTAGAAATTCTGTTTGCCTTGTCTTCCAGTTAGAAGTGCTATTTAACTGGTCTGCCAGTTAGAAGTGCTAATTAACAGGTCGCCCAGTAAGAAGTGCTGGTTGACTGGTCTGCCAGTTATAGGTGCTAGTTAACTGGTCTGCAGTGCGATCCGATCTAGCTGGTCTTCGAGTTTGTCCGATCTTTCATTGACAACAATAATCTGTCCAGGTTTGGCAAGGATCAGATGAATCAAATGAAAATAAATGTCCAGATGACGGACAGTGTGCCATCCCATAAGCTCACATGGCCTTCGGCCAGAAGAGCTAACAAGTCGAGCGGACGTTAATGTAAATAAGGTGAATGAGAAGATTTGTAGGAGATTCTGAAATAAAATCAACTTCCTGTTCAAATAATCCAAGATAGCTACCAAGGATAAAATTAATGGTAAGTGATCGGCATGACATGCAGGTTGTCAAAAATTGGATCGTATTTCAATGCTTACCTTGACTCCGCCAGTGGGCATTTTGATTATAATTACTGTATAGAAAAATCTTGATCGCTGCTTCTTATACAACACTGGATCACACTGGGATTTCATTGAACTACTAATGTCTAATTTGTCCTAAAATAATTAAAACTGTAAATTTCAAGATGGCTGTTAAGACTAAAAAAAACAACACATTAATCGCGGTAAGTAAATTAAAATTATCGTGAATCTGGCAATGAGACCTTTAACAAAGTGATCGGTATGACATGGTCGAAACTTTATTTCGTTTTGATTGGCAACATCACTGGAACTACTTTTGGGACCCCCATAAAACAAGAGGAACATTGCATGTGATGTCCAGGTGAAACAGACTTTTATATCTTGTATAGATCTGGAGTGAATTCATTTGGAACTATCGTTCATCGATAGTGACTACAGATCCAAATGAACACCAATAGTCAACAACTAAAGCACAGACATATTAATAAACAGATAGGAAACTTCCTATCTTAACCAATGAAGTAACCAAAATATCACGTGGCACCCTAACTTTTCCTTCTATCTACTCTCTCAATTATTCACTGATTTTGATGAGAATACATTCAAAAGATTGATAGTGAATAGCAAAATGGTATTATAATAATTTATGTTTATTTTGAAAGTAAGAAATTGTATAAAAAGATGTTTAAAGTTAATAATGTCATAATTTTCGATTTTCTCTTAAAAATCAAGGTTTTGACATATTCAAAGTTTCCGTCAAACTCCTTTTTTGCTCTAAATGTAAAAGAAAGAAAAATACTATTATTGGAAAGAAAATTAAATTTGTGATGGTATTTGGCATGAATGAAACTTGTATCTATAAAAATCTTCATAATATGTGGGTTTAAAGTTGGGAAATAATTTGTGAAATTTTCGCACTGTGCCACGTGAAATTTAGATAATTTTCGTAGTGTCCAATCTATTTGTTATTAGGTCTGTGACTAAAGTGACTATAGTTCCAACCACACTGTGGGGCATGGTCGGAACTATAGTAGCCAAATAACCCGGATTTAACTTCTGACCAATCAATGAATATGTTTCAAATCCGGTTTAAGGTCAGTGTATTATGTAAATCGCAGTTTGATTGGCTGATGTAAAAGTGGGAGAAATTAGATTGACGGAACAACAACTATCGGTGTTCACTTGCCGAACTATAGTTCCAAGTGAATTTGCTCCACAAAATTAAACTCCTGCAAAATCCAACAAGTCTACCAAGGGTACCGTACAAACACAAAGTTTATATCAACATGAAGAATGCCAATATGAATACATAATTCATTTTAGAAGAACTAGTATGTTAGATTCGATGAATATATCATCCGTCGTAAAATTGTCAACAACAACAAACTCTTAAGTTTTATATTGTGTTTATTTATGAAGTACACACAGTCAATATTAATTCAATCCATGAAAGAATATATGATTTGAATTGAAAGAAATATTGCTTATTACGTAATTATTATTTTTCAAAATTAAAGTAGCTATCCCGCCATCAACAGGCAAAGTTTACAATATATTATTATACACCATTTCTAAACCTACCGCTTTAATCAGCCAGACAAAACCCCAAACCTGGAGCGTCGAATTAATAGTTACCAACTCGTAATTTATTTTTCACATATTTACATAGGCGTAGGAGCATGGGGGGCCCGGCCGTCCCCTATGTTCAGAGGGAGGGCCAGAGTATGCTTTGGCCACCCCCACCACACAATAATTTGAAGAAAAAAATGGTTAACGCTCAAAAAGTACTTTTTCCCTATATATAAATGTTGTATGTTTTGGTGTAACAGAGCATGGATAATGTTGTTTTTTTTTGTTTTTTTTTTTGCTTTTCAAAAAAATTGTGAAAATGTTTGCCCCCCCCCCCCCCCCCCACCCATCCCCCCCCCCCCCCCCCAATAATT
>JAWPHD010002722.1:0-243765 GCA_037043455.1 Cyrtodaria siliqua
GTAATAAGGTAAAACATATCTAAGTGTCATTCTGTAACATTAAGAAGATAGAAGATACTTCATTTCAATTACAAATAGGCTATAAAGCCCGTGAGGATACAAATACAAAGTATACATGACATATACATATAAATTAGATGAACAATTATCAAAATATAATACAACGATTACCATTAGAGGGGACGGCATGTTTTGGGAATTTGCTGATTTTTGAGACGAACAAATGACAAATAACATGAAAAGCTAGATCCGGATCCTCTATATTTATATCTATTGTTGTAGTTTTGATGGAGGGAGGGGAAGGGGTTATGTGTGTGTGTGTGTGTGTGTGTGTGTGTGTGTGTGTGTGTCAGGTAGTGGGGGGGTAGTGGTGCGGGTCGTAAATAAACTGATCAATAAAAAAAACTAAAAAAAACATACACTTGTTAAACATCATATACTCTTCTATACTTTCCTCGATCCAGCCCCTGCCTTCCGTGTAACGCAGTAGTTTTCATTTGTTGTAAATTGATTTTAACATGTTTAAAACATTAGACAATTGAGATATGACTCGTAGCGCACTACCACGTTACTATGGCGTATACGTTGTTTACCGCTAACGTACATATAAAAGGATGAGAATACTTCATATAGTTTCCGTTTGGACAATCACACGAAGAGTCATCTTCCGTTCGGACTATCACACGTATCACACGTAGAGTCATCTTTCCGTTCGGACTATCACACGTAGAGAATTCATCTTTCCATTTGGACAATCACACGTAGAGTTCATCTTCGTTCGGACTATCACACGTAGAGTTCATCTTTCCGTTAGGACTATCACACGTAGAGTTCATCTTTCCGTTTGGACAATCACACGTCCTGGCATCATGACTAAGACCATCTCTTTTCGTGTCGTTTTTATAATTCAAGGTAAGAGTATCATTTTTATTATTTTTCTTTTCCGTGACTTTCCCTACAGCTTATATACTCTTTCTCTCGTTATCAGGTATTTATTATAAACACAACAAACGTGGAATTTATTTTTTTGTTGCTGTTGATAAAAATAATATGTGCCATTTCTGTAACTCATTGTATCTGGAATAGATAGATTGAGTATAGATAGATAATTTTTTTATTGATTTAAAACTTTACAAGTTTTTTCATCACTATACAATATGCAAACATTTATACGTGACAGATAAACAAAAACAAAACAAACAACAAAAACATAATTTTGCACACTAGTTTCAAATAAATTGTATATTGGATAATTTGAAATATTAAATAATGAATAAAAATGTGGAAATGACACTGAACTTTAACTTACGCAAATTAATTAAATATTAACTTTAAAAAAAACAAAAAAACACAATTTGTTCTCATTATCGCAAAAGCAGTAACATAGATAATTAATTGATAATAGTTTTCATTCGAGGATAAACCTAGTTTAGATAAACAAAAACTCATACGAGAATCAAAGCTTCTTTATAAACCAAGATTAATTAAACAAATCTTTCTTATTACTTGTTTTCATTAGCTCTATGATTTTAAAACACTTGGATGTTATAATAGTACTTTTTAATGTATTTGTCTTCTATATTAACATATACAGGGACAAATCAAAACAAAATGGTATTTCATCTTCAATGTCATTAGAATTCAAATGTGCAATAACGTTGGTCTCTTTCTAATCTGTTCTGTGCGTAGCGCCCAGTTCAATCGCAGTGAATGCGACGATAGTCTTAGTTTTGATAAAACAATTCGCACTATATGGAAAATATCGAGATATGGTTCATATTCAAATTGCCTTTAAAATGTAAATACATGACAAAACTCTATTATTTACAACATCGCTCTGTTCACTTTAGAACAAAACAATCGACTAAACGCTGTTTAAAACAGTATGAAATGATTCAAAGGAACACTATTTGGATTATTCCAAACATAGCCCAAACCATACTCGTTAGAAGCTTTTAATATTCCCAGCCCAACTATTACGCCAATTTTCTATGTATTCACGGAATTACTTGTAATACTAGAATTATAATATTGTCAGAGTTAACTGTTTTGCACCAATATTTAACGATTCTAACGTAGCGCAATATATACAATGGATACCGCCCAAGTTCCCCGTAAATACCCGCATTGCTAGTAGAAGTCTTAACGTTTAAAATATATTTACAAAATGTTAAGGGGGAGATCCTGTCATTTCCTTCGACTTAGAAAACCCCCCAGGCTTCGCAACCATAATTCAGAATGGATCCAACAAAGGAGTCGAATAATGACACATTGTCTTCGGTTTAAAATTCAACTTCTTAGTATAGCAATTAATATATGTAAGCCTTTAAACCCTTCCCTGCTAAACTTACTTGATTTAAAACAAATGTTCCGGTATAATTAAAAATAACTCCAGATAATTAAAATCGTTAACTAATTTCTAAGAAGTTGTCATTATATGTCATGACTCATTTTGTCTTAATTGGCCCTTTTCCCTAAAAAACATAATTTTGGTTTTGACGGAATTTACTTCTAATCCCATTTATTACAATAAACTGTAGGAACGCCACGGCCTATAACATATCAGTTCTGTTCGCATTTTAACTCCGCGAACATGGACTATTTCCTTTGTATTTTACGGACTATTTTACGAATTTTCAATTAAAACAGACGCCATTTTTTTACACCCGAAATTGGGCGCGCTGCGATCGGCGAGCACTAATGGAACCTATGAGTCTAACAACACGCGTACAGTGTTTCATACCGAGATATGTAAAAAACTAATACCTTATCGGACGAAATAACGTCCCATTATGTGTCACACGATGAAGTGTTGGTGACTGACCAGGTCACCGTGACATAACTTGGACAAGTGAAAATTGACATGTTGGTCAAATTGGATTTGGATTACTGTCTGCTGCTAGAGTCCATGATCAAGGTATTTGTTTTGTAATAAAATGTGTTTGTTAATAAACAGGTACACACCACTTTTAGATCGTACATATTTAGACATTAGCCAAATATAGTGCCTAAAAGAAAAGGGCTATACTGTTTAATAGGAAAGTTCATATTTTTGCGGTGTACTCCGATCTTTCCAGTAAACTGGATGTAAAGTAAACTGTAGAACGTTTCGTGGATAAAACATTTACTAGTAGAAATCTATCAATGTCCCCAGCACCCCGCTCCACCCAAGTACGGTAGATTGGGGTGTGGGGGTAGATGGAACTTGCATACCGAAAACAAGGAGGGGAAAGGAACTAGAAACCCCCCCACCCCACCCCCACACCTCAGATGCGAATGAATGTAAATTGTTAGCGTTGCTCTATATCGTTATGTTATTCCCATTTTCTCGCACATTCGTGAATACATACCCGATACAACTACCATTGAAACATGTAAATTCTGCCAAGACATTTGACTGAAATCGGTCAGATCATATTTATGTACAGTAAAGTTTTGAGGCAGGAAGTGATTTTGAATTGACATTTATTTACATTTATTACATACTTTCTGTTGCGAAATAAACAACGCAGTTTCGAGAAAGTACACTTCACTTAAAAGCCTTTAAGGAGGTGGAGCTACTACGCTTGCCTCCAATGTGTCTCAGAAGAAATGACTATTCCATGGGCTGGAAATATGCTTTGAAAGTGGAACAATGATTTTAATGGATCTCCAGTTAGGCTACATTATATTTTACATGTATAATGAATGATGAGAGATGTTTTTATTACATTAACCGTGTTATTGAGCACAAGTAGTATCCATGCTTTATTTAATTTAGTTCTTCTTTTATCTTTTCTTTTTTAAATATGTTACATTATGTATAACAAAGGATAAACTATGTCTGTTTGATCATTGACATTGGATTGATGTTGTTTTCAGAAAGGCCTCAAATGTGAATCGTGACCTTGAGCAGCTCTAAGTGAATTGATACTGACGACTTCAGAATATCAAGCCGTATTAAATGCCATTGGATCATATGGAGGTGAGAGCCTTTTAAAAAATTGTTTGCACTTGTGTAGTTCTTTAAATGGAGCTTGTGTTATGCTTGCACGGTGCTGTTCAAAGTTAGAGTAAAAAAAATATTTTCAGTGATAATGCAGCGTGATTGTCATATGAGCTCGCGTAAACTACATGTACTGGATACATGCGAAAACAAGTTGTGTTAAAGGTACACTAGGCAGTTTTTATTTGTTAAAAACCTCTGGAGTTCGGTTAATTTTTCTGCATAGTTTGCATTTGTGCATCATAAATATTATTTATTAGAATAGTTCAGAAGAAATTGTTTTACACATTACTTACTGTTGATAATAGTGCACCTATAATATATTTGATAGAATAACGAAGACAAAAATAACTTTTAATGCAAGCAGGTTTAAATTTAAAATGTTACAAGGTTAACAAATGGAGATGCTAATGTTAAAGCTTGATAAATACTTCAAGATTGCCGTGTGTCCCTTTAACATCAACTAATTACAATATGATTATGGTCTATGTGATGGGTCCCCAATTTATTAAAGGGACACAGAGCAAATTTCTAATCTTGTGTCTGTTTTACACATTTTCACATCAGAACAGACCACACATCTACAAAAGTGTCTTCTCAACTGCCCTATTTTATCATGTTTTATTTCTAAAACTAGGGGCATCACCAGGTTTTGAGAGAGAAAATAAATAGTTGTATATTAATGTTTTCTCCCCATGTTGATGAGCCATTTACTCAGTTTTGGTCAAGGGACGTTTATAGCATATCGGCTTTGAACACGGATTCAATTCTTACTGGCGCCACTGGGTTACTTCGATGTGTCCTGCTAGCCCCGTTCGTCTGATGGGAACGTAAACCGGATGGTCCTTTAATCGGAGTCTGTCCTCCAAGCACGTTAAAGAACCATAGGTATCTAATCGGTAACAAGCGTAGGGCAGGGTTCCTGAATGCCTATGTATATTTCCTCCTCTCTTTGGGTGGCTCGAAATAACCTAAACAACGTGTTGATGAGGCGTTAAACAATAATTAAATTGTAAACTGTCCCATTCCCCTAAACATGCCCTAGCCCCCCCCCCCCCCCCCCCTCCCCCCCCCCCCCCCCCCCCCCCCCCCCCCCTCGCAACACCTGATTCAAATTGAATACTCTGCTCGACTTATATTAACTTTTTATTCTATGTCTTTCTTTTCTTTCAGTCTGCACGTCATGTGGAAGAATAATCATGTTTGTTACTGACAGTAGCATGTCTGTTACTCGTCAGTCATTTATTTACTTGGTTAAAGAGACACATGCCAATCTTGCTTTCTTTAAAACTCGAGTCGCCCCCTCAGTTTTAAACGAACAGTTAAAAGAATATAATTCTTTCTGCCTGTTAAACTAATATTAGTTTATCGCTTTTTCTGATTTCGAAAATTAACTCTGCAACGTATGTTGCCGCCATCATGATTTCATTTTCCGATATACAGTTGCAACATTGTTAAAATACATCGGCCACTCTGAAATAAAGCCAAAGCATGTATAGATAAAAAATTAGTGTAAACTATATGGACACATACATTTTGTAGCCGGTCGTCTTTCCTTAATGGATATGAATGTTGCCGTCTTTGGGTCGGACGGTCCTGTTACTTAATTAGTACTTGTCTCCGTTTATTGAAATTCTACATATATACAGAGGAGAGATGTATCTATATGATTTCGTTTTTATTCTCGCTTCTCAAATGATGAAATCGAATTTGATTACAACTGCGCATTCGCAGCTATATACAACTTAATCAATACGGTATGGAGGGTGGTGGGGGTGGGATGAGGGGCGGGGTTGCAGGGATACTACCGTAATGATGTCCTTGAAAAAAACTGTGAACATTCTACTCTAATAATTTATTAAATACAGAACAATGTTGAAATCAATATATCTCTTAAAAAGGAATTCACAATTTCATGGTTTTATATCCCGCGTGTAAATTAACTTCGAAAGGCGATTGTTCATATTTTAGCGAACACGGTGTACTTTGTTAATTTTGGGGGAAAAAAAGTACTTTTTTCTGATTGACTTTAAATTTTGGGTTTTAATAGTCGACATGTCAATGAACACTTTCATGAAAAAAAATTCGTTCTCGCTGTTAAAACTTCATTTTTTTGCATTTTTTTCGGATTCAGAAAATTAACACTGCAACATATATTTTCACCATCCTCATTTCCTTTCCCGACGTACCGTTACAATTTGGTTTGTTAAAACCTATTCGGAGCACTCCGGCATAAACCAAAAGCATGTATAGATCAGAAATTTAATCTGGAATGCATGGATACATACATTTGAAATATATGTATTGAAATAATTCCATTATTTCATTTCTTGTGTACCCAGTCGCGTCTGTAAATGTATATGCGTTATGCCGTCTTTGAGTCCGTGGGTCATGTTAGTTAATTTTGGGGGAAAAAAAGTACTTGTCTCCGATTTCATTAAAATTTTGCATATGGACAGAGGAAAGATTTTATCTACGCATACATGCATTTGTTTTTATTCTCGCTTCTAAAATGACGAAATAAATCGATTTTGATTTAAAAGCGCATTGTTGGCAATTTAAACCTAAAAACAACCTAAATTCATCCCTTTGAAAAATACCTTTAACTATTAATGGGAATTACACGAAGTGTACACCAATTATGTTCGACCAATGTAGTTTGTGAATATTATTACTTTAACAACGATCTGTGATTGTGTTTTGTCATAATCACATTTTATAAATAAGAGGTGTATAAATCTGACCAGTGAAAATTTTCCCAATAATGTCATTTTGTTATCGATTTTATCACGTGACCTTGTTTGATAAATATTCATACGCCATAGGGCTGGCGTTCCTACTGTAAGCTAGTAATAAATCTAAATTTTGCTGCAAATCATCAGGTGATTTTCCTACTAAAACCATATCATCTGCAAACAGTAGAAGAATAAGAGTAATATCGTCGATAGTAAGACCTGAACTAATATCATTTTGTAAATATAACTCTAAATCTTCAACGAAAAGGGAGAAAATTATCGGGGAAATTACCTCCCCTTGCCTAAGACCGATTGAACATTCGAAAAAATCTGAATAACTATTGCAACTTTTAACACAAGATTTTACTTTAGAGTACATGTCTCTTATTATTCTAAGTAGCTTTCCATTTATGCCTATTTTATAAAGTTTTAGCCATAAGGCATTTCTATAAACGCTATCAAAAGCTTTTTTCAAATCAACAAATGCACAATACAATCGACCTTTCTCAATTAATATCTTGTGAATAACAGATTGTAATACAAAAATTGCATCGATAGTTGAACGACCCGACCTAAAACCAAATTGGGCGTCTGATATAATATTATTATCTTCACACCATTTACTTATCCTTTTATTTACAGCATTAAATAAATCAACAAGATGCGAGGAAATGATATCTACTGATTCGAGAATGATTTAACCATCTCGCCCCCACCCACCCCACCCACAAAAAAAAATCAGGTCGGCCGGAAGTTCAAAATGGCCGCCCTGGCTAAAAAATAGATTTTAAAAATGCGATTTTGTGGCGACTACTTCTCAAAAAACGTAAATTACCAAAATGACTGGCACGTCATGTAGTTGATCCTAACCAAACTTCTTGTGATTCGATATCAAACATGGCCGCCAGCGGCCATCTTTGTCTACATAGAGTTATAAAGAAAAAACTTGTGGCGACCTCTCCTCTGAAACTACTTGACGCATTTTGATGCGATGGTCGATGGTAATCGCGATGATGCTAAGATGCGATGGTCGATGGTAAGATGCGATGGTAAGATGCGATGGTCGATGATAAGATGCGATGGACATCGATCATTGCATCTTACCATCGCATCTTACCATCGCATCTTACCATCGACCATCGCATCTTAGCATCATCGCGATTACCATCGACCATCGCATCTTACCATCGCAACTTACCATCGACCATCGCATCTTACCATCGACCATCGACTTATCAATTTTCATGCTGATCAAGATCGCACGATTACCGTAGAAAAATATCTAGGTCGATGGTCGATGGTAAGATGCGATGGTCGATGGTAAGATGCGATGGTACGATGCGATGGTCGATGGTAAGATGCGAATGGTAAGATGCGATAGTCGATGGTAAGATGCGATGGTCGATGGTAAGATGCGATGGTACGATGCGATGGTCGATGGTAAGATGCGAATGGTAAGATGCGATAGTCGATGGTAAGATGCGATGGTCGATGGTCCATGTTATATAATGGCATACAGTTAATACGGAAATCTGTTGACATATTTAACCTACATACATGTAAATAAATTATAGTCATCCTAGTAAAAGATAAACTTAAGTACTTAGTAGTGTGTAACTCGTACCACGTTATTATTTTATGTGATCTATTTGTTTATTAATTTATTTTGTTTATTTTTTAACAGGTAACATGTGCACTCTTCTCAGAGCTGAGTGTCAGAATCCCAGTATTAAAATTGCATACAACGGAACATGTGGCGGTCGGGTGAAATATAATTTCCGTCGGTTGATCGAAAGAAGTGGACGTTAGTTAATCTTCTTTGAAGTCCAATGTACCGAAAATAGATGATGTTATCGTGTCTCAAAACATGCTTTTATTCATAATTTTTGAACTAGCAAATCTATTAAGTAGGTGAAGGTCAGCCAATGAAATATATAAAAAGTGGGGTTATATAGGAATCACGTCGTCCGTTACGTCCCGTCGCATCCCTAACATGTTTTGTCCCATCCCTTTACACATTTTAATACTTGAATATCCCAAACACGTCTGAATGGGTTGAACCCGAACTTCATCTACTCATAACAACTGATGACCTTATGTCCCTCTATATCATCCATCATTGATTGCCTAATTTATTACATAATTATGGCCTTTTGTTTCCCTTATAATTTTCTGCCCTAATATTGTAACACATTTTTTTTCAAACATTTTTGAGTTGATTGTTCCCAAACTTCATGTACACATAACAATTTAAGCCCTTATGTACCTCTACATCACCTATCATTGATTCCCTAAATTACTACATAAATATGGCTCTTTATTGGACTTAGAATTGTTCACTATATAATGAACTTCATGTGGCTTTCACTTTAAAACTTTTCTTGGATGGTTATTACACTTGACATACAGTTCACACGTGATGATATGATGTGTCTCTGCATTAATGTTTTTTTAGAGAATTATCGACCTTTGTTTTACTTGAATATTTTCGTAATAGAAAAGTAACAGATATTTTAGAGATTTATTATTGCTGTTTTTGCCAATCCTCATCGGCTATAGCAAAAATGCGCGGGTATTCATCACCTTCAGTGATAGTTCTAGTTAATACGATGTTTGTATTATTCCCGGGTTAGTACGGGTTTTTAACAAAGTCCCCTGAAATTGCACACCAAAGACAATATAAATAAATAATAATAATAACACCGTGTTTAATTTGAGCTATTTAATTGCAATTTTAGGATCTTTGTGTCGTTTACAGTGTACAGTACCATGTTCATGACACTTTAATACGAGGATTTGTTGATATTTAAAACATACTGGACCGAAGCACCTGTACTGGTTCGTCATAAACTGTACTCGTGCATTCATGTGGTTTGTACACTTTACATTTAGGTTCATAGTAGACTCAGGCGTTCAATCCAAAGTAATCAAAACTGTAACATAATCACACATTTATTTGTTTGTCATTTTTGACATGAACATCTTTAACATGTTTTTATTTGTATATCACTTTTCCTTAACACTATAATATACACATTGAAGAATTACGTTGTAAATGTTGTTGTTGTTATACTACTGCTTATCTTCTTCTGAGTTCCGGAAGCTGGAAATTAAAGAAATGGTGAATAATTCCGATGATGGCATTGGTCATTACTTTTCAGAAACACACTTATACCAATAACAGTATGCACCTTTATACTGGATATTGAGTTGATAAATTTACATGGACGTGTTCCGTCAATCATTCTGAAGCATCTACTACACATGTTATTATTGTATATATTTGAAATAAAATATGAACCAAGGATGTGCTAAGCTTACTAAATTTTCAACGGAGCTGTTATGCACAAAGTTTTTGTCTCGTCTTCTCGAAGGAAAAAAAAGACAAATGAGTTGCAATTCCGGCGGCGGCGGCGGCGGCGGCGGCGTAAACATTCAAGTTTTGCGTTCAGGTCATTTTCTTACAAACTGTATATACTAGACCTTTCAAACTTTGCTTATAGTTGTATTTTGGGTGGAACATTGCAACGTGATAAAGCAAATGTAGAAGTGACCTTGACCCTCCAAGCAAAGGGCAGATAACTTAATATTTTTTAGGTTCAATTTTTGCGTTTAGGTCACTTTTTCACAAACTGTATGCACTAGACCTTTACAACTTTGCTTATAGTTGTATCTGGAGTGATACATCGCAACGGGACAAAGTAAATGTGGAAGTGACCTTGACCCTCCAGATAACTTTTAATTTTACCTTCAATTGCGTTGACGTCTATTTCTCGCAAACTGTATGTACTACACCTTTCAAACTTTGTTTATAGTTGTATCTAGGGTGGTACATCGCAACGTTACAAAGCATATGTGGATGCGACCTTGACTCTCCAAGCAAAGGGCAGATAGCCGTATAATTTGTACCTTCAACTTTGGCGTTTATGTCACTTTTTCACAAACTGTTTGCACTAAGACCTTTCAAACTTTGTTTATAGTTGTATCTTGAATGGTACATTGCAATGTGACAAAGCAAATGTGGATATGACATTCACCATCCAAGCAAAGGGCAGATAACTTTAATTGTTACATTTACATCACTTTCTCATTAACTATAAGTATGCACTAGATGTTTTAAACGTAATTTATAGCTAAATCTTTGGAAGAAAAAATATTCTATTTTGACATAGTTCTGTCTTGGGTAGAGTATCTTTTTGGACGCATGGATTTCATCTATGACCTTGACTTACTGTTTGGAGCTTATTATTTTTCACTCTACTGGCCCAGGGCCTTCATTTTTTTTCATCTGATCTTTACCAAACTCTAACAGATTGTTAATATCAATGAAAGCTCGGACAAGATTATTTTTTTATTTTATTTTATTTGATTATTGTTTTATTTGATTCCTTTATTGATTTTTTTGATTTTTTTTAATTGTTTTAATTTGTTTTTTAATATATTTATATTTTTTAATAAATATTTTTTATTTTCGGCGCTACTCCTCCTAAAGGCCTTGCTGAATTTCGATGAAACTTGGCAGGAAGCATCGGTAATATGTCTTGTTGTGCATAGCGCGCTTTTGTTCCAGTTCTCTGATTTATGACGGCGTTATGGCCCTTTGACATTTTTACTTTAAATTTCTTATCGGCGCTACTCCTTCTAAACTGTTTGTTGGATTTTTACAAAATTTGGCAGGAAGCCTCAGTATGATGTCTAGTTGTGCAGAGCGCGGTATATCAATGAAATCTTGGACAAGTTTCGAAAACCAGCTATATCTTGTTAGTATAATGACAGAGTTATGGCCCTTGATTTGTTGAAAAATGCTATATTGTATTTCCTTTTTTTTTTCTGTAGTTACTTCATTTTTTATGAGATCTTTACCATATTTGTATAGCATGTTAAAATACGCCCCCACCCCCATCCACTTTTATGAAATTGCATTCATAAAAGAAAGTGGGACAAATTAAAAAATACCCATGCCATACTAGACACAGCATACTTATTGCCCATGATTACCAGGTGAGTGATCTAAGACCATCCTATCCCTGCTGTTTAAAAAGAAGTACTGATGGGAATTTTATGTCGATAACCCTTGATATAAGAGCCGTTTAGCCGGTAGAGCATCCGCAGGGCCCCTTGGGCCTCTTTTTTTTTAATAGAATGGCATTTTGTTTTTAAACAAATGCACTTAAATGTCATCTCAGCAAACAGCAAACTGCATTGTTTTTAGTTACTAAATTGTTTACAAACTTTTATTTAAGCATCATTGACCTTTTTATTTTTAAGTCCAGCCCCCGTTAGGCGAATCATGTAAATCCGCGAATTTCTTGTTGTAAAAACATTCCCCATGATTTTTAAAAAGTTGTTCAAGGTGAATATATGTATACATTTGCTTTCGTTCAAATCCATTTTTGATGAACTGTATTCATGCATTAAATCGGGGTAGAATACATTCACTGCAAACACACCGTCACATACATATTCATTTTGTCATGTTTTATCATGCTCATTCAAGGTCTTTATCATGACACCGCGTATGTAAACGTGGAAACGTGGCTCCATCGTAAATGGAATGTATACTATAGAATATACAGCAACTCTGCAGTTCTGCAGGTCAGAGGATTCTAGGCCCATTCTGCCTATTTTATCTTGGTGTAAATAAAGGATGAGCCTGGAATTTCCATTCCTGTTAGGCGCCATATAACCTTTCATGTGTTGGTGCGCCTTAAAACCCAATTCAATTAATTTAATTCCGTTCATGCATTATATCGAAATGCAAATGAGGAGACAGCTGACTGAACTGTTTTGTGGCTACATACCGGAGGTCCGATTGCTGCAAGTTCACACGATGCCGGTACCGTAAATATACTTCTGTCAGCAATGCCGCTTTTAGCATTGGTAAACGTTAATGTTGCGTATGTATAATCTGAAAATGCACAATATCGTTGTTTATTAAAACAGAAATGGTAAATACGAAATAGTTGTATGTATAATGTTTGCAATCACAATAAGTAAGCCAACAAGTGCCATTGATGGGTTTACTTCAGTATATATTGCTCACACTACTGTGTGCTGACGTGAATTCAAGCCTGACATGAGCCCCTGTGTTTCGAGTTCGGGAAGACGCTTTTCCTTAGTTTGGTCCTTCAGATTCGGACGTAAACCGTGCATTCTATTGTATCGGAGTCTATCCCCCGAGCTCGTTAAATAACCGAGCATTCTATTGTAGTTGAGTACATCCTCGAGCTCGTTAAATAACCGAGCATTCTATTGTATCTGAGTCTATCACCCGAGCTCGTTAAATAACCGAGCATTCTATTGTAGTTGAGTATATCCCGAGCTCGTTTAATAACCGAGCATTCTATTGTAGTTGAGTATATCCCAAGATCGTTAAATAATCGAGCATTCTATTGTATCGGAGTCTATCTCCCGAGCTCGTTAAACAACCGAGCATTCTATTATATCGTAGTCTATCCCTCTAACTCGTTAAATAACCGAGCATTATAGTGTATCGTAGTCTATCTCCGGAGCTCGTTAAATAACCGAGAATTCTATTGTACCGGAATCTTTCCCCCGAGCTCGTTAAATAACCGAGTATTCTGTTGTATAGGAGTATATCCCCCGAGCTCGTTAAATAACCTAGCATTCTATTGTAGTTGAGTCTACCCCCTTGCTCGTTAAATAACCGAGCATTCTATTGTATATTGAGTCTATTCCCACGAGCTCGTTAAATAACCCAGCACTCTAATGTATCGTAGTCTATCTTCCGAGCTCGTTAAACAACTGAGCATTCCATTGTATCGTAGTCTATCGTCCGAGCTCGCTAAATAACCGAGTATTCTGTTGTATCGTAGTCTATCCCCCGAGCTCGTTAAATAACCTAGCATTCTATTGTATCGGAATCTATCCCCAAGCTCGTTAAATAACCGAGCATTCCACTGTATCGGAGTCTATCCCCCGAACTCGTTAAATAAAAGAGCATTCTATTGTATCGGAGTCTATCCCCCAAGCTCGTTAAATAACCGAGCATTTTATTGTATCGGAGTCTATCCTCCGAGCTCGTTAAATAACCGAGCATTCCATTGTATCGTAGTCTATCCACCGAGCTCGTTAAATAACCGAGCATTCTATTGTATCGGAGAATATCCCCCGAGCTCGTTAAACAACCGAGCATTCTATTGTATCGGAGTCAATCCCACGAGCTCGTTGAATAACAGAGCATTCTATTGTATCGGAGTCTATCCAACGAGCTCGTTAAATAACCGAGCATTTCATTGTATCGTAGTCTATCCCCCGAGCTAGTTAAATAACCTAGCATTCCATTGCATCGGCATCTATCCCCAGAGCTCATTAAATAATCGAGCATTCTATTGTATCGGAGTCTATCCCCAGAGATCGTTAAATAACCGAGCATTCTACTGTAGTTGAGCATATCCTCGAGCTCGTTAAATAACCGAGCATTCTATTGTAGTAGAGTATATCCCCAAGCTCGTAAAATAACCGAGCATTCTATTGTATCGGAGTCTATCCCCCGAGCTCGTTAAATAACCTAGCATTATATTGAAGTTGAGTTCATACCGAGCTCGTTAAATAACAGAGCATTATATAGTATCAGAGTCTATCCCTCGAGCTCTTTAAATAACCGAGCATTCTATTGTATCGGAGTCTATCCCCCGAGCTCGTTAAATAACCGAGCATTCCATTGTATCGGAGTCTATCCCACGAGCTCGTTAAATAACCTAGCATTCTATTGTAACGGAGTCTATCCCCGAGCTCGTTAAATAACCGAGCATTGTATTGTATCGTAGTCTATCCCCGAGCTCGTCAAATAACCTCGCATTCTATTGTATCGGAATCTATCCACCGAGCTTGTTAAAAAACCGAGCATTCAATTGTATCGTAGTCTATCACCCGAGCTCATCAAATAACCGAGCAATCTATTGTATCGTAGTCTATCCTCCGAGCTTGTTAAATAACCGAGCATTCTATTGTACCGAAGTCTTAACCCCGAGCTCGTTAAATAACCGAGTATTCTGTTGTATAGGAGTCTATCCCCCGAGCTCGTTAAATACCCTAGCATTCTATTGTAGTTGAGTCTATCCCCCTTGCTCGTTAAATAACCGAGCATTCTATTGTATCGGAGTTTATCCCCACGAGCTCGTTAAATAACCAAGCATTCTATTGTATCGTAGTATATCCCCCGAGCTCGTTAAATAACCGAGCATTCCATTGTATCGGAATCTATCCCCCAAGCTCGTTAAATAACCGAGCATTCTATTGTATCGGAATATATCTCCCGAGCTCGTTAAATAACCGAGCATTCTATAGTATCGGAGTCTAACCCCCGAGCTCGTTAAATAATCTAGCATATTATTGTATTGGAGTCTATTCCCGAGCTCGTAAAATAACAGAGCATTATATTGTATCGTAGTCTATCCACCGAGCTCGTTAAATAACCGAGCATTCCCTTTTATCGTAGTCTATCCCCCGAGGTCGTTAAATAACCGAGCATTCTATTCTATCGGAGTCTATCCCCCGAGCTCGTTCAATAACCGAGCATTCTGCTGTATCGGAGTCTATTCGAGGAGCTCGTTAAATAACCGAGCATTCAATTGTATCGGAGTCTATCCCACGAGCTCGTTTAATAACCGAGCATTCCATTGTAGCGTAGTCTATCCCCCGAGCTCGTTAAATAACCGAGTATTCTGTTGTATCGTAGTCTATCCCCGAGCTCTTTAAATAACCTAGCATTCTATTGTATCGGAATCTATCACCCGAGCTCGTTAAATAACCGCGCATTCTACTGTATCGGAGTCTATCCCCCGAGCTCGTTAAATAACCGAGCAATTTATTGTAGTTGAGCATATCCTCGAGCTCGTTAAATAACCGAGCAATTTATTGTAGTTGAGTATATCCCTAAGCTCGTTAAATAACCGAGCATAATATTGTATCGGAGTCTATCCCACGACCTCGTTAAATAACCGAGCATTATATTGTAGTTGAGTACATCCCGAGCTCGTTAAATAACCGAGCATTCTATTGTATGGGAGTTTATCCCGCGAGCTCTTGAAATAACCGAGCATTCTATTGTATCGGAGTCTATCCCCCGAGCTCGTTAAATAACCGAGCATTCCATTGTATCGTAGTCTATCCCACGAGCTCGTTAAATAACCGAGTATTCCGTTGTATCGTAGTCTATCCCCCGAGCTCGTTAAATAAGCTAGCTTTCTATTGTATCGGAATCTATCCCCCGAGCTCGTAAAATAACCGAGCATTCCATTGTATCGCAGGCAATCCCCAGAGCTCGTTAAATAACCGAGCATTGTATTGTATCGTAGTCTATCCCCGAGCTCGTTAAATAACCGAGCATTCTATTGTACCGGAGACCTACCCGCCCCAAACCTCATTAAATAACCGAGTATTCTGTTGTATAGGCGTCTATCCCCGGAGCTCGTTAAATAACCTAGCATTCTATTGTAGTTGAGTCTATCACCCTTGCTCGTTAAATAACCGAGCATTCTATTGTATCGGAGTCTATCCCTACGAGCTCGTTAAATAACCGAGCATTCTATTATACCGGAGACCTACCCGCCCCAAACCTTGTTAAATAACCGAGTATTCTGTTGTATAGGCGTCTATCCCCGGAGCTCGTTAAATAACCTAGCATTCTATTGTAGTTGAGTCTATCCCCCGTGCTCGTTATATAACCGAGCATTCCATTGTATCGGAGCCTATCCCACAAGCTCGTTAAATAACCGAGCATTCTACTGTAGTTGAGCATATCCTCGAGCTCGTTAAATAACCGAGCATTCTATTGTAGTTGAGTATATACCCAAGCTCGTTAAATAACCGAGCATTCTATTGTAGTTGAGTATATACCCAAGCTCGTTAAATAACCGAGCATTCTATTGTATCGGAGTATATCCCCCGAGCTCGTTAAATAACCTAGCATTATATTGTAGTTGAGTACATACCGAGTTCGTTAAATAACCGAGCATTATATTGTATCAGAGTCTATCCCCCGAGCTCTTTAAATTACCGAGCATTCTATTGTATCGGAGTCTATCCCCCGAGATCGTTAAATAACCGAGTTTTCCATTGTATCGTAGTCTATACCCGAGCTCGTTAAATAATCGAGTATTATGTTGTATCGTAGTCTATCCCCCGAGCTTCTTAAATAACCTCGCATTTTATTGTATCGGAATCTATCCACCGAGCTCGTTAAAAAACTGAGCATTCCATTGTATCGTAGTCTATCCCTCGAGCTCGTTAAATAACCGAGCATTGTATTGCATCGTAGTCTATCCCCCGAGCTCGTTAAATAACCGACCATTCTATTGTACCGGTGTCTTAACCCCGAGCTCGTTAAATAACCGAGTATTCTGTTGTATAGGAATCTATCCCCCAAGTTCGTTAAATAACCGAGCATTCTTTTGTATCGGAGTTTATCCCCCGAGCTCGTTAAATAACCCAGCATTCTATTGTATTGGAGTCTATCCCCGAGCTCGTTAAATAACCGAGCTTATATTCTATCGTAGTATATTCACCGAGCTTATCAAATAACCGAGCATTCTATTGTATCGTAGTCTATCCCCCGAGCTCGTTAAATAACCGAGCATTCTATTCTATCGGAGTCTATCCCGCAAGCTCGTTAAATAACCGAGCATTCTATTATATCGGAGTCTATTCGACGAGCTTGTTCAATAACAGATGATTCTATAGTATCCGAGTCTATCCCACTAGCTCGTTAAATAACCGAGCATTCCATTGTAGCGTAGTCTATCCTCCGAGCTCGTTGAATAACCGAGTATTCTGTTGTATCGTAGTCTATCCCCAGAGCTCGTCAAATAACCTAGCATTCTATTGTATCGGAATTTATACCCCGAGCTCGATAAATAACCGCGCATTCTACTGTATCGGAGTCTATCCGCCGAGCTAGTTAAATAACCTAGCATTCTATTGTAGTTGAGTATATCCCCAAGCTCGTTAAATAACCGAGCATTTTATTGTATCGGAGTATATCTTACGAGCTCGTTAAAAAACCCAGCATTATATTGTAGTTGATTACATCCCGAGCTCGTTAAATAACCGAGCATTATATTGTATCTGAGTCTATCCCGCGAGTTCTTTAAATAACCGAGCATTCTATTGTATCGGAGTCTATCCCACGAGCTCGTTAAATAACCGATCATTCCATTGTATCGTAGTCTATCCCACGAGATCGGTAAATAACCGAGTATTCTGTTGTATCGTAGTCTATCCTTCGAGCTTGTTAAATAACCTAGCTATCTATTGTATCGGAATCTATCCCCCGAGCTCGTTAAAACACCGAGCATTCCATTGTATCGTAGTCTATCCCTCGAGCTCGTTAAATAACCGAGCATTGTATTGCATCGTAGTATATCCCCCGAGCTCGTTAAATAACCGCGCATTCTACTGTATCGGAGTCTATCCCCCGAGCTCGTTAAATAACCGAGCAATTTATTGTAGTTGAGCATATCCTCGAGCTCGTTAAATAACCAAGCATTCTATTGTATCAGAGTCTATCCCACGACCTCGTTAAATAACCGAGCATTATATTGTAGTTGAGTACATCCCGAGCTCGTTAAATAACCGAGCATTCTATTGTATGGGAGTTTATCCCGCGAGCTTTTGAAATAACCGAGCATTCTATTGTATCGGAGTCTATCCACCGAGCTCGTTAAATAACCGAGCATTCCAACGTATCGTAGTCTATCCCACGAGCTCGTTAAATAACCGAGTATTCCGTTATATCGTAGTCTATCCCCCGAGCTCGTTAAATAAGCTAGCTTTCTATTGTATCGGAATCTATCCCCCGAGCTCGTAAAATAACCGAGCATTCCATTGCATCGCAGTCTATCCTCAGAGCTCGTTAAATAACCGAGCATTGTATTGTATCGTAGTCTATCCCCCGAGCTGGTTAAATAACAGAGCATTCTATTGTACCGGAGAACTACCCGACCCAAACCTCGTTAAATAACCGAGTATTCTGTTGTATAGGCGTCTATCCCCGGAGCTCGTTAAATAACCTAGCATTCTATTGTAGTTGAGTCTATCCCCCTTGCTCGTTAAATAACCGAGCATTCTATTGTATCGGAGTCTATCCCTACGAGCTCGTTAAATAACCGAGGATTCTATTGCTAATGTATTGTAGTCTATCCCCCGAGCTCGTTATATAACCGAGCATTCCATTGTATCGGAGCCTATCCCACAAGCTCGTTAAATAACCGAGCATTCTACTGTAGTTGAGCATATCCTCGAGCTCGTTAAATAACCGAGCATTCTATTGTATCGGAGTCTATTCCCAAGCTCGTTAAATAACCGAGCATTCTATTGTATCGGAGTCTATCCCCCGAGCTCGTTAAATAACCTAGCATTATATTGTAGTTGAGTACATACCGAGCTCGTTAAATAACCGAGCATTATATTGGATCAGAGTCTATCCCCCGAGCTCTTTAAATAACCGAGCATTCTATTGTATCGGAGTCTATCCCCCGAGATCGTTAAATAACCGAGTTTTCCATTGTATCGTAGTCTATACTCGAGCTCGTTAAATAATCGAGTATTATGTTGTATCGTAGTCTATCCCCCGAGCTCCTTAAATAACCTCGCATTTTATTGTATCGGAATCTATCCACCGAGCTCGTTAAAAAACTGATCATTACATTGTATCGTAGTCTATCCCTCGAGATCGTTAAATAACCCAGCATTGTATTGCATCGTAGTCTATCCCCCGAGCTCGTTAAATAATCGACCATTCTATTGTACCGGTGTCTTAACCCCGAGCTCGTTAAATAACCGAGTATTCTGTTGTATAGGAGTCTATCCCCGAGCTCGTTAAATAACCGAGCTTATATTCTATCGTAGTATATTCACCGAGCTTATCAAATAACCGAGCATTCCATTGTATCGTAGTCTATCCCCCGAGCTCGTTAAATAACCGAGCATTCTATTCTATCGGAGTCTATCCCGCAAGCTCGTTAAATAACCGAGCATTCTATTATATCGGAGTCTATTCGACGAGCTTGTTCAATAACAGATGATTCTATAGTATCCGAGTCTATCCCACTAGCTCGTTAAATAACCGAGCATTCCATTGTAGCGTAGTCTATCCTCCGAGCTCGTTGAATAACCGAGTATTCTGTTGTATCGTAGTCTATCCCCAGAGCTCGTCAAATAACCTAGCATTCTATTGTATCGAATTTATACCCCGAGCTCGATAAATAACCGCGCATTCTACTGTATCGGAGTCTATCCGCCGAGCTAGTTAAATAACCTAGCATTCTATTGTAGTTGAGTATATCCCCAAGCTCGTTAAATAACCGAGCATTTTATTGTATCGGAGTATATCTTACGAGCTCGTTAAATAACCCAGCATTATATTGTAGTTGATTACATCCCGAGCTCGTTAAATAACCGAGCATTATATTGTATCGGAGTCTATCCCGCGAGTTCTTTAAATAACCGAGCATTCTATTGTATCGGAGTCTATCCCACGAGCTCGTTAAATAACCGATCATTCCATTGTATCGTAGTCTATCCCACGAGATCGGTAAATAACCGAGTATTCTGTTGTATCGTAGTCTATCCCTCGAGCTTGTTAAATAACCTAGCTATCTATTGTATCGGAATCTATCCCCCGAGCTCGTTAAAACACCGAGCATTCCATTGTATCGTAGTCTATCCCTCGAGCTCGTTAAATAACCGAGCATTGTATTGCATCGCAGTATATCCCCCGAGCTCGTTAAATAACCGCGCATTCTACTGTATCGGAGTCTATCCCCCGAGCTCGTTAAATAACCGAGCAATTTATTGTAGTTGAGCATATCCTCGAGCTCGTTAAATAACCGAGCATTCTATTGTAGTTGAGTATATCCCCAAGCTCGTTAAATAACCAAGCATTCTATTGTATCAGAGTCTATCCCACGACCTCGTTAAATAACCGAGCATTATATTGTAGTTGAGTACATCCCGAGCTCGTTAAATAACCGAGCATTGTATTGTATGGGAGTTTATCCCGCGAGCTTTTGAAATAACCGAGCATTCTATTGTATCGGAGTCTATCCACCGAGCTCGTTAAATAACCGAGCATTCCAATGTATCGTAGTCTATCCCACGAGCTCGTTAAATAACCGAGTATTCCGTTATATCGTAGTCTATCCCCCGAGCTCGTTAAATAAGCTAGCTTTCTATTGTATCGGAATCTATCCCCCGAGCTCGTAAAATAACCGAGCATTCCATTGCATCGCAGTCTATTCCCAGAGCTCGTTAAATAACCGAGCATTGTATTGTATCGTAGTCTATCCCCCGAGCTCGTTAAATAACAGAGCATTCTATTGTACCGGAGAACTACCCGCCCCAAACCTCGTTAAATAACCGAGTATTCTGTTGTATAGGCGTCTATCCCCGGAGCTCGTTAAATAACCTAGCATTCTATTGTAGTTGAGTCTATCCCCCTTGCTCGTTAAATAACCGAGCATTCTTTTGTATCGGAGTCTATCCCTACGAGCTCGTTAAATAACCGAGGATTCTATTGCTAATGTATTGTAGTCTATCCCCCGAGCTCGTTATATAACCGAGCATTCCATTGTATCGGAGCCTATCCCACAAGCTCGTTAAATAACCGAGCATTCTACTGTAGTTGAGCATATCCTCGAGCTCGTTAAATAACCGAGCATTCTATTGTATCGGAGTCTATTCCCAAGCTCGTTAAATAACCGAGCATTCTATTGTATCGGAGTCTATCCCCCGAGCTCGTTAAATAACCTAGCATTATATTGTAGTTGAGTACATACCGAGCTCGTTAAATAACCGAGCATTATATTGGATCAGAGTCTATCCCCCGAGCTCTTTAAATAACCGAGCATTCTATTGTATCGGAGTCTATCCCCCGAGATCGTTAAATAACCGAGTTTTCCATTGTATCGTAGTCTATACCCGAGCTCGTTAAATAATCGAGTATTATGTTGTATCGTAGTCTATCCCCCGAGCTCCTTAAATAACCTCGCATTTTATTGTATCGGAATCTATCCACCGAGCTCGTTAAAAAACTGATCATTACATTGTATCGTAGTCTATTCCTCGAGATCGTTAAATAACCCAGCATTGTATTGCATCGTAGTCTATCCCCCGAGCTCGTTAAATAATCGACCATTCTATTGTACCGGTGTCTTAACCCCGAGCTCGTTAAATAACCGAGTATTCTGTTGTATAGGAGTCTATCCCCGAGCTCGTTAAATAACCGAGCTTATATTGTATCGTAGTATATTCACCGAGCTTATTAAATAACCGAGCATTCCATTGTATCGTAGTCTATCCCCCGAGCTCGTTAAATTACCGAGCATTCTATTCTATCGGAGTCTATCCCCCGAGCTCGTTAAATAACCGAGCATTCCATTGTAGCGTAGTCTATCCTCCGAGCTCGTTGAATAACCGAGTATTCTGTTGTATCGTAGTCTATCCCCAGAGCTCGTCAAATAACCTAGCATTCTATTGTATCGGAATTTATCCCCCGAGCTCGATAAATAACCGCGAATTCTACTGTATCGGCGTCTATCCCCCGAGCTAGTTAAATAACCTAGCATTCTATTGTAGTTGAGTATATCCCCAAGCTCGTTAAATAACCGAGCATTTTATTGTATCGGTGTCTATCTCACGAGCTCGTTAAATAACACAGCATTATATTGTAGTTGAGTACATCCCGAGCTCGTTAAATAACCGAGCATTATATTGTATCGGAGTCTATCCCGCGAGTTCTTTAAATAACAGAGCATTCCATTGTATCGGAGTCTATCCCCCGAGCTCGTTAAATAACCGATCATTCCATTGTATTGTCACAGGACTAGAAAAATGTGCAGCCAGGCCGGGTCTCGAACCCGGGACCTTCGGACTACCGTTCCGATGCTCTACCGACTGAGCTAACCGGCCAGACAATACAACATCAATCTACCTGTTAGATATCCATAACCGTGACATACTCCCCCTACATACTGAAATTCGTCCTCGAATTTCCATGGGTACAGAGAATCATTTCTAATGTTTCTCGGAGTTTACTCAGTCACGGTCCCCCGTTGGGCGCCAAATGTCACAGGACTAGAAAAATGTGCAGCCAGACCGGGGCTCGAACCCGGGACCTTCGGACTACCATTCCGATGCTCTACCGACTGAGCTAACCGGCCAGACAATGCAACATCAATCTACCTGTTAGATATCCATAACCGTGACAGTATCGTAGTCTATCCCACGAGCTCGGTAAATAACCGAGTATTATGTTGTATCGTAGTCTATCCCTCGAGCTCGTTAAATAACCTAGCTATCTATTGTATCGGAATCTATCCCCCGAGCTCGTTAAAACACCGTGTATTCTACTGTATCGGAGTATATCCCCCGAGCTTGTTAAATAACCGAGCAATTTATTGTAGTTGAGCATATCCTAGAGCTCGTTAAATAACCGAGCATTCTATTGTAGTTGAGTATATCCACAAGCTCGTTAAATAATCGAGCATTCTATTGTATTGGAGTCTATCCCACGACCTCGTTAAATAACCGAGCATTATATTGTAGTTGAGTACATCCCGAGCTAGTTAAATAACCGAGCATTCTATTGTATCGGAGTTTATCCCGCGAACTCTTTAAATAACCGAGCATTCTATTGTATAGGAGTCTATCCCCCGAGCTCGTTAAATAACCGAGCATTCCATTGTATCGTAGTCTATCCCACGAGCTCGTTAAATAACCTAGCTATCTATTGTATCGGAATCTATCCCCCGAGCTTGTTAAAAAACCGAGCATTCCATTGTATCGTAGTCTATCCCTCGAGCTCGTTAAATAACCGAGCATTGTATTGCATCGTAGTCTATCCCCCGAGCTCGTTATATAACCGACCATTCTATTGTACAGGAGTCTTAATCCCGAGCTCGTTAAATAACCGAGTATTCCGTTGTGTAGGAGTCTATCCGCCGAGCTCGTAAAATAACCTAGCATTCTAGTGTAGTTGAGTCTATCCCCCTTGCTCGTTAAATAACCGGGCATTTTATTGTTTTTCAGTTTATCCCCACGAGCTCGTTAAATAACCAAGCATTCTATTGTATCGTAGTATATCCCCCGAGCTCGTTAAATAACCGACCATTCTATTGTACCGGAGTCTTAACCTCGAGCTCGTTAAATAACAGAGTATTCTGTTGTATAGGAGTCTATACCCCGAGCTCGATAAATAACCTAGCATTCTATTGTAGTTGAGTGTATCCCCCTTGCTCGTTAAATAACCGAGCATTCTATTGTATCGGAGTCTATCCCCACGAGCTCGTTAAATAACCGACCATTATATTGTATCGTAGTCTATCCCCCGAGTTCGTTAAATAAGCGAGCATCTCATTGTAGTTGAGTCTATCCCTCTTGCTCGTTAAATAACCGAACATTCTATTGTATTGGAGTATATCCCTCTTGCTCGTTAAATAACCGAGCATTCTATTGTATCGCAGTCTATCCCCACGAGCTCGTAAAATAACCGAGCATTATATTGTATCGTAGTGTATCGAACATTCTATTGTATTGGAGTCTATCCCTCTTGCTCGTTAAATAACAGAGCATTCTATTGTATCGCAGTCTATCCTGCAAGCTCGTTAAATAAGATAGCATTCTGTTGTATCGGAGTCTATCCCCGAGCTCGTTAAATAACCGAGCATTCTATTGTATCGGAGTATATCCCCGATCTCGTTAAACAACCTAGCATTATATTGTATCGGAGTCTATCCCCCGAGCTCGTTAAATAACCGAGCATTCTATTGTATCGGAGTATATCCCCCTTGTTCGTTAAATAACCGAGCATTCTATTGTATCGGAGTCTATATCCCCCGATCTCGTTAAATAACCTAGCATTCTAATGTAGTTGAGTCTATCCCTCTTGCTCGTTAAATAACCGAGCATTCTGTTGTATCGGAGCCTATCCCCACGAGCTCGTTAAATAACCGAGCATTATATTGTATCGTAGTCTATCCCCGAGCTCGTTGAATAACCGAGCATCCCATTGTATCGTAGTCTATCCCACAAGCTCGATAAATAAGCGAGTGTTCTGTTGTATCGTAGTCTATCCCCCGAGCTCGTTAAATAACCGAGCATTCTATTGTATCGGAATCTATCCCCCAAGCTCGTTCAATAACCGAGCATTCTATTGTATCGGAGTCTATCCCCCGAGCTCGTTAAATAACCGAGCATTCTATTGTATTGGAATCTATCCCCGAGCTCGTTAAATAAACGAGCATTCTATTGTAATGTAGTTTATCCCCCGAGCTCGTTAAATAACCGATTATTCTATTCTATCGGAGTCTATCCTCCGAGCTCGTTAAATAACCGAGCATTCTATTGTATCGGAGTCTATCCAACGAGCTCGTTAAATAACCGAGTATTCCCTTGTATCGTACTCTATCCCCCGAGCTCGTTAAATAACCTAGCTTTCTGTATTATCGGAATCTATCCTCCGAGCTTGTCAAAAAACCGAGCATTCCATTGTATCGTAGTCTATCCCCCGAGCTCGTTAAATAACCGAGCATTGTATTGTATCGTAGTCTATTCCCGAGCTCGTTAAATAACCGACCATTCTATTGTACCGGAGACTTACCCCGCACCTCGTTAAATAACCGAGTATTCTGTTGTATAGGAGTCTATCCCCGGAACTCGTTAAATAACCTAGCATTCTATTGTAGTTGAGTCTATCCGCCTTGCTCGTTAAATAACCGAGCATTCTATTGTATCGGAGTGTATCCCTACGAGCTCGTTAAATAACCGAGCATTCTATTGCCAATGTATCGTAGTCTATATTCCATTGTATCGGAGCCTATCCTCCAAACTCGTTAAATAACCGAGCATTCTATTGTATCGGAGTCTATCCCCCGAGCTCGTTAAACAACATAGCATTCTATTGTTTCGGAGTCTATCCCCCGAGCTCGTTAAACAACCGAGCATTCTATTGTATCGGAGTATATCCCCCTTGTTCGTTAAATAACCCAGCATTCTATTGTATCGGAGTCTATATCCCCCGAGCTCGTTAAATAACCTAGAATTCTATTGTAGTTGAGTCTATCCCTCTTGCTCGTTAAATAACCGAGCATTCTATTGTATCGGAGTCTATCCCCACGAGCTCGTTATATAACCGACCATTATATTGTATCGTAGTCTATCCCCCGAGCTAGTTGAATAACCGAGCATCTCATTGTAGTTTAGTCTATCCCTCTTGTTCGTTAAATAACCGAACATTCTATTGTATTGGAGTCTATCCCTCTTGCTCGTTTAATAACCGAGCATTCTATTGTATCGCAGTCTATCCCCACGAGCTCGTAAAATAACCGAGCATTATATTGTATCGTAGTCTATCCCCCGAGTTCGTTAAATAACCGAGCATTCCATTGTATCGGAGCCTATACTCCAAGCTCGTTAAATAACCGAGCATTCTATTGTATCGCAGTCTATCCCCGAGCTCGTTAAATAACCGAGCATTCTATTGTATCAGAGTCTATCCCCCGAGCTCGTTAAACAACATAGCATTATATTGTATCGGAGTCTTTCCCCCGAGCTGGTTAAACAACCGAGCATTCTATTGTATCGGAGTCTATCCCCCTTGTTCGTTAAATAACCGACCATTCTATTGTATCGGAGTCTAAATCCCCCGAGTTCGTTAAATAACCTAGCATTATATTGTAGTTGAATCTATCCCCCTTGCTCGCTAAATAACCGAGCATTCTATTGTATCGGAGTTTATCCCACGAGTTCGTTAAATAACCAAGCATTCTATTGTATCGTAGTCTATCCCACGAGCTCGGTAAATAACCAAGTATTCTGTTGTATCGTAGTCTATCCCCCGAGCTCGTTAAATAACCTAGCTTTCTATTGTATCGGAATCTACCTCACGTGCTCGTTAAAAAACCGAGCATTCCATTGTATCGTAGTATATCCCCCGAGCTCGTTAAATAACCGAGCATTGTATTGTATCGTAGTCTATCCCCCGAGCTCGTTAAATAACCGAGCATTATATTGTACCGGAGATTTACCCCCCCCCCGCCCTCCCCCCCCCCCCACCCACAACCCACCTCGTTAAATAACCAAGTATTCTGTTGTATAGGAGTCTATCCCTACGAGCTCGTTAAATAACCGAGCATTCTATTGCCAATGTATCGTAGTCTATATTCCATTGTATCGGAGCCTATCCTCCAAACTCGTTAAATAACCGAGCATTCTATTGTATCGTAGTCTATCCCCCGAGCTCGTTAAACAACATAGCATTCTATTGTATCGGAGTCTATCCCCCGAGCTCGTTAAACAACCGAGCATTCTATTGTATCGGAGTCTATCCCCCTTGTTTGTTAAATAACCGAGCAGTCTATTGTATCGGAGTCTATATCCCCTGAGCTCGTTAAATAACCTAGCATTCTATTGTAGTTGAGTCTATCCCTCTTGCTCGTTAAATAACCGAGCATTCTATTGTATCGGAGTCTATCCCCACGAGCTCGTTAAATAACCGACCATTATATTGTATCGTAGTCTATCCCCCGAGCTCGTTAAATAACCGAGCATCTCATTGTAGTTGAGTCTATCCCTCTTGCTCGTTAAATAACCGAACATTCTATTGTATTGGAGTCTATCCCTCTTGCTCGTTAAATAACCGAACATTCTATTGTATCGCAGTCTATCCCCACGAGCTCGTAAAATAACCGAGCATTATATTGTATCGTAGTCTATCCCCCGAGCACGTTAAGTTACCTAGCATTCTATTGTAGTTGAGTCTATCCCCCTTGCTCGTTAAATTACCGATCATTCTATTGTATCGGAGTCTATCCCTACGAGCTCGTTAAATAACCGAGCATTCTATTGTATTGGAATCTATCCCCGAGTTCGTTAAGTAATCGAGCATTCTATTGTATCGTAGTCTATCCCCCGAGCTCGTTAAATAACCGATTATTCTATTCTATCGGAGTCTATCCCCCGAGCTCCTTAAATAACCGAGCATTCTATTGTATCGGAGTGTATCCCACGAGCTCGTTAAATCACCGAGTATTCCCTTGTATCGTAGTCTATCCCCCGAGCTCGTTAAATAACCTAGCTTTCTGTATTATCGGAATCTATCCTCCGAGCTTGTCAAAAAACCGAGCATTCCATTGTATCGTAGTCTATCCCCCGAGCTCCTTAAATAACCGAGCATTGTATTGTATCGTAGTCTATTCCCGAGCTCGTTAAATAACCGAGCATTCTATTGTACCGGAGACTTACCCCGCACCTCGTTAAATAACCGAGTATTCTGTTGTATAGGAGTCTATCCCCGAAACTCGTTAAATAACCAAGCATTCTATTGTAGTTGAGTCTATCCGCCTTGCTCGTTAAATAACCGAGCATTCTATTGTATCGGAATCTATCTCAAGCGCTCGTTAAAAAACCGAGCATTCCATTGTATCGTAGTCTATCCCCCGAGCTCGTTAAATAACCGAGCATCTCATTGTAGTTGAGTCTATCCCTCTTGCTCGTTAAATAACCGAACATTCTATTGTATTGGAGTCTATCCCTCTTGCTCGTTAAATAACCGAGCATTCCATTGTATCGGAGCCTATCCTCCAAACTCGTTAAATAACCGAGCATTCTATTGTATCGGAGTCTATCCCCCGAGCTCGTTAAACAACCGAGCATTCTATTGTATAGGAGTCTATCCCCCTTGTTCGTTAAATAACCGACCATTCTATTGTATCGGAGTCTATATCCCCCGAGCTCATTAAATAACCTAGAATTTTATTGTAGTTGAGTCTATCCCTCTTGCTCGTTAAATAACAAAGCATTCTATTGTATCGGAATCTATCTCAAGCGCTCGTTAAAAAACCGAGCATTCCATTGTATCGTAGTCTATCCCCCGAGCTCGTTAAATAACCGAGCATCTCATTGTAGTTGAGTCTATCCCTCTTGCTCGTTAAATAACCGAACATTCTATTGTATTGGAGTCTATCCCTCTTGCTCGTTAAATAACCGAGCATTCTATTGTATCGCAGTCTATCCCCACGAGCTCGTAAAATAACCGAGCATTATATTGTATCGTAGTCTATCCCCCGAGTTCGTTAAATAAGCGAGCATTCCATTGTATCGGAGCTTATACTCCAAGCTCGTTAAATAACCGAGCATTCTATTCTATCGGAGTCTATCCCCCGAGCTCGTTAAATAACCGAGCATTCTATTGTATCGGAGTGTATCCCACGAGCTCGTTAAATCACCGAGTATTCCCTTGTATCGTAGTCTATCCCTCGAGCTCGTTAAATAACCTAGCTTTCTGTATTATCGGAATCTATCCTCCGAGCTTGTCAAAAAACCGAGCATTCCATTGTATTGTAGTCTATCCCCCGAGCTCCTTAAATAACCGAGCATTGTATTGTATCGTAGTCTATTCCCGAGCTCGTTAAATAACCGAGCATTCTATTGTACCGGAGACTTACCCCGCACCTCGTTAAATAACCGAGTATTCTGTTGTATAGGAGTCTATCCCCGAAACTCGTTAAATAACCAAGCATTCTATTGTAGTTGAGTCTATCCGCCTTGCTCGTTAAATAACCGAGCATTCTATTGTATCGGAGTCTATCCCTACGAGCTCGTTAAATAACCGAGCATTCTATTGTATAGGAGTCTATCCCCCTTGTTCGTTAAATAACCGAGCATTTTATTGTATCGGAGTCTATATCCCCCGAGCTCATTAAATAACCTAGAATTTTATTGTAGTTGAGTCTATCCCTCTTACTCGTTAAATAACCGAGCATTCTATTGTATCGGAATCTATCTCACGCGCTCGTTAAAAAACCGAGTATTCCATTGTATCGTAGTCTATATTCCATTTTATCGGAGCCTATCCTCCAAACTCGTTAAATAACCGAGCATTCTATTGTATCGGAGTCTATCCCCCGAGCTCGTTAAACAACCGAGCATTCTATTGTATAGGAGTCTATCCCCCTTGTTCGTTAAATAACCGAGCATTCTATTGTATCGGAGTCTATATCCCCCGAGCTCATTAAATAACCTAGAATTTTATTGTAGTTGAGTCTATCCCTCTTGCTCGTTAAATAACCGAGCATTCTATTGTATCGGAATCTATCTCACGCGCTCGTTAAAAAACCGAGCATTCCATTGTATCGTAGTCTATCCACCGAGCTCGTTAAATAACCGAGCATCTCATTGTAGTTGAGTCTATCCCTCTTGCTCGTTAAATAACCGAACATTCTATTGTATTGGAGTCTATCCCTCGTGCTCATTAAATAACCGAGCATTCTATTGTATCGCAGTCTATCCCCACGAGCTCGTAAAATAACCGAGCATTATATTGTATCGTAGTCTATCCCCCGAGTTCGTTAAATAAGCGAGCATTCCATTGTATCGGAGCTTATACTCCAAGCTCGTTAAATAACCGAGCATTTTATTGTATCGCAGTCTATCCCCGAGCTCGTTAAATAACCGAACATTCTATTGTATCGCAGTCTATCCCCACGAGCTCGTAAAATAACCGAGCATTATATTGTATCGTAGTCTATCCCCCGAGTTCGTTAAATAACCGAGCATTCCATTGTATCGGAGCCTATACTCCAAGCTCGTTAAATAACCGAGCATTCTATTGTATCGCAGTCTATCCCCCTTGTTCGTTAAATAACCGACCATTCTATTGTATCGGAGTCTATATCCCCCGAGTTCGTTAAATAACCTAGCATTATATTGTAGTTAAATCTATCCCCCTTGCTCGCTAAATAACCGAGCATTCTATTGTATCGGAGTTTATCCCACGAGTTCGTTAAATAACCAAGCATTCTATTGTATCGTAGTCTATCCCACGAGCTCGGTAAATAACCGAGTATTCTGTTGTATCGTAGTCTATCCCCCGAGCTCGTTAAATAACCTAGCATTCTATTGTATCGGAATCTATCTCACGCGCTCGTTAAAAAACCGAGCATTCCATTGTATCGTAGTCTATCCCCAGAGCTCGTTAAATAACCAAGCATTGTATTGTATCGTAGTCTATCCCCACGAGCTCGTAAAATAACCGAGCATTATATTGTATCGTAGTATATCCCCCGAGCACGTTAAATTACCTAGCATTCTATTGTAGTTGAGTCTATCCCCCTTGCTCGTTAAATTACCGACCATTCTATTGTATCGGAGTCTATCCCTACGAGCTCGTTAAATAACCGAGCATTCTATTGCCAATGTATCGTAGTCTATCCCCGAGCTCGTTAAATAACCGAGCATTCTATTGTATCGTAGTCTATCCCCCCGAGCTCGTTAAATAGCCGAGCATTATATTGTATCGGAGTCTATCCCCCTTGCTCGTTAAGTAACCGAGCATTCTATTGTATCGGAGTATATCCCCCGAGCTCGTTAAATAACCTAGCATTCTATTACAGTTGAGTCTATCCTCCTTGCTCGTTAAATAACCGAGAATTCTATTGTATCGTAGTCTATCCCCACGAGCTCTTTAAATAACCGATCATTCTATTGTATCGTAGTCTATCCTCGAGCTTGTTAAATAACCGAGCATTCTATTGTATCGTAGTCTATCCCACGAGCTCGTTAAATAACCGAGCATTTTATTGTATCGGAGTTTATCCCCACGAGCTCGTTAAATAACCGAGCATTATATAGTATACAAGTATATCCCCACGAGCTCGTTAAATAACAGAGCATTCTATTGTACCGGAGACTTACCACCCAACTCGTTAAATAACCGAGTATTCTGTTGTATAGGAGTCTATCCCCGGAGCTCGTTAAATAACCTAGCATTCTATTATAGTGGAGTCTATCCTCCTTGCTCGTTAAATAACCGAGCATTCTATTGTAGCTGAGTATATGCCCAAGCTCGTTAAATAACCGATCATTCTATTGTATCGGAGTCTATCCCCCGAGCTCGTTAAATAACCTAGCATTATATTGTAGTTGAGTACATACCGAGCTCGTTAAATAACCGAACATTCTATTGTATCAGAGTCTATCCCCGAACTCTTTAAATAACCGAGCATTCTATTTTATCGGAGTCTATCCCCCGAAGTCGTTCAATAACCAAGCATTCCAATGTATCGTAGTCTATACACGAGCTCGTTAAATAACCGAGTATTATGTTTTATCGTAGTCTATCCCCCGAGCTCGTTAAATAACCTCGCATTTTATTGTATCGGAATCTATCCACCGAGCTCGTTAAAAACACGAGCATTCCATTGTATCGTAGTCTATCCCCCGAGCTCATCAAATAACCGAGCATTCTATTTTATCATAGTCTATCCCCCGAGTTTGTTAAACAACCGAACATTCTATTGTAACGGAGTCTTAACCCCGAGCTCGTTAATTTACCGAGTATTTTGTTGTATAGGAGTATATCCCCGGAGCTCGTTAAATAACCTAGCATTCTATTGTAGTTGAGTCTATCCCTGTTGCTCGTTAAATATCCGAGCATTCTATTGTATCGGAGTTTATCCACACGAGCTCGTTAAATAACCAAGCATTCTATTGTATCGTAGTCTATCCCCCGAGCTCGTTAAATAACCGAGCATTCCACTGTATCGGAATCTATCCCACAAGCTCGTTACATAAATGAGCATTCTATTGTATCGGAGTCTATCCCCCGAGCTCGTTAAATAACATAGCCATCTATTGTATTGGAGTCTATCCCCGAGCTCGTTAAATAACCGAGCATTAAATTGTATCGTAGTCTATCCCCCGAGCTCGTTAAATAACCGAACATTCTATTATATTGGAGTCTATCCCCCGAGGTCGTTAAATAACCGAGGATTCTATTGTATCGGAGTCTATCCCACGAGCTCGTTAAATAACCGAGCAAACCAATGTAGGGTAGTCTATCCCCCGAGCTCGTTAAATAACCGAGTATTCTGTTGTATCGTAGTCTATCCTTCGAGCTCGTTAAATATAACCTAGCATTCTATTTTATCGGAATCTATCCCCCGAGTTCGTTAAATAACCGCGGATTCTACTGTATCGGAGTCTATCCCCCGAGCTCGTTAAATAACCGAGCATTCTATTGTAGTTGAGCATATCCTTGAGCTCGTTAAATAACCGAGCATTCTATTGTAGTTGAATATATCCCAAAGCTCGTTAAATAACCGAGCATTATATTGTATCGGAGTCTATTCCACGAGATCGTTAAATAACCGAGCATTATATTGTAGTTGAGTACATCTCGAGCTCGTTAAATAACCGACAATTCTATTGTATCGGAGACTATCCCGCGAGCTTTTTAAATAACCGAGCATTCTATTGTATCGGAGTCTATCCCCCGAGCTCGTTAAATAACCTAGCATTCTATTGTAGTTGAGTTTTCCCCCCTTGCTCGTTAAATAACCGAGCATTCTATTGTATCGGAGTCTATCCCTACGAGTTCGTTAAATAACCGAGCATTCTATTGCCAATGTATCGTAGTCTATCCCTCGAGCTCGTTAAATAACCGAGCATTCCATTGTATCGGAGCCTATCTTGCAAGCTCGTTAAATAAGAGAGCATTCTGTTGTATCGGAGTCTATCCCCGAGCTCGTTAAATAACCGAGCATTCTATTGTATCGGAGTATATCCCCGATCTCGTTAAACAACCTAGCATTATATTGTATCGGAGTCTATCCCCCGAGCTCGTTAAATAACCGAGCATTCTATTGTAGTTGAGCATATCCTTGAGCTCGTTAAATAACCGAGCATTCTATTGTAGTTGAATATATCCCAAAGCTCGTTAAATAACCGAGCATTATATTGTATCGGAGTCTATTCCACGAGCTCGTTAAATAACCGAACATTATATTGTAGTTGAGTACATCCCGAGCTCGTTAAATAACCGACAATTCTATTGTATCGGAGACTATCCCGCGAGCTTTTTAAATAACCGAGCATTCTATTGTATCGGAGTCTATCCCCCGAGCTCGTTAAATAACCGAGCATCCCATTGTATCGTAGTCTATCCCACAAGCTCGATAAATAAGCGAGTGTTCTGTTGTATCGTAGTCTATCCCCCGAGATCATTACATAACCTAGCTTTCTTTTGTATCGGAATCTATCCCCCGAGCTCGTTAAAAAACCGAGCATTCCATTGTATCGTAGTCTATCCCCCGAGCTCGTTAAATAACCGAGCATTCTATTGTGACGGAAACTTACCCCCGCCCCCCCACCCACCTCGTTAAATAACCAAGTATTCTGTTGTATAGGAGTCTATCCCGGGAGCTCGTTAAATAACCTAGCATTCTATTGTAGTTGAGTTTTTCCCCCTTGCTCGTTAAATAACCGAGCATTCTATTGTATCGGAGTCTATCCCTACGAGTTCGTTAAATAACCGAGCATTCTATTGCCAATGTATCGTAGTCTATCCCTCGAGCTCGTTAAATAACCGAGCATTCCATTGTATCGGAGCCTATCCTGCAAGCTCGTTAAATAAGAGAGCATTCTGTTGTATCGGAGTCTATCCCCGAGCTCGTTAAATAACCGAGCATTCTATTGTATCGGAGTATATCCCCGATCTCGTTAAACAACCTAGCATTATATTGTATCGGAGTCTATCCCCCGAGCTCGTTAAATAACCGAGCATTCTATTGTATCGGAGTATATCCCCCTTGTTCGTTAAATAACCGAGCATTCTATTGTATCGGAGTCTATATCCCCCGATCTCGTTAAATAACCTAGCATTCTAATGTAGTTGAGTCTATCCCTCTTGCTCGTTAAATAACCGAGCATTCTGTTGTATCGGAGCCTATCCCCACGAGCTCGTTAAATAACCGAGCATTATATTGTATCGTAGTCTATCCCCGAGCTCGTTAAATAACCGAGCATTTCATTGTAGTTGAGTCTATCCCTCTTGCTCGTTAAATAACCGAACATTATATTGTATTGGAGTCTATCCCCCTTGTTCGTTAAATAACCCAGCAGTCTATTTTATCGGAGTCTATATCCCCCGAGTTCGTTAAAAAACCTAGCATTATATTGTATTTGAGTCTATCCCTCTTGCTCGTTAAATAACCGAGCATTATTTTGTATCGTAGTCTATCTCCCGAGCTCGTTAAATAACCGAGCATTCCATTGTAGTTGAATCTATCCTTCGTGCTCGTTAAATAACCGAGCATTCTATTGTATCGGAGTCTATCCGCCGGGCTCGTTAAATAACCTAGCATTCTATTGTATCGGAATCTATCCCCACGAGCTGGTTAAATAACCGAGCATTCTATTGTATCGTAGTCTATCCCCCCGAGCTCGTTAAATAGCCGAGCATTCTATTGTATTGGAGTCTATCCACCTTGCTCGTTAAATAACCGAGCATTCTATTGTATCGGAGTATATCCCCGAGCTCGTTAAATAACCTAGCATTCTATTGTAGTTGAGTCTACCCTCCTTGCTCCTTAATTAACCGAGAATTCTATTGTATCGTAGTCTATCCCCACGAGCTCCTTAAATAACCGAGCATTCTATTGTATCGTAGTCTATCCTCGAGCTCGTTAAATAACCGAGCATTCTATTGTATCGTAGTCTATCCCACGAGCTCTTTAAATAACCGAGCATTTAATTGTATCGGAGTCTATCCCCACGAGCTCGTTAAATAACCGAGCATTAAATAGTATCGAAGTCTATCCCCACGAGCTCGTTAAATAACCGAGCATTCTGCTGTATCGTAGTCTGTTCCACGAGCTCGTTAAATAACCGAGCATTCCATTGTATCGTAGTCTATCCCCCCGAGCTCGTTAAATAACCGAGCATTCTATTGTATCGTGGTCTATCCCACGAGCTCGTTAACTAACCGAGCATTCTATTGTATCGGAGTCTATCCCCCGAGCTCGTTAAATAACCTAGCATTCTATTGTATCGGAGTCTATCCCCGAGCTCGTTAAATAATCTAGCATTCTATATTAGTTGGGTTTATCCCTTTTGCTCGTTAAATAACCGAGCATTCTATTGTATCGGAGTCTATCCCCACGAGCTCGTTAAATAACCGAGCATTATAATGTATCGTAGTCTATCCCCCGAGCTCGTTAAATAGCCGAGCATTCTATTGTATCGTAGTCTATCTCCCCGAGCTCTTTAAATAACCGAACGTTCTATTGAATCGTAGTCTATCCACACGAGCTCGTTAAATAACCGAGAATTCTATTGTATCGGAGTCTATCCCCACAAGCTCGTTAAATAACCGAGCATTCTCTTGTATCGTGTTCTATCCCCTCGAGCTCGTTAAATAACCGAGCATAATGTCTATCCCCCCGAGCTCGTTAAATAACCGAGCATACTATTTTATCGGAGTCTATCCCCCGAGCTCGTTAAATAACCTAGCATTCTTTTGTAGTTGAGTCTATCCCCCTTGCTCCTTAAATAACCGAGCATGTATTGTATCGTAGTCTATCCTCGAGCTCGTTAAATAACCGAGCATTCTATTGTATCGTAGTCTATCCCACGAGCTCGTTAAATAACCGAGCATTTTATTGTATCGGAGTCTATCTCCACAAGCTGGTTAAATAATCGAGCGTTCTATCGTATCTTAGTCTATCCCCACGAGCTCGTTAAATAACGTAGCATTTTATTGTATCGTAGTCTATCCCACGAGCTTGTTAAATAACCGAGCATTCTATTGTATCGGAGTCTATTCCAAGAGCTCGTTAAATAACCGATCCTTCTATTGTATCGGAGTCTTTCCCACGAGCTCGTTAAATAACCGAGCATTTCATTGTATCGTAGTCTATCCCCCCGAGCTCGTTAAATAACCGAGCATTCTATTGCGTCATAGTCTATCTCCCGAGCTCGTTAAATAACCGAGCATTCTATTGTATCGTAGTCTATCCCACGAGCTCGTTAAATAACCGAGCATTCCATTGTATCATAGTCTATCCCCCCGAGCTCGTTAAATAACCAATCATTCAATTGAATCCTAGTCTAATCCCCGAGCTCGTTAAATAACCGAGCATTCTATTGTATCGTAGTCTATCCCCCGAGCTCGTTAAATTACCGAACATTCTATTGTATCGTAGTCTATCCCCCCTAGCTCGTTAAATAACCGAGTATTCTATTGTATCGAAGTCTATCCACCCGAGCTCGTTAAATAACCGAGCATTCTATTGTATCGTAATCTATCCCCCGAGCTCGTTAAATAACCGAGCATTCTATTGTATCGTAGTCTATCCCCCGAGCTCGTTAAATAACCGAGCATTCTATTGTATCGTAGTCTATCCCACGAGCTCGTTAAATAACCGAACATTCTATCGTATCGGAGTCTATCCCCACGAGGTCGTTAAATAACCGAGCATTTCATTGTATCGTAGTCTATCCCCCCGAGCTCGTTAAATAACCGAGCATTCTATTGTATCATAGTCTATCCCCCGAGCTCGTTAAATTACCGAGCATTCTATTATATCGTAGTCTAACCCCCGAGCTCGTTAAATAACCGAGCATTCTATTGTATCGTATTCTATCCCCCGAGCTCGTTAAATTACCGAGCATTCTATTGTATCGGAGTCTATCCCCCACACCCCACGAGCTCTTTCAATAACTGAGCATTCTATTGTATCGGAGTCTATCCCCCCGAGCTCGTTAAATAACCGAGCATTCTATTGTATCGCAGTCTATACCCCGAGCTCGTTAAATAACCGAGCATTCTACTGTATCGGTGTCTATCCCACGAGCTCGTTAAATAACCGAGCATTCCATTGTATCGGAGTCTATCTCCCGAGCTCGTTAAATAACCGAGCATTCCATTGTATCGGAGTCTATCCTCTGAGCTCGTTAAATAACCTGAGCATTATGTTGTATCGTAGTCTATCCAACGAGCTTTTTAAATAACCGAGGAGCATTCTATTTTATCGGAGTCTATCTCCCTTGCTCGTTAAATAACCGAGTATTCTGTGGTATCGGAGTCTATCCCCCTTGCTCGTTATATAACCGAGCATTCCATTGTATCGTAGTCTGTATCCCGAGCTCGTTAGATAGCCGAGCATTCTATTGTATCGGAGTCTATTCCCGAGCTCGTTAAATAACCGAGCATTCTATTGTATCGGAGTCTATCCCCGAGCTCGTTAAATAACCGAGCATTCCATTGTATCGTAGTCTATCCCCGAGCTCGTTAAATAACCGAGCATTCTATTGTATCGGAGTATATCCCCGAGCTCGTTAAATAACCGAGCATTCCATTGTATCGTAGTCTATCCCCCCGAGCTCGTTAAATTACCGAGCATTCCATTGTATCGGAGTCTATACACCGAGCTCGTTAAATTACCGAGCATTCCATTGTATCGTAGTCTATCCCCCCGAGCTCGTTAAATTACCGAGCATTCCATTGTATCGGAGTCTATCCCCGAGCTCGTTAAATAACCGAGCATTCTATTGTATCATAGTCTATACCCCGAGCTCGTTAAATTACCGAGCATTCCATTGTATCGTAGTCTATCCCCCCGAGCTCATTAAATATCCGATCATTCTATTGTATCGTAGTCTAACCCCCGAGCTCGTTAAATAACCGAGCATTCTATTGTATCGGAGTCTATCCCCGAGCTCGTTAAATTACCAAGCATTCCATTGTATCGGAGTCTATCCCCGAGCTCTTTGAATAACCGAGCATTCTATTGTATCGGAGTCTATCCCCCGAGCTCGTTAAATTACCGAGCATTCTATTGTATCGGAGTCTATCCCCCGAGCTCGTTAAATTACCGAGCATTCTATTGTATCGGAGTCTATCCCCGAGCTCTTTGAATAACCGAGCATTCTATTGTATCGGAGTCTATCCCCCGAGCTCGTTAAATTACCGAGCATTCTATTGTATCGGAGTCTATCCCCGAGCTCGTTAAATTACCGAGCATTCCATTGTATCGTAGTCTATCCCCCCGAGCTCGTTAAATAACCGATCATTCTATTGTATCGTAGTCTATCCCACGAGCTCGTTAAATAACCGAGCATTCTATTGTATCATAGTCTATACCCCGAGCTCGTTAAATTACCGAGCATTCTATTGTATCGGAGTCTATCCCCCGAGCTCGTTAAATTACCGAGCATTCTATTGTATCGGAGTCTATCCCCGAGCTCGTTATATAACCGAGCATTCTATTGTATCGTAGTCTATCCCCCGAGCTCGTTAAATTACCGAGCATTCTATTGTATCGGAGTCTATCCCCGAGCTCTTTGAATAACCGAGCATTCTATTGTATCGGAGTCAATCCCCGAGCTCGTTAAATAACCTAGCATTCTATTGTATCGTAGTCTATCCCACGAGCTCGTTAAATAACCGTGCGTTCTATTGTATCGGAGTCTATCCCCCGAGCTCGTTAAATAAACGAGCATGCTATTGTATTGGAGTCTATTCCCCGAGCTCGTTAAATAACCGAGCATTCTATTGCATCGTAGTCTATCCCTCGAGCTCGTAAGATCCATAGATGTTTTTTCGTTTCTGCGAGTAGTGCAGATTCTCGGATTCCTATATATACTATTGTAAAAAGTTGTCGGCCTATGCCGTCATATACGAGGACTGTTCAAATAATACGTGTATTTTTTCGATATTGCAATCATTTATTGACTTAAACTTTTAAGATTCATACATGTTGTAATCCAATTTATAAGAAATCAAAGGATTTAAACAAAAAATCTATACCATGTCTAATTATGTTGCAATGAATGATATAATAGGGCGAGAAACCCATCTACGGAGCAGTCCAAAATGTGACGTCTTTATTCCATAACGGAATTTTAGGAATGGCTAGATAAAAGAAAAATCGTCGGTAAAAATACACAAAACTAAAGTTGCACTGTTACTGTTATTCCTTAATTACACTTATGAATTTTTATGAATATTGAACAAGGAGAACTATAATAAATATAAATAAGTAGACGAACATTTCCTTGCTTTTAAATTGAAATTGAAGAGGTCAGAAAAAATCACGGAGCACTAAATCGTTAATTAATTGATATGAACTTTTAATCAAACAAAAAAAAAATATAATAAAAATGAAATACAAAAACATAAAGCTTTAAAATCTTACATATTTTCTTGAAAATATATATGATAATAAATTAAGAATATCGATATATGTTCGATAAGCATGTCTTTTGGAATGCCTATGCTATTTGTTTTCTAAATATTTTGAATATTTATGCTAAACTCGAGCGAATACGTATGATCTCTTTCCGAAGCTGTGATGTCCTTATATCATATATTTGTCTGTGATTTGTATAGGAAATACTGGGAATAGAAAAGCTATATCAACTCGTTTGCTCTACTGGGAAATATCTCCCACTTTTCCCAGTACGAACATTGCTCGGCCTTTTCCGTCAGTGGCGGGAACGCCAAATGACGTTCCGATTGTTTTACGGACGTCGTCGTCAGATTCCGCCACTAGGGAATAACGATTACGGAAATTAACAAAGTGTTAAGGACTCACAACACTATTATCTCCCTTGAATACTCCTGCCCTACAGATGAAGGAGGTAGATAAAAAAAAACAAGTTCGCCTTTCTTCATTTTACAGGATACATTGATTTATCTTTACCGGGTTCTAAATCTACAGCATTTTAGGAAGAGATCACAGAAAAATGCATGTTGATATAAGATTTCTAGCTAATTCTGCCTCATTTTACACATCATGGGTCTAATCTCCACGGGGTTGTATTTTTGTCTAAATTTTGATAGGTGTCACGCAAACATGAAATTAAAAAAAGTTCAATCTGGTAAATATTTGTTAAAAGTTAATAACATGCAGATATTGGATCAATGAAGAATTTAAGCATAAATACATGTTGCAAAATCTTTTTTATCTCTATGCCACGAACAAAAACATTACAATGGGACCCTATGGAAAATTAATTGTAGTGTGAGATGTTCCGGTTCCACTTGTTTTGTTTGTATGACGTAAACTGGTGTAAAAAGGCGTGAATCATTAGAAATATTAATAAAATATCATTTTAAATTATGTAATATATAGTTTAATAACCAGTGTTTTTGAGATACTGAAAATATATATATTTGCCGTATCTCTAAAACACTGGTTATTAAACTCTATATAAAACATGATTATCCAACAATGAAGTAAACTATTTATTTAATGCAAACCATGAATAATACAAATATCTAATTAAATAACAATTGCCTTTGTTATTTCTAGCATTTGTTGTTGGTTTTCAAGGCGACGCCATAGCACACAAATGACGTGCTCCGTGGCGGCTACAGTGGGGTTGTAAAAACTCATATTTCTTGAAATCTGTTTCAAATTATTCCATAATATTTACTGATATGAAAGTGAAAATAGAAGCCTTTATTGCCATATAAATTAATTTACTTGATTTATAAAAGTGTAAGAACTATTAAAAATGTCCACGTAATATTTGAACGTCCACGTAATATTGATAGACTAAAATGTGCTGGAAGTGACGTACGAGCAACCTTAACACATGCACGTTCTGTGGCGTGTTTTGAAGTCATGTTGATATTGTCCAGTGGTTATAGAGCAGACGGATAAGCTTTACATATACAAAAAGTATGACGTACTGCCAGAAAAGCTGCCGATGAAAACTTCGGTAGTTGGAACGCATGTGTCATCAGTCACACTGAAGTATACCTCGTAGTTAGAAAACTGCGCGTGGTAGGCCTTGGTGTTGACAGTGTTGTCTCCAAGACCTATGCGAACTGAAGTTTCAGTTGCGTTGTCTGCAAAATAAGAAAGGACACGTTAACACTAGACAGATTACACTGTTTTTTACTTGTATACTTTAAAACTAAACCGCCAATTTTCACTACAGAACTGTTCTTCCAAACTCTATCCATGTGTTGAGATCATAGAAATACACATGTGCCGATTAAAAAACGATATCTATTCACGGGAACTTAAAACATACCTTACTAAATACGGGCAAAAAGGAATTCCTTCGGCAACGATACAATAGGGTGATGCTGTGCCTGGCTTATATGTTAGCTATATAGTTCGCATGCGCAACATTTGTGTACATCTATAATCTAGATAGTTTGGATGCGCAACATTTGTGTACATCTATAGTAAAGGGGGCGTCCGTGGCCGAGTGGTTAGAGTCTCTGACTTGCAATCACTTGCCCCTCACCGCTGTAGGTTCGATCCCTCAGGGGCCTAGGAATCTTTATGTGAGGAAGCTATCCAGCTGGCTTGCGGAACGTCGGTGGTTCTACCCAGGTGCCCGCCCGTGCACGAAAATTGCCCGGAGGGGCACCTGGGGTCTTCCTCCACCAGTGGAAGCTGGAAAGTCGCCATATGACCTTAGCTGTTGGTGCGACTATGAAATCCAATTTAATTAACATCTACAGTAAAATGTGTATGTTGCTGGCTGGCGGAAAGCGGCCATCTTGTTTACACAATGTGGTGATAATATTTGGATCGGCCTTAAACTCTGTAATCAATTTGTGTCGACGTTATCGTGGGAAAATAAATGAACAATATAGACACCAGTACATGTATTATGAATAATTGCATAGTCGCATCATATCTATTCCTATTGATTTAATGCTGTGGGAGCAAGTGCATCTGTCTGTAGTGGGTTGTAATATTAACATGTATCAATAATAGTACTGACCAGACATGGATTTGAATTTTGACATTGTAGTCTAGACCATTGCTATGTAATACGGCGCAAGCAAGTGACCCAAGTCTGCTGTTAAGGTGGAATCACATTTATGATTTTTTTTTAAACTCCATATGAAATTTATATCAAATTAAAAAATTTTTTTTTTCTGAATGTGGAACTGACTGTTTTCTTTTAATGATCATTAAAGGGACACTGTCCGTAAGTAAGCAGATATTGAGCATAACCAAATAACTGGCTGACTTTTATTCAGTGAAATGTATACATGAAAACATGAGGATAGACCCTAAGAAGTATGTAGGAATACATTCGTGTTTGAAAAAAAAAGTTTTAATTATTATATGTAAATAAAGTGGGACCCACACTATTTACCTTTTCTGCGATCACGTGACTTCCATTAGCGCATTAGGTTTTCACCACAGTATGTATAGCTCAGACGGGAGTGTGGTCGACCACTTTACGCTCACGCACACTATTATTACGGCGAGTGTAATTTTAGTTTGGGCTGCGAGTTCAAACGCACAAAGCGGATTTACTTTTTTTTATACCGCGATTGAATTCCGTTAAACAATCTTGCTTTTTATTAGTAAATATTCAATAATGTTTAGTGTGTAGTGTTTGCGAACATAATTATTGTGTGTTTTATAAGCTAAAAGTTACGGACAGTGTCCCTTTAAGGCGTTTAAGATATGACGTCATAAAGAATGCATATTCTGCCAAACCAAACTACGATGAATTGCATTATGTCGTTAACCTAACAACAGTGGTGATTGTGGGGCGCTGTCGTGTAGTGGTAGAGCGCTGGACCCATGTTCGAAAGGTCGTGGGTTTGATCCTCGCCATAACTATATGCGCTGTGTCCCTGAGCAAGACACTTTATCTGTATTTGGTTCTACCAAGGAAGACTTCGAGAGTGATTCAAATAAGTTCATAGAGCTTTCGTTACAATTGATGTAAACATAAATAAGTTTAAACTAAACTAACGGAATTCTCTCGCGAACCTTACAACGATGAACTGCATTCTCTTGTGACCCTAACAACTGTGAATCAACATATTGTGTCTTCTGAAAGTTTGCAATGAAAACCCAGAAGATAGTTCAAATTAGTTTCTTTCTGAGTTTAACACAATTATTACACTGAGAGTTTAACAATCATTATATATTTTTTCTACGAGAACTAACAGCCTTACACCAACTGAAATGTAATACCGCACATAACAAGGACAAGCTAGCCAGGCAGCCGACGAATGTTTGCTTGGCTGGAAATAAAATGTTACATATTTCCATTTTGACTGATGGCTTGATTCTAGGTTAATGTATGGATGTGTACTGATGGTTTCATCAATGAATGTTATAGTTACCATGTTTTCATCAAAGACGATTGTTTGCGTGATCGGGTTTCCGTTTACAGCAAGGTTTTGAACTTGTGCTATCAGTCCGTTTGTAACACCAACAGTCATTCTAATCATACCCTGGAACATAACACATGGTGTGGAAATAAAAATGATGTTTTTTTGCCGGTAACAGTAAGACAGCGGCAACCAAATAGTTGTGCTCACTTGATATATACTTGTTTTAGGGTGTACTAACGAAAATCTTCTGAAAACCTGTCTTAAACAAGCGCCTGAACAATACAAATTCATATGTAAGTAGTCAAGGCACAGAACAAATAACACAATAAAATGATGTCCTTGGCTCATATCACCATACTTGATGTCATTTACAAAATCAGTTAAAATTGTGTCTCCCTTAAATTATGTTTTTGCCGTTCTTGGTATCAAACTGGAAACTTAAACATGTATATTTTGCAGGAGGTTGAACGTCTTACTAGTTTCACAGTCGTGGTCATGATCATCATCTAATCTCACCATTTAATCAGTGTGTACACTACTAGGGATTATGTATTCAAAACTGTGTAGATTAGATACTTACTGTCGTTCGAGGGAACCCTTTGATAAGAGACACGCTTAATTTTGGAACGGATGTTATTATAAGAGCTGCTCCTTTATTTAAGGTTGGACTATTATCAGACTTATTGTTTTAATTGGGAAGACGTATTTGGAATACTATTCATAACTTTCCCATGACATCATCAATATAATTTGACCAAACAGTCATCAATAAAAAAAAAAAAAATACCTCCACATTCTGGTACCTGGGGTAAACTCGGTGTATATCGTTGGTGCTCAACTGACTTTAGCCCTTTATAAAACTAGTTTGTAGTGATAATTATGTTAAAACCTTTAATCTTTATGTACATCTATGTATCTTCTTTTGGTGTTGTCTGATTTTAAAACACCAATATGGATACATTTAATTGAAATCATGGTCTAGTATTTTCACATAGAGATTGAGGAAGTCCGAGTAAACCCCTTTATTTTCACCTACTGAATATCTCAACCTACTGGAAGTTGACCGGAAGTGAAAGTTATGAATAGTCCCAATTATGAATTATTCTTAATAGGACGTGGGGATAGAGACTGGAAAAAAATAACATGTTTCCAGTTCTTAATCTCTATGGAAATGGTCATGCTTTTCAAGTCATTCATCAAGAAAGGGAATACTCTAACGGACTTTTAAATACACATTCACGAATCTTTACTTTTTCTGCATCAGTTATTTCAGTTGTTTTAAAAACATTTACTGCATTGAGCAAACATGGATTTAAATAAGGATTCTGCTCGTTCTCAATAATCGAACTTTTTAAAATATTCTTGTTGTGCTGTCCCATCTGTGGTTGCGAACAGCTATGTGATAGATAATAAAACATGTTGCAGAAAACATGGGCTTTTTGCCATATTATAAATATATGCATATATTCTTATTCGAAATCAGGACTCTCATATGATTCTTATAAAAAGGAGCAACATAATTCTCATAGAAAATGATTCGTACGATTTATTTAAATAATAGTTTCATATTATTTTCCTATGAGAATATATCCATACACGTTTCCTTCTTAAAACAACACATTTTCATATAGCATTTATATTATCATAATTATGATACTTACATGATTCTCACATACAATGCTTTATATCGGGATCATGTACTATCGTTTGTAACATATAAGGGGTATTATACGAAAATCATATAACAATCATGTGATATGTATGTGTGGCGAAATTGGTGTTGTAGTACACCTTTTGTAAGAGATTAATAATTCAGGTTTGGTTCAATCTCAATGACAGTGCATGTATTTAAATTAATTGAACCAGATTCTTTTTTATGACAATCCTTCATTTGGAACCTATGTGAATAGATGTATATGCATGTTCCTTACAATTATGTTTTATATATGTTTTTGGTTATGGACACTATTACACATAGGTTCGATTCTGGTTTTACAATACAATTTTATACGACTAAAACATTATTACTTAAATAACATCCTGCAAACATATTCGAGAAAATAAAAATAAATTGAACAAATACTTATTACTCACCTCTGTAAAATAAGATGTGTTTCCTGAATGGGTTCCTATCACTATTCCAATGTCAGCTTCCCATTGTTCGGGATAGCAACAGAACTTGGCAGCGGACGTAGAGGAGGCGAACAAACACACGGTCAGTAGCAACAACATGGCGGAAGATGGACTGTAATGTAATAATGAGAGTATGACATATATTTCTAAAAGGGAGATAATAAAAAGCATAACGGCATTTTTCGGAGAACGAGATTTATATGCAAGCACGTCGCAAGTAAGATGATATGAGATATTCATATATAAACCGTGTAACAAGTTTTTGAACCGAGTATTTCTGTGTTTTGCATTTATTAACAGTTATAAGATATCTGACTTAAAAGAAGGTGGTTCAAACCATTTTACACTAGGTAAAATTCAACACTCCGCCAACATATCAGTACTCACATGCTCATCATATGTATGCAAGCTCTTTATTTGTCTACACAAATGCACACCAGAGATAACTCCTAAGGGTTTCATGTCTCACTTCAAAGATGTTTGTCTTTTATCAAGATTTGTTTTGTGAACCCCTACTTGGATCAGCATACATTTTACTGCATACTGCAGGACACTAATTATAAAGCATAAAATAAAAAGAAAATTTGTTGTTTTGTCGCGAATAACACATTTTATTTCATCTCGAAGTGATAAAACTTCAGTATTTTCACTCATGCTTCGCATTCGTGAAAATATAAAGTTTTCACACTTCTCGATGAAATAAAATCTGTTATTCCCTCCAAAACAACAAATATTCTCTATTTATTGTAGAGGTAAATACAAACATTTTGTATATTTTGCATAATTTAAAATTATTTGAATTTATGATTTTCTTTGTTTAAATTAAGCAATTTTGTATTATCAATTATTTTTTATTGCATTTAATCGTTATTGTGATAGTGAATATATCCAAAGCGAGCAAGTAGTTTTATTTCGTTTTACTGTCATAACAAATATGATGGGGTGTGGGGGGGGGGGGGGGGTAGGTGGGGGGCGTGGGGGGGATGGTTAATTCTCCACTTCAACTGCTCTGATGCGTTATCGCTTAAAGTGTTTAACCTCTGTGCAAGACCATTTAAGTTAAACCTCTTCACATAACATACTATATATGAACAAATTGATTAATATAAACTGTGAGTACCAGCTTCCGACGTATAAAGTTTCTGACTTTAGACTTAAGATGGCATTATTTTAAAAAAAAAAAGCAATCTGCAGGTATGCAGCTATATCGTTTATATACATAAACACTTGCCATCACAACACAATAAATTACTTATACTATTATTGAAAACAGTGATATAGTTACAAACCTTTACCAACGATATCCAAAGGAATAAATGATACACGAACAAATGATTATTTTGGAGAAGACAGGTGGACATACGACACGAGTGCACAAATGTTATCTATAAGTCCAGTAATGAGGTTATTTCAGCGGATTTAGTTATAAAACCCAGCCGCGTCGTCGAGTCTTCCAAACTAAACATATTTTCATAAACCATAATTAAACTGAAGGGAATATTTTTCACTACTTAGTACGACGGTCGATATTTAGTGGTGGAAGCAGACAACCCACTTATCCTTGTGTAGAACCTGTACTGTATACCTACTATCGACACTAGCTCACATTGGGATTCACCGTGAGAGAGCCGAGAAGGGTTCAACGCAGCTTCTTTACCCTCTCGACCGCGGATGCACATACATGTAAATAACAAAGGAGCAGAAAGCTAGAAACCTCTGGGGAAAGGTTTAGCGGCTCCCAAGTTTGAAATTCTCAAATTTCCGATTCTGTAGACCGACAAAGCAAACGTGCTGAAAGTTTGTACTGTAGTACTGTACACATTTATTTAGATTTGTACAGTACTTATTTCATGAAAATGCTTACGAGAATCGCCTAATGTTGTAAAGACAGTGTGCATCCTTCGATTACAGTAGTTTTAAACGGTCTACGTAGTACTAGTTATAAACAATGATAACATATTGGAACATGAAATTAATGTCACTGTAAGTGACAAATGCCCCCGAAGTATTTGTCTGTGTTTCTACAAGACCTGGGTTTTGCGCGCGACTCATCTTCTTATGGTGAACATTTCTGCCAGGTTATATGAAAATCCGTCAACCGATGACAAAGTTATACACCGGACACAACTAATATGACTTCATTCAATCCCTCCATGAATGTCACAGTTATTTACTGGACACGAAATATGGAATAGAAAGCACTTCGTTTTTACCTTTGACCTCTAGGTGTGACCTTGACCTTAAAGCCAAGGACCTGGATTTTGTGCACGACACGTCGTCTTTTTGTGGTGAGCACTTGTGACAAGTTATTGGAAAATCCGTCCGTGAATGTCAGAGTTATTTACCGGACACGATGGTACTAACGAAAGGACGGACGGACGTACTGACGGGCGGTGGGGCTACTATATGCCACCCTCGGGGGCATAACAGGGTAAAGAAATGTGGTTTTATCGGAGTCTTATATGCATTCAAACAAAGTGGGATATTGTGAAATTATAAGTATAAATTTTGAATTGTATTTATAAGAACGATGGAAATGTATATCTATATTGCTTTCCTGACTTAGGTTAGTTTTAATTCTTCTTCATCCAGGACAAGAAGCCATAAGGCAAGCGAATGTAATATTCGGCCTCATCTTCAAACAAAGGCGTATACTCTGGCTTGTCCTAAGGCGTGATAGTTTTGACCTTTAATAATAGAAACGTCAGATAAGCAAGCGTAAAATATCTGCTAAAAGCTAATAACATGTGGGTAGGTTTATCCATGTTGAACTCTGTCAATCATTAGCCTATACATACTCATTAGATTTGCATTCCTTTGTCGACATAGTATATTTATTTGAATGTTATTGTGTATAAAAATTATGCGTTTTTGTGTATAAAAATTATGCACTCTTTTACACACTCATTACGTGGTTGCGCCGAAACAATAATTGGTTGGATGGGGTATGGAAGTTAATATTCGGACCTCGTAATGCTTATATTCTCTACTTTAATCATTACATACTAGTATATATGAAGTAAAAAGTCGAAGAAGAATGACGGAATTGGCCGACTATGTACGATCGAAGACATCGGAACTCTTCGTTATTTTCCGCAATTAGAAGATGAATCAATACTGGCCAGTAGTCTCGCCAGTTACTAATAATCGATAAATACGACTAAACAGAACAATTGTAATTGATTTGGGTTTTAAAAAACTCTATTTACTCTACTACCCAAGTCTTGTATTTACTCTACTACTCAGGTCTTGCTAAGTATCACGAGTCGCGGAAACAGACTAACACTAACACACATCCTACTAGTTAATGATAACGTCATTAAATTGTGGCGGAGTGGTAAGCACGGCCGTCTGTCACGCATGATATCCGAGTTCGAATCTGCAAATATTACATTATTTTGTAATTATATTATTTTTTAAGGAAGAAAATGAAAAAGAAAAGAAAATTAATGGCAGGAATCTTCTAAAGTGAATCTTGGTCTTTGATTTAGATTAGTCACGATAAACCGAGAACAAAAACCCCTAATGGCTTCAGTTTCCAGCATTTCCATGAATAATTTTGACAATACATGTATACTTACTTTTTTTTTTTAACTAAATAAGATTTTAAAACGCAGTTTATAATTAGAAAATTAGTAATACATATTACAACCGAAACACTTTTATGATAAGGCTTTTCACATGCACACCTGGCAAATAAGTTTAATAATATATTATTATTTGTTTCAGTTAAACGTAACATTTTGTAATGAAAACAAAAGCACAGTGTTTTAATTCAGATTTATCGAATAAATTACAACCACTATTTTTTTATGTCACATTATAATTTTGTGCTTTGGACCACGGGTTTGAGTCATGCTATATGTGTGCTTATCTTCTATATTGTTTAAATCTACTAGATGCAGAATTATGCTTTAAATATATTTTTGCATGAAATGAAATATGGATATTTTTAAATTACCTCGATAATACTTACCGTATAGGAAATATAGCATGTGCATGTTAATCTGAGTTTTGATGCCATGAAAGTCTGTATTTTATTATAACTGATATAAATGTGTTTATTTGTGTATCATACTCATTTTTACAAGAGTTGTCTCCTGGATAATTATGTTTATTTCTATTTTGAATGTTAATTAAAGTGCACGTTTACATTTAACCGATGATCGATTATAAGCTTTCATAATCGATCTTCATAATCGGATGCCTAACAAACCGAGGATGGGTTTAAAACAATCGATTAATCGGAACATTAAAGGGTTATCATTAAATATTTCAAAAACATCTTTTGCAAAAGCATTTGTGGTGATGTTTGTGGTGCTAGTAAAATATGATGCCGAAATTATTAAAGTTGGCATATTTTAGAATTAGGACTTTGTATGTTGCGACATCGTTAATAATTTGACAATTGTATCCGATTACCTACGTTCATGCACCTTCGCAACATCTCGATTGATTCCGAAATCAGGAACTTTTATTTCAATTATCATCCCACAACACGTGAATGTGAATCTCTGTCCTTTTTTTTTACATAAAAAGGAAGATGAGTGAAATATCCTCAATTATACAGTTTGATATTTTATATTCGATCTCCATGTCAGTAAAATTGTGTGTACAGTATTTTTACAGCGAAAATGTCAAACTACATGTAACTCCAAAATATGTGTAATTTATAGAAATTATAATAAAAAAATAATTAGAACCTAGATCTATATATATTTACTTGTTTTTGAAAGAAATGTCATAGGATCTTGTCATATATAAGTTTTAACAAAAGTGAGCATTATAACATACGTTTTTTATATATCGAATCTTTTTTTTTTGTAAAGAAAAAGGTGGGATACGGTCCATATATATATATACCTTTAACAGTATTTTTAAAGTAAAAAGACGAATGAGGATTACAATTGTTTGTGTATGTTTTCAAAGATGTGTATGTATATAGGTAATCGAAAAGTAAATAATCGTTGTTTTTCAATAAATTGAATGTAATGAAAAAAAATGGTGAAAATGTTCAGTGACTCTATTTATCCTTTTTTTAGTGACATTTTGGAGTTAGAATGTCATCTTCAAAGACGTCTAGTACCAAAGACACGTTAAGTATCAATGCAATACAAATCTCAGCACTACGTCCTTTCCAAGCCAACCCCACAACTGAAAAAAAATAAAATCTTCTAAATTTTCTCCAAGTTTTATATATATTCTTAAACTTGAAAATGTCAAAACGTGCCAAACCAACAACTTTAAGTTAGTTACTCAAACTGGATAAATCCCCATTTAGGCTTAGCCTTTTTCATATTACCTATATATTTTCCCAGGTAGACATTCAGTGCAAAAGTATTTTAATGAACCCAAAAGTAAGCCCAGTAAATGTCCTAATTGAAATGACTTTTATTTAAAAAGAATAAATAATGTGGTCACCAGGGGTGATATCCACACCATTTTAAATGTACATTTACTGCTGCCGGTATCTGAAAAAAACAACACTTTCTGTAGTATCTGGATGCATATTCCCTGTATATGAACACATCAAAAAGAAATGGATCAATGTTGATATATAATTTATGTTAAACAATGAAATAGGTGTCGTAATGTTATGTGTGCAATTGGAATGTCTTCGTCGGTTTCCGTAACCTTAAAATATCGGATTACGAACATTAACGAGGTTGGTCATAAATGTACGTTATAATGCATTTGTTGGACTTACGTCATCAATACATTCTTGCCGTTTTTATTTTGTAATATTCTAGTTTATTCACATTTTAAAATACTGTTTTTTATTGAACTCGTTCACTAAAATTGATTTGATGCTCGGCATTGCTTCGCATCACATCCTCGCATCATATAGTATTGTCCATCAAAGTTTGCGTGTAAGCTGTCTTTACAAGTCTATCTCTCTTTTATTATTTATCCTAGCACAACCAAATGTGGTCATGAGCTTCCTTATAGCATTATTTTAAGGACTGCGTAAGTAATTTTTGTTCCTGTAACCCATGGGCTCCCATGGAACCCATAATTATGATAGCCCTTAAAATGTCTCATTTCACATCAAATTCTGAGTGTAAATAAATACTGAAAAGGCAATCCTTTACAAGCAACAAACACAAACAAGAGAGAAAAGTAGCAGACTCGGTTTTATTTAGTCTGTTTATGAGAGGTAATTATAAAATGCAACACCTCTCACGCCTCCTAGCACCTGCCTAAGTGATATTCTACTTTAAAGCAACACAGAATGTTCTTGATGATCCCAAAGGACCAGTAAATAATAACACTACTGATTTGTAGACTTTTTACACAATACTAAACAAGCGCTAGTGTGAATGTCAATGAATACTGATAAGAGGTGATCCTTCGGAGCAACAAACACAAACAAGAGAGAAAGGTAGCAGACTCGTTTTGTTTTTATTAAGCTGTGTTTACAGGTTTATATCTCTTACATTTCTTGTCCTAGCTCAACTAAATTTTTTGTGAATTGGTTTCCTTATAGTATGTTGTAAAGGGTTGCGTAAGTAATTTTGTCTTATACAAATTCTGGGCTCCCATGGAACCCAAAATGTAATGGCCAATAAAATGTGCAATGAATGCAGATCAAGGTTTGCGTGTAAGCTGTTATATTTATATCTCTTAACATATTTTTCTTATTTCACCCAAATTTTGGTTTGGGATTTCTTAAAGCATTATTCATCTTATTTATACTTCACCCATATTGGGGCATGGGCTCCCTCCTACCCCACCCCCGAAACCTGATTTTATGTGTTTGTTTTTTACATTTTTTACATATTTCTGTATTATTTTAGACATTTCTTACACACACATGATTTATAGCTATATTATGCCCCACCACTTCCCCCGCCCCCACCGCCCCACCACCCCCACTTGAAACCCGTTTTTTTCTTTTTGGTTTTACATATTTCTTGTGTTGTTATTACACACTTATACATATAGCTATCTGATGCCCCCATTTGCACCCCCCACTCGAAACTTTTTTAACAAATTGTTGTTTTCGTCAATTCTTACACACTTGCAAATATAGCTATCTTATGCCCCCCATACCCACCCCGCCCCCCCCCCCCCCCCCCAACCCCACTCGAAACCCAATTTGTTTTACTAATGTCTATATTGTTTTAGTCAATTCTTACTTACACCACATATAGCTATCTTATGCTACCACCTCACCGCCCTCACTTGAAACCCTTTTTGTTTTTTGGTCAAATTTAGTCAATTCTTACACATATAGTTATCTTATGCCCTGCCCCCACCCCACCCACTAACAACCCGTTTTTTTCTACATGTCTGGATGCTTTAGTCAATTCTTACACACTTACACGTATAGCTATTTTATGCCCCACGCCCTCCCCACGTTCCTTCACTGGAAACTCATTTTGTTTTCTTTTACATATTTCTGACATATAGCTATGCCTTTCGACCACAATTTTCTTTCAAATGACACCAATTTTGGATTAAACATTTTAAAACTGATAAAATAAAATGACAAAATTAACACCCTGCCCCAACTTTTACTATAATTTGTATGATATTGTAACACTTATTTTATATCGGCCCAAGTTTCTATGCCCACCCAGCCCCCAACCCCACCCCACATTGTTTTAGCCTTGTTTTCTGATGGTATATACTGGCTATATCATTTAATATTTTCTAAAATATCGAATAGTCGAGCTGCGCTATTTTCCGACAGCTCTTGTTTAGCATGAACTCACTCATGTAATTGCAATAACCGACCCAATCGTGTGTTGTTCGCGATAGTTATTTTTAAAGTCTCACGAAGACTCATCGTGTGTTGTTCGCGATAGTTATTTTTAAAGTCTCACGAAGACTCATATCATAAGGACATTTCAGACACACTAGGTTGAGTAACCTATATCGTAGAATTCCACCCTGGCTAATCTCGAGTCCAATTTAAGTCGGTCGACATCCAGAATGGCCACCATTAACAAGTCAACTACCATCCTGGACCACCATATCTTTCCTAAAGTGGATTCGGCATGTCCGAAAGGTACACGTCTTTTAGATTAAAGGATATTCCAAAACTGAACACATATACTGGACTTTTAGGGAACGTACACCAAAGAAGAAATACCAAAATAACATTTATTCATAATAATCTCATTATGGTAATAGGTTTCATTATATAATGCATGTAAACACATGTATCCAGATCAATTTACATTAGCTCTAAGTAACTATATTTTATATTAATTTAATGAACACGCAACCATTAGACCTTTCCATATTTATGCAAGTCATGTAATAGATAAACTTTTCTAACCGAACCGTTCATCACCAATCGAAGTCTAGCAATAACTTAAGTACATGCTGAATTGTGATGTGACCACATCAAGAGATGGCGTATGTTCGCCTTGTTGGTCATCGTCTAAAACCAGATAATATCAGGTAATCACTATTCGCCCAATATAGGCAAATTATGACAGGATGTCAATGATAATGCTTTGTAATGGAATAAAAACCAGATTTTGCTAGTCAGCACTAACTCAATATAAACTGAACACTCTCTATCGAGATAGAAAATAGACACTACATATGACAATGCCTATGATGAAATAAAGTTAACCTCAGAGGTTGATTTTAGACATATTCAATGTCTACTGCAGTAACATGGCAGCCATTTCATAAACGATGTCAGTGCGATATGAATATGCATGTCTTCCAAATTATGCAGTATCATGGTTTCAAAGCACTGTAGCTAGGGCCTATATAGTGTTTGACATACGATACACTTTACCGCTTGCATCATTCTATGCTGCGCCCTATATGCCAAGTCATTTTAGTCTAAATACAGAACATTTCTTTAAATAAATATCAGTATGCATTTATCTTAGAATTTAGTTTTATACAATAAAGTATTATTTTTATACATTAAAAAGCAACCATTCCTAAAATTGGTTTTCTGGCATCCACAAAAATGCATCCAAAGAAATTAAATACGGCCTAAATAATGATCTACATATTGCAATAAATCTCCAACAAAAATAAGTGAAAGCGTTGAGCGTCACATAATTGAAACATTTTTTCTTCAAATTCCAATGAACATGGTCCTTTATGCAACCATTTGATTAACCGAATATATACTCTAGACGTATTTTTCTATAATATATTTAAACAAAACTGTCGTTTGAGTTATAGTCAGCTTGTTTCCACAAATGTTTGAGATGCTTAAACATTTTACATTCCTGCAATAGCGTCACATCTTTTTCCAAAGCGTGCAGAAGCCATTCGCGAAATTCCTCTTTTCCCAATATTTCCAGTTTTGTCCGAAACAGATTGTACCCCGGCAGAAAGTAGTTTGGGCAGCAGCTATCATTGATGCAGCTTCTTAATCGGTCCAGGCATAATCTGAGACAGTGCAACAAACGTTTGTCTTCCCAGATGTCACTGTTCGTTTCTTCAATGGTCCAGAACATCACCGTTTTCATGATATACGAAAATATAACATCATCGTCCTGAAATTTGGGTTGTATGAATTGCTTGGCGATCACTTTCAAAATTATGAAGCATGTCCTCTGGCAATCGTTAAATGACAACACGAGCTGCGTTTCAGTAGTACGAAACGATATTCTCCACTCAAGATCTGCATCGTCGGTTTGGGTTATTTTTGAAGGAATGGGAACGATATCAAACCCTAATCCTGTGATTTTATGCACCATTTCTTTTGAAGGCCAGTTATTTGGACGTGGACGATTGACCCAATCCAAGACACAGTCTGGCCACGAGCAGGGGCAATTAAATGACAAAGCAACATCGATAGAAAACAGACCAAAGTATGTCTGTGTAAAAGCCGGTCCATGCGCCAACCAACTTGGTAACATAGTATTCAATGTGTCATAAGCCGTTAGACCCTTGCTGGAATAAAAATTCGAAACTTCTTACAAGATAAATAACGATATCCATCATGTCTTTTAATGAATCCTGGCCTGTAACATACTACCTTCTCCATCGCGTTTCTTTATGGATAATGCGAATGACCATCAATTTCCTCAAAACTGCATTCAAAGGCTCCATTATATCCCGTTGTATCTAATTGTCCATCTTTGACTTCAAATGTCCACGGCGTTTCCTCTCTTTTGTCGTAAACACGAATCCAGCAGCATCCGGTGGGGATCACTTTGCTTTCAGTGTGAACAATACAAGCTTGAACATGATTTGGGGGCATGTCTCGGGGATCACATATCACGCTTCCTTTCCATTGTAAGAAGTCCACGTCAAAACTACTGACGCATGTATTCTCCGCATAACTTCCCACAATATCGGCCCAATGTTCATTCTTCACTTTGTAAAACATTGTAGCTACAACCCTTATCACTGCTTCATAAAGCGTATTGTACGCCACAATGCACCCTGTTCCTCGAAATCCGATGAAGCGTCTAACAGTTTCGAACGTATTTTAAAGAAAGATGCAAATCTAAAAATAAAATTAAGGCATCCAATCGTTTCTTCTCCCATTAAAACAAACTCTGTCTCAAACTGGTTTGGTATAACTCAAATACCACTTCTAAATTGCGTGATTCTATTACAAGTGTTTACATGTAACTAAGGCGTATAACAGTATTTGGAAACCCCAAACCATTGGATTTATATAAGTCCCTCCCAGCGCAGTATTGAATCAGCTAAATTAAGATGTAAAGTTTCAGTTGGATAATACGGTTAAAATGACATGGATCATTGCACTACAATAATAAACCACATATTTATCCACTTAAATTACAGTAAAGTTCTGTTGATTTTAATCAGCATGGTGTCCCTTTAATTTGTTTGATTTAAAAAAATACAAATCCATGTAAAAGTTTAAGTTTAACTGTATGTTGTTGATAATTCATTTTCTTCTCACTGGGTGTGAGCAGTTCCCTAAGTGAAATGTCTTTTGTGCGCAGGATATTATTTCACAGATTACATACAAGTAGATATAAAAATCGAACAGGAAAAGTAGCATTTAAGGACGAAGACAACACGAAATAAGAAGCAACTTTAAAGAATAATAAAGGCAAAATAAGACATCACAAACACAAAAAGGTTGACAATAGGTCTGTCGCCTTGGAAAGGTCGGTGGCAAAAAAGGCCGTTCGGAGTTTAAACCAGGTTCACCAAATTTCACTCTTACCCTATTATCATCCCAATAAAAAGGGACAGTGTAAATAAAAATATCCCCACCAGGTTATAAACTCTAACTAACAAGGCAGCATTTATAGGCAATATAAGTAAAAATATAAATAATCATGTATATATAATATAAAAACATTTGCGTCATGGAGATAATACTTTATATGAATGCAATATTTTGTGGAACTGTGCCAGGGATGTTTTAAAGAAAGATAAAAACCGAGAAATAAATGTAAGGCATCCCATGGTACATGTATATAGTTTATACTCAGTATATAAATTTGAAACAAATGTTGGTAGAAAGTTACACGCAATTATTTGTGTATTATTTATGATAAAGTCTAGTTAACTGATGTTGTCTGGTTTAAGTTTAATGTATATAGGTTATACTCAGTATATAGATTTGAAACAAATGTTGATAGAAAGTTACACGCAATTATTTGTGTATTATTTATGATAAAGTCTATTTAACTGATTTGTCAGGTTTTCATTTGAGCGTGGGCGTTCTTTGCCTGTTTATTTTTTTTATTAATATCTGAAACCAGATATTGTGTTTACTTATTTAATCGTAGCTTAAAACAGAATCCGGAATCCCAAGTTCATTACACTCCTTGTGAATTCAGAGATCTATCGATTTAACTATTTGTGACACGTTTGGAATTCCACATCAAATATTATGTTTCTCATCTTGTATGTTTTAATATACTCTCGGGTTATCTGTGAAAATTAGTACAGATTTCCTAGTGATTCATTATATGATGATTTCCTCTTAAACAATGTACAGGGACAACATGGCAGTGTTCTAGTTCATATAATTAATGATGGTACCAATTGATATAGTTTTGTACCCAGTTCGATCATCGATCACTTTTTTTCCAAGGTCAGTTCTTACAATGATCCCACAGATATACTTTTTAAGTGAAACGAATACTATTTTTGAATTTAGGTCATTGACGTCAGGAGTAGACCAATTAAAATAGCTCTTTAAACCCCTAGCGGCCTTTTTGCCACTTACCGTTCCAAGTAGCCCTTTGTCAAACCTTTTCTGTTGATGCTGTCACATATGTTATCTCTTATTTATCCTTGTAACTGTTGTTTGTTTCGATGCGTGTATTTGGTTGACTGTTCTCCAAACGTTGAAAACTGCATTTTCTGTTCGACCTTTATATCTACGTTTAACCTCTATTTTCAGATGCATATGAAGGTAAGTATAAAATAATGGACTATATATGGAAAGCGGAGCATAATGTAAGCCGATAACTAATCAAATAACCTCTGATTTTGATGTAACTGTGATCAAAACAATGATTTCAAAATATAACAAATAGCCTATAATACATTTTCAAGATGTTCAAGATGTTTTCTAAAGGTTTGAAGTATAGATTGCCTTCTGTGATTGATTTTAATGCATCCTGTGGTCAGATCGCCCAATCCATTGAGGATTTTAGTATTAAGTGGTGTCGTAGAGAACATGCTGACCCTAACTCCCTTTCTACTTGAAAAAAAACACTATATTTTGATATCCGTATTAACTTCTATACGGCTAATCCTCCACACTTCCCCCTAGACCTAAGTTTTCATTTTGTAATTTAAAATCGGGAATCCAGGAATTTCATAATAAGTTTGTTTTAGTTTCTACTGATAAAGCAGCTACAAATATAATTATTGTTTGACGCCTCCATTACGTCAATGTTTTAACTCAGGAACTCGGGAGTACTAAATCGTATACTCCAGTGCAATCTCCTGAAGATAATGTTGTTCCGACGCATATCAGTCAGTGCAAGATTTTCAAGGCTGGAATAGGCGAAAAGCAAAACAGACTTCGAACGATGTACTGGATTCCCAAATTATACAAACAATCATATAAAGCCCGTTTTATTTCCAATTCTAGTTCTTGCACAACTACAAATATCTCCGAACTTTTAACATCTTGTCTTACTGTCGTTAAAGATCAAGTTAAACAAGATTGTGCTATAGCTTAGGAAATCTCTGGAATTAATTTATTTTGGTCTATTAAAAATTCAGGCGACGTTCTTGATAAAATTTGCAATAAACTTCAAGCGTCATTTATAAGTACTTATGATTTTTCTACATTATATACAACTTTACCACACCAACTTATCAAAGACAAGCTTATTGCTCTAATTCAAAAAACCTTTTGAAAATACTACCTGTAATAATATTAAAGCGTTTTTTACTAACGGCAGTTTGGACAATTACACTATGTGGACTTGCCATGAAGTTTGTGAAGCACTTATATTTCTATTAGATAATATTTTCGTCAGGTATGGAACTACCGTTTATAGACAAATTGTTGGTATCCCTATGGGTACGAACTGTACACCCCTTTTGTCGCAGATTTGTTTTTATATTGCTATAAAAGAGATTTCAGGTTGAGTCTTTCACCAGATACCTATGCAGATGTTACTGAAGCTTTTAATGACACCTCTCGATATCTGGATGACATATTGAACATTGACAACCCTTTCTTTTCTACTATGGTTAATAATATATATCCTAAAGAACTTCAACGTAACAAAGCTAATATATTTCTGATATTAACGCTTCTTTTCTCGATTTACATCTCTCTATCGAAAATGGTGAAATAATTAGCAAAATAGATGACAAAAGAGATGATTTTAATTTTGATATTGTTAGTTATCCTCATTTAGTTAATTATCCCCATTTAGATGGGGATGTTCCCCAAGCACTTTCTTATGGGGTCTATATGTCTCAACGTATTCTTTTTTCTAGAGCTTGTACTCGAGTTGAGGACTTTAATATTCGTAATCTTTGTATGACTAAAAAGCTACTCCATCAGGGCAACCGTTACCATAAACTTCGTAAAACCTTTGCAAAATTGTATTATCGTAACCCTGATCTTCTTTGCAAATATAAAAGTAATTTAAGACCTCTTCTGCAACAAGGACTATCACAATCTGACTTCTATGGAGATGGGATTTACAAACTAATACCCTTGGTCATAATCACTTTCATACTATCTTTGTTAAACTTGTTGAAATGTTTATCAAAAGAGGTTATGCAGTAGGAACGCCAGCCCTATGGCGTATGAATATTTATCAAACAAGGTCACGTGATAAAATCGATAACAAAATGACATTATTGGGAAAATTTTCACTGGTCAGATTTATACACCTCTTATCTATAAACTGTGATTATGACAAAACACAATCACAGATCGTTGTTAAAGTAATAATATTCACAAACTACATTGGTCGAACATAATTGGTGTACACTTCGTGTAATTCCCATTAATAGTTAAAGGTATTTTTCAAAGGGATGAATTTAGGTTGTTTTTAGGTTTAAATTGCCAACAATGCGCTTTTAAATCAAAATCGATTTATTTCGTCATTTTAGAAGCGAGAATAAAAACAAATGCATGTACGCGTAGATAAATCTTTCCTCTGTCCATATGCAAAATTTTAATGAAATCGGAGACAAGTACTTTTTTCCCCCCAAAATTAACTAACATGACCCACGGACTCAAAGACGGCATAACGCATATACATTTACAGACGCGACCGGGTACACAAGAAATGAAATAATGGAATTATTTCAGTACATATATTTCAAATGTATGTATCCATGCATTCCAGATTAAATTTCTGATCTATACATGGTTTTGGTTTATGCCGGAGTGCTCCGAATAGGTTTTAACAAACCAAATTGCAACGGTACGTCGGGAAAGGAAATGAGGATGGTGAAAATATATGTTGCAGTGTTAATTTTCTGAACCGAAAAAAATGCAAACAAATGAAGTTTTAACAGCGAGAACTTTTAACAGCGAGAACGAATTTTTTTTCATGAAAGTGTTCATTGACATGTCGACTATTAAAAACCAAAATTTAAAGTCAATCAGAAAAAAGTACTTTTTTTCCCCCAAAATTAACAAAGTACACCGTGTTCGCTAAAATATGAACAATCGCCTTTCGAAGTTAATTTACACGCGGGATATAAAACCATGAAATTGTGAAATCCTTTTTAAGAGATATATTGATTTCAACATTGTTCTGTATTTAATAAATTATTAGAGTAGAATGTTCACAGTTTTTTTCAAGGACATCATTACGGTAGTATCCCTGCAACACCGCCCCTCATCCCACCCCCACCACCCTCCATACCGTATTGATTAAGTTGTATATAGCTGCGAATGCGCAGTTGTAATCAAATTCGATTTCATCATTTTAGAAGCGAGAATAAAAACGAAATCATATAGATACATCTCTCCTCTGTATATATGTAGAATTTCAATAAACGGAGACAAGTACTAATTAAGTAACAGGACAATCCGACCCAAAGACGGCAACATTCATATCCATTAAGGAAAGACGACCGGCTACAAAAACAATTAAATAATTTCGTTATGTAAACACATATATTTAAAATGTATGTGTCCATATAGTTTACACTAATTTTTTATCTATACATGCTTTGGGTTTATGTCAGAGTGGCCAATGTATTTTAACAATGTTGCAACTGTATATCGGAAAATGAAATCATGATGGCGGCAACATACGTTGCAGAGTTAATTTTCGAAATCAGAAAAAGCGATAAACTAATATTAGTTTAACAGGCAGAAAGAATTATATTCTTTTAACTGTTCGTTTAAAACTGAGGGGGCGACTCGAGTTTTAAAGAAAGCAAGATTGGCATGTGTCCCTTTAACCAAGTAAATAAATGACTGACGAGTAACAGACATGATACTGTCAGTAACAAACATGATTATGTGTAGACTCGAAGATTTCATAACATAAACATGTGGACATGACATTGTGTCAATGGAGCAATTGCCAGATGTGTGGTGTTGTGAAACACTGTACGCATGAAACCAAAAAGTGCGGGTCGTTTATATTTATGGGGCATATATAGTTATATATATATATTTATATATATTATTCTTTTATATTTATATGGTCCCAGAACGCAGTCATACTCACTACTATATTGAAAGTAAATACTGAATATACATGTGCGGTGCGTTACGATCTGTAGTATTTGAAAACAGACATATTAAACATTTCCCTGAACATATATAATCATGATAAATACTATATTCATGGAATTATTTTTTCCTGAAAAAAAAATACATGTTTGTTTTCAGCAATTGAAATCAACTATATTCTGCGAATATTGCTACTTTGAAAATTTGAATACGTCTGTTTTAATCAAATAGCATGTTTTGTTTGTTTTAATATATATATTTTTTAATTTATGATTTAAAAAAAAAAATGGATGATCGTAATATGTCTTAAACACTGTTGAATCCTGTAAATTAAAAAGAAGTGGTTTGGTTCAGAGGCGACAATATCGGTGAACAAAACCACTTGTTTTACCGGATTCAACACTGTGCAAGAAAATATTCATATATTATACCATTAATATTATAACATGTGTGTTGTAACAAATGCTTATCCTTGGATAGTGGACTTGACCTTTTACCTAAAAATCAAACGATCATCCTCTTTCCACTGTCCACCAATGAAGTTTCATGAAATTTGCTTTAGGTAAGAGGAAAAACTGTGTGGGCAATACTTTTCTTTTTCCGTTCATGGTAACGGACCTTTCAAGTACTGACTTCAAAATAAATAGGGATTATCATTTCACCAAAGGCAGTGGAAGTATGAAGTTTTATGAAATTAGCTTCAGAAAGTAATAAAGAGTTTGATTGCGGACACGATTTTTCATGATCAAGTCACTGTGGCGTTGACCTCAGATTTATTGACCTCAATATTAATAGGGATCATACTCTTACCAAAGGCAGTCAAACCATGACGTTTAAATATATCAGGGTGATATTGACCTTTGACCTATTAACCTCAAAATCATTCATGAGATTTGCTTTAGGGAAAGTGGACTTAAGTTTACAATATTTTACATTATCATGTCACGGTGACAATGACCTTTGACCTAATGACCTCAAAATCAAAAGGCATCATTCTCTCACCAAATGCACTCAAACCATGAATTTTGCTTCTGGGGAAGTGGACAGTGCAGACAAGGTTTTTCATAATCATTATTGGGTCTCGGAGCCCTTGACCTTCAATATTTGATATGCACATACTGATGCTTCGTACAAAGTTTCGTCAAAATCCAACAAGTAGCGCAGACAAGATTTGTGACGGACGAACGGAAAGGCCAAATATAATCTGTCTCACCTAACACTTTGTGGTGGAAGGCATACTTATAAAGACAATATGTTAGTTCATATGTATACTTTATTAAGCAAATAATTGAGCGAACATAAACTTCAGCATTGACTCTGGACAGTGGTGTACATGGAGTCTTCTTCCACATGACGTGCAGACTGATAGAAAAGAAAGACATATAAGTCGAGCAGAGTATTCAATTTGAATCAGGTGTTGCGAGGGGGGGGGGGGGGGGGGGGCTAGGGCATGTTTAGGGGAATGGGACAGTTTACAATTTAATTATTGTTTAACGCCTCATCAACACGTTGTTTAGGTTATTTCGAGGGGGGGGGGGGGCTAGGGCATGTTTAGGGGAATGGGACAGTTTACAATTTAATTATTGTTTAACGCCTCATCAACACGTTGTTTAGGTTATTTCGAGCCGCCCCAAAGAGAGGAGGAAATATACATAGGCATCCAGGAACCCTGCCCTACGCTTGTTACCGATTAGATACCTATGGTTCTTTAACGTGCTTGTAGGACAGACTCCGATAAAAGGACCATCCGGTTTACGTTCCCATCAGACGAACGGGGCTAGCAGGACACAAAGAAGTAACCCAGTGGCGCCAGTAAGAATTGAATCCGTGTTCACTGGATTCAAAGCCGATATGCTATAAACGTCCCTTGACCAAAACTGAGTAAATGGCACATCAACATGGGGAGAAAACATTAATATACAACTATTTATTTTCTCTCTCAAAACCTGGTGATGCCCCTAGTTTTAGAAATAAAACATGATAAAATAGGGCAGTTGAAAAGACACTTTTGTAGATGTGTGGTCTGTTCTGATGTGAAAATGTGTAAAACAGACACAAGATTAGAAATTTGCTCTGTGTCCCTTTAATAAATTGGGTACCCATCACATAGACCATAATCATATTGTAATTAGTTGATGTTAAAGGGACACACGGCAATCTTGAAGTATTTATCAAGCTTTAACATTAGCATCTCCATTTGTTAACCTTGTAACATTTTAAATTTAAACCTGCTTGCATTAAAAGTTATTTTTGTCTTCGTTATTCTATCAAATATATTGTAGGTGCACTATTATCAACAGTAAGTAATGTGTAAAACAATTTCTTCTGAACTATTCTAATAAATAATATTTATGATGCACAAATGCAAACTATGCAGAAAAATTAACCGAACTCCAGAGGTTTTAAACAAATAAAAACTGCCTAGTGTACCTTTAACACAACTTGTTTTCGCATGTATCCAGTACATGTAGTTTACACGAGCTCATATGACAATCACGCTGCATTATCACTGAAAACATTTTTTACTCTAACTTTGAACAGCACCGTGCAAGCATAACACAAGCTCCATTTAAAGAACTACACAAGTGCAAACAATTTTTTAAAAGGCTCTCACCTCCATATGATCCAATGGCATTTAATACGGCTTGATATTCTGAAGTCGTCAGTATCAATTCACTTAGAGATGCTCAAGGTCACGATTCACATTTGAGGCCTTTCTGAAAACAACATCAATCCAATGTCAATGATCAAACATACATAGAAAAAAGAAAAGATAAAAGAAGAACTAAATTAAATAAAGCATGGATACTACTTGTGCTCAATAACACGGTTAATGTAATAAAAACATCTCTCATCATTCATTATACATGTAAAATATAATGTAGCCTAGCTGGAGATCCATTAAAATCATTGTTCCACTTTCACAGCATATTTCCAGCCCATGGAATAGTCATTTCTTTTGAGACACATTGGAGGCAAGCGTAGTAGCTCCACCTCATTAAAGGCTTTTAAGTGAAGTGTACTTTCTCGAAACTGCGTTGTTTATTTCGCAACAGAAAGTATGTAATAAATGTAAATAAATGTCAATTCAAAATCACTTCCTTGCCTCAAAACTTTACTGTACATAAATATGAATCTGACCGATTTCAGTCAAATGTCTATGGCAGTTTACATTGTTTCAATGGTAGTTGTATCGGGTTATGTATTCACGAATGTGCGAGAAAATTGGAATAACATAACGATATAGAGACAACGCTAACAATTTACATTCATGCATCTGAGGGGTGGGGGTGGGGTGGGGGGGGGGGGGGGTTCTAGTTTCCTTTCCCCTCCTTGTTTTCGGTATGCAAGTTCCATCTACCCCCACACCCCAATCTACCGTACTTGGGTGGGAGCGGGGTGCTGAGGACATTGATAGCATTTCTACTAGTAAATGTTTTATTCCACGAAACGTTCTACAGTTTACTGTACATCCAGTTACTGGAAAGATCGGAGTACACGAAAAATATGAACTTTCTATTAAACAGTATACGCCACTTTTTTAGGCACTATATTTGGCTAATGTCTAAATATGTACGATCTAAAAGTGGTGTGTACTGTTTATTAACAAACACATTTTGATGACAAAACAAATACCTTGATCATGGACCTCTAGCAGCAGACAGTAATCCCAAATCGAATTTGACCAACATGTCAATTTCACGTGTCAAGTTATGTCACGGTGACCTGTCAGTCACCAACACTGCATCGTGTTGACACATAATGGGACATTATTTCGTCCGGTAAGGTATTAGTTTTTACATTATCTACGGTATGAAACACTGTACGCGTGCTGTTAGACTCCATAGGTTCCCGTAGTGCTCGCCGACGCAGCGCGCCTAATTTCGGGTGTAAAAAAATGGCGTCTGTTTTAATTGAAAATTCGTAAAATAGTCCGTAAAATACAAAGAAATAGTCCATGTTCGCGGAGTTAAAATGCGAACAGAACTGATATGTTATAGGTCCGTGGCGTTCCTACTGATGACCCTATCATTTTGCAGTTCGCCACGATGCTTTCATCTTTAATTGTGCGATGGTCGGACAGGTTGTTGACCCTATGATGACGTCTACCTAAAGCCCAAAAGGACGGTGACGTTTGATGTTTGTCTGCAATCTTGCCTTGTCGTGCCCTCAATGGTTTATTCTCTTGTTGTTTTGGCTTCTGCCTAGTCACTGAATACCTTCTTTGTGGCTTTCTAGGCTATTGTTTTTTTGTACTTATATACACGAGCATCTTTGTGTTTTACTTATATTGTCTATTAATGCTGCCTTGTTGGTTAGAGAATAGTTCATTGCGGGGATTTCTTTATTTACACTGTCCCGTTTTATTGGGATGACAGTAGGGTTTGGTGCACCCTAGAACCGGGTTTAAACCCCCAGCGACCTTTTTTTGCCACTGACCGTTTCAAGGCGGTAGCCCTATTGTCAACCCTTTTTTTGTTTGTGACGTCATATGCCTTTATTCTTTATCATTGCCATTCATGTTTGTCCTTGTCACAGGATGACCTTAGTGGTTGGGCTAACTCAGGAAAGAATCAATGACGGTGAATGCATTTACATAAGTTTAATGCAACTTTTAAAATATGTTTAATATATATACAATTATCTAAAAAAACAAGCGAATACACAAATGAACTATGAAAAGAATGTTCTCCTGAACGTTTAAGACGTTCTTAGTATTGTTATAAATACTGAATGTCTAAGACACTGAAGTGTTGTTAAAGCTATAACAATGTTGATCTAGCGCGATAACTGTGATGCGCGAGAGCTCATGAAGATGATGATGCGCGAATTCAATGGATGATTGTCATCAAATGCCTTCTGTAAGGGTTGATGACGCGATGCAATGACAGTTAATCTCCACTGAGATTGTGAATGATATTCCTCCAGTGAGGACTGGTAACGGGCCCACCTTGTGTCCCGGGGGTTATCGTTAGTAAAACCTGGCTGCGCAGGTACGGGGACCGTCTCCACCGCTTGTAACGTTATTCGTGGAAGCTTAGCTCCACTCCTGGATATCCAAACCTAGATGGCTTACTCCAACCCTGGATGGCTTATATCCTGGATGGCTTATATCCTGGATGGCGTAGGCTGTAATTATACATACGTTTTAGCTGTCGGTTTACAAACATAACAATCTTGCATAATTATCATTACCCAAACAAATCATTATTCAATCAATATATGTAAGCTGTACTAATGATGAGTAGCAATGTATACATATTCTACAACGCCATGTATACGCTATGTACGTCGCTGTTAATCAATGCCCCTAATACATGTAATATAAACATGATCAAATAACTCATATATTACACTCACTGAGTTATGTTTGCACGCAATGTTAACAATCGTGTATTACAATCACTGAGTTATACGCCAACGTTAACTAATGCACCTATTATCCACTGTTATCAAATTAATATTGTTTTACAATTAATGATCAATTACAATAATTACATCTAATAAAGTAACTTCAAACTCATATGCTAGTCTAAAGTTATGTTTGAGAAACATCAATGCTAACCGGATGTCGTAACCGCCAAACAAGATGGCGCCGCCCACTGAATACAAATATACGATAAAAGTTTAATAAAACTACTAACCACATGTTGCCTGTGAAATTTGCCGTCCAATCTCTGTTCCAACAAAGTACTTTCGATGATCCCGGCGAAAGCTAGAAGACAATGGGTTTTATAGCAAACATTACGCCCAAATCATTATTTGCCCCGTTCAGTCCGTGACAAACGTGGCTAAATCTACAGTATTGAATCTACACGCGAGGCCCTTATACAATTTTGCCGTTTAAGGAAAATATACCTATACGTTTACATGCATTAGCACAAAACTAAACTTATGACACGGCCTCTCTGGCGGCCACTTAAAATGTGCACGCTTTTACGTGTTACATGAATAGATCATGAATATTGTGAAATTGTTTCACCTCGAACAATAGATTTTGGGTGTAACCGATACAAGAGCTATATACGACCAGTACGCTCTACCCGTGACATTTTGTGACAACATCTCCCCACTTAAAGAAAGTGCTACACTTTTAAAATTCAACAAAATGATAATTAATATTTACACGTTAAGAAACTATTAATTCTTCTGAGCAAACGAGCGACAAAACGTACAAGCTGATCGCTCAATCGCTTGAGTATGTTAACTATTACCACTGCAGTTATAACCTAATATAATATGTAATTACAATTTCAACACTATTCTACAATTGTACACTACCCTGTCGTAACATATACTACTATTGTACAATACACTGCAATACACTATTGTATTAAAACCGGTCATTATGTGCGGCGACTTAAATAGTCTGCCCCAATATTGTCCTTTCCACGGTCTATTACACCGACTTTACGGTTACTAATAACACTATTTCCTGTCACTACAAGAACTCCAACTTTACACATCGCATCCATCGCATTACCAGTATACTGTTTGCGAAATGGAGTAGGGTCTCTCGTTTCCCTAATCGGCTTTGCTAAAGTGTGCTTAAAGCTACACTGCACTACATCTGTTGGTCTCGACTTATCGGACCGAACAGTACTACACTCAGAGTCTAAACGACTTACCTCTCGTTTCTCTGCTACACTAAGCATGCCCGATATGTCTACATCGGCTGCTGTCTCCTTGCCTACACTAGTGGGAAAATACATGGGACTAGTGTCCTCACTACTGTCTTCCTCACTATCCTCAGTAACTGCAACATTAACTACGGTTAACACCCCTTGTTGCACATTATCGGTTCTACTGATATACTCTTTCAGCATATTCGCATGAAAGGTCTTTAACTTTCCGTTTATCTCGATACGGTAATCCATAGTGTTCACTATCCCTCTAACGTAAAACGGACCTTTCCATTGTAATAACAACTTGTTATTGTCGGTCGGGAGTAACAGTAACACCTGGTCATCTATCTTAAACTTCCTAGCTCTAGCTTTCTGGTCATAGTACCGTTTGTACTTGGTACTTGCCTTAACTAACTGACTTTGAGCTATCTTACAAGTCTCCTCTAGTTTCTCCTTCAGATCTAAAACATACTGATATGTAGTCTTAACCTCATCACTATCTACTTCACCTGCCCACATCTCTCTAAGAATCCTCATGGGACCTCTAACTGACCTACCGTACAATAACTCAAACGAAGAAAATCCTAAACTCTCTTGTGGAACCTCTCTAAATGCAAACAATAAAGCATTGAGATACTTGTCCCAATCTTTGGGTCTCTCGGTACACATACGCCGTAACATTTGCTTTAACGTCCCGTTAAATCGTTCGACTAACCCGTTACACATAGGGTGATATGGTGTTGTCATGATTTGACGCAAAGACAATAACCTGCTTACTTCAGCCATAAGTTCTGACGTAAACTGTGACCCACAATCAGTCAGCATTTCCTCTGGTACACCTAGCCTACTGAACATATCAACTAATGCCTCAGCTACTCTCTCAGTTTCAATTGAGGGCAATGCGACTGCCTCCGGATACCTAGTTGCATAGTCTACCATGGTTAAAATGTACCTATTTTTCCTATCCGACACTGGAAAAATTGGTCCAACTATGTCTACGGCTACCCGCTTAAATGGTGTATCTATCAGTGGCATCTGACCTAAATGTACTTTGGTCACTCGACCTTTTGGTACTGTCCTTTGGCATACATCGCAGGACCTACAATACCTAGTTACATCTCCACTAACGCCTGGCCAATAAAATTCTGCCAATACTCTATCTGACGTTTTCTTTACGCCTAAATGACCTCCCATAATCGACTCATGAGCTACCTTAAGCACTGTCGTTCTATACTGGGTAGGTACCACTAATTGGTGAAACTGTCTACTACCACTATCTTCAAATTCTCTGTACAATAACCTATTCTTATGTACAAACTTACAACTACCGGACCCTTTACACTTCTTCACTACACCATCCTTGGCCTTCACCTTACAAGGACCTAATGACTCGTCTTGAGTTTGTGCTTCTATAAACTCCGCTTTGGATATGTCACCTACGGCTGCAGGAACCTTTAATTTTCTATAAGCCTGAGCTTGCTTCTGAACCTGCGCTCTAGTCTCTACGGCATTACTTATGCTACTTCTAAAATCGGACATTACCGGAAGTACTGAACCTTCTATGTTCCCCATCGTTAAATCATACATCGGGTCGTCCATACATAGTGCCTCTGTAGTCCCTTTAAAGAAAGGTGTATCTACCTCTATTCTCGCTATTGGCACGTGCTCTACCGACTTATTTAACAACATACACGGTGACTGTTTACCTACCAACTGGTCATCCGTAACTAAACTACGCCTAACTACCACACCTGTACAACCTGTATCCCTCATTACAATTACGTCCGTGCCATTCACTCTACCATCTGCCGTTGGAAGATTTGCATACGGAAAGAGACATGTTCCGATCTTCGTCATTACACCATCCGCTTTAACACAACAGCTACTACTCTCGGTTTTAATAACCGGACTATTACTACCTCTGCCTCTACCTCTACCTCGGTTTTGACCACCTCTACCTCTACCGAAATTCCATGGGTTGTTAAAACCTTGGTTCGGACTACCTACATGGTTGTCCCCTCTACTATTGTCACTAAAATTGTCTACGACAGCGGACACTTTCACCGCTTTCCTACACTCATGTGAAGCATGATTTCCATTACAGTGACGACAACGAATAAAAGGTCTACCTATGTTACCACTATTGCTACCTCCTCTAGAACCCATCGAACTACCTCCACCTCTATAGTTTCCACTCTGGCCTTTCTGTTTATGATCGTCCCCTTGCCTATCTCTAAAAGTTCTGTCTTTCGACACTACATTATGAGCTCCGCCTCTAGCCTCGGCAAACTGATCTGCTTGTGTTGCCATTTCTCCTACACTAGCTAATTTTCTTTCTTTCAGAAATAAGAACAGATCTCTACTACAAACATTGAATAGCTGGTCCCGCAACAAGAAATCTATGAGGCCCTGATAAGTCTGCGCTACTTTCCCTAACTCTAACCACCTATCTAAGTAATTTCTAGATCTACTAATAAACTGAATAAATGACTCGCCTTTCTCAGGCAGACAAGCTCTAAACCGCTTTCTAAAACCTTCTTCAGTTAACTCAAATCTCTTTAAAAGCGCATCCTTTAACTTGTCATAGTCAAGAGCATCTACACTAGGTAATCTAGAAAATACATCTAAGGCCTTGCCTCTCAATAACGCACTTAAATGAACTGCCCACTTATCTTTGGTCCATTCCTGTAACTCAGCATAACGCTCGAACCGTAACAAGTAACTGTCCATGTTATCTTTGTCAGCATCAAAGTATGGTAACTTCGAACCTTTTACCTTCCCAGAATAACTATCTTTCCCTTCAGTTTTACTTTCCTTACTATGTGTCTTAGCTGCTTCCAACTCTAAAGCTAACTTATGATCAAACTCTTTTTGCTCCCTTTCCATTATCATCTTAGCCTTAGCTAGTCTACCATCTGTTTCGAACCTCTCATGTTCTAACTCTTGCTTCTCCCTTACTATTCTGCTTTCATCATCTCGCGTCTCTTTAGCTAACCTGCCTTCTAATTCTAGCTTCTCTTTATCAGCATCTAGCTTCTCTTTAGCTAATCTACTTTCTAATTCTAGCTTCTCTGTGGCTAGTCTACTTTCTTCATCTCGCTTCTCTTTAGCTAACCTACTTTCAAATTCTAGCCTATCTTTCTCTAATTCTCTTTCCTTAAGTCTAAATTCCCTTTCCCTAGCCTGTTCGTCTTTAACAAAGGTTCTAAGCTCCTCTCCAGCATACCCTAACTCCTTACCCATTTCCGTAAGATCCTTTATGGACGTCATGGTTATAGACATTGTGAACTACACACTACAATAATTACAATACACACGTCACTAATAATTCTACTCAACTAACTACTAATGGTAAGTCACTGTGTCCTCAGTAAATACCTGGGCATCATCATAGGACAAGGTACATACACATTTGTACTAGCGCTAACTCCTAACGGTTATGTATAGATAGTATCTAGCTTCCACACAACATATACACTACATAAAATATCTATATTTGATATTGGACATAACCTTAAACAATCATAGAAATGTGCATAACATGTACATGTATATTTACTTCTCCCATCAATATAAGTATACTCGAGTGTCACAACATGAGTAGAACGTCTTGTTCGCCAACCTAATTGGATACTATGTGTATATCAAGGGAGGTAAAACAAACACCCAAATTATTGAGCAAAAGTGCCTCAGACCCACTCGTGTAGACCACTGCGACCTCGCGCCAAGGAAAGAACGGACAAAACAACAGTTTGGACTCACCCTACCCTTGTCGTGTCTTGACTTGTCTTCCAAGCTGTGGCCGTGATCGTCGACAGTCGCCCTGATGGATCAGAGGGTGGTACACAATTCTAAAATAATAAGTAGAGATTTAGTATATCATAATAAAGATCACTTATTGATTCTTTCCCTCCGTAGTCGCCCAAAATCCCACTTCTGACACCAGTTGTCACAGGATGACCTTAGTGGTTGGGCTAACTCAGGAAAGAATCAATGACGGTGAATGCATTTACATAAGTTTAATGCAACTTTTAAAATATGTTTAATATATATACAATTATCTAAAAAAACAAGCGAATACACAAATGAACTATGAAAAGAATGTTCTCCTGAACGTTTAAGACGTTCTTAGTATTGTTATAAATACTGAATGTCTAAGACACTGAAGTGTTGTTAAAGCTATAACAATGTTGATCTAGCGCGATAACTGTGATGCGCGAGAGCTCATGAAGATGATGATGCGCGAATTCAATGGATGATTGTCATCAAATGCCTTCTGTAAGGGTTGATGACGCGATGCAATGACAGTTAATCTCCACTGAGATTGTGAATGATATTCCTCCAGTGAGGACTGGTAACGGGCCCACCTTGTGTCCCGGGGGTTATCGTTAGTAAAACCTGGCTGCGCAGGTACGGGGACCGTCTCCACCGCTTGTAACGTTATTCGTGGAAGCTTAGCTCCACTCCTGGATATCCAAACCTAGATGGCTTACTCCAACCCTGGATGGCTTATATCCTGGATGGCTTATATCCTGGATGGCGTAGGCTGTAATTATACATACGTTTTAGCTGTCGGTTTACAAACATAACAATCTTGCATAATTATCATTACCCAAACAAATCATTATTCAATCAATATATGTAAGCTGTACTAATGATGAGTAGCAATGTATACATATTCTACAACGCCATGTATACGCTATGTACGTCGCTGTTAATCAATGCCCCTAATACATGTAATATAAACATGATCAAATAACTCATATATTACACTCACTGAGTTATGTTTGCACGCAATGTTAACAATCGTGTATTACAATCACTGAGTTATACGCCAACGTTAACTAATGCACCTATTATCCACTGTTATCAAATTAATATTGTTTTACAATTAATGATCAATTACAATAATTACATCTAATAAAGTAACTTCAAACTCATATGCTAGTCTAAAGTTATGTTTGAGAAACATCAATGCTAACCGGATGTCGTAACCGCCAAACAAGATGGCGCCGCCCACTGAATACAAATATACGATAAAAGTTTAATAAAACTACTAACCACATGTTGCCTGTGAAATTTGCCGTCCAATCTCTGTTCCAACAAAGTACTTTCGATGATCCCGGCGAAAGCTAGAAGACAATGGGTTTTATAGCAAACATTACGCCCAAATCATTATTTGCCCCGTTCAGTCCGTGACAAACGTGGCTAAATCTACAGTATTGAATCTACACGCGAGGCCCTTATACAATTTTGCCGTTTAAGGAAAATATACCTATACGTTTACATGCATTAGCACAAAACTAAACTTATGACACGGCCTCTCTGGCGGCCACTTAAAATGTGCACGCTTTTACGTGTTACATGAATAGATCATGAATATTGTGAAATTGTTTCACCTCGAACAATAGATTTTGGGTGTAACCGATACAAGAGCTATATACGACCAGTACGCTCTACCCGTGACATTTTGTGACAGTCCTTTTGCTTGTTTTGGGGGGTTACTGTGTTCTGTGAAAGCTGCATTTCCTGTTCGACTTTTATACTTATTTCTTTATTAAGTAGGTTTCCTCAGTGACCTATTTCATGATTCTAACATCAGGTATACACCACAGAATGACGCCAACATTACGTGGTCCCGGCTTAATTCCATTAAGCGATGGCAAAGCATATATTAGCAGGATGTATAACGGATATTTCGGCAATAATACATTTAAAAACATTGTTTAATGAAAAAAAGGCGATAACCTGTTTAACATTACCTACTAAATGTTTTAATTTTACAATAGGCAAACTTTTAAGCCGAAATTAAGGTTTTATTTCATACCCCAGCCAACCTCGTTTTCGCTTCTTGAAGAAGGGGTTGGATGGTATATGAAAGTTAATACTCTGACCACGTAATGAAATCAATGGTGATTCAATGACTTCAGAATGTATTAAGAATATACAACTTATATCGTTTTAGAGAATTTAAATCATGATTATTATAACGAACTGTCTATAAAGTGGGAAGTACAAGCACCAACTAGCATATATGGAGACAATGTTGAACTAACACTAGCGTATTCGAAACAACAGCCCTAGGATGACAATAACGAATACCCCGCATCACTTAAGAGCACTCGCCTTAGACCACACCACTCTGCCACATAGACTACCTTAAATTATTGGTTTCGGTAGACCGGTGCTCTTACTAATCGGCGCGTTGGATATATCACTCACAGCCTAAATGTGCTGAAAACAATGATGTTTAACACCAAACAAACAAACATGGTGAACAGTTACGATAAAAGGATCACTTCTGTGTGATTGTATGTGTGTGGGGGGTGGGGGTGGGGGTGGGGGGGGAGATAAATTGATAAATTAATCAAAATAATCTGTATCAATTTTATTTCATTGTTTAAATTCATTCTTCGCAAAACACGTGATACAAGTAGTTACCCAGTATAATGCCTATTTTTAATTGTGTTGTTTCAATAGAACGGTCAGTAAGCAATAAGGCCTACTTGTTAGCTTAAATGAATTTTATGTGTACCTCGCTATTAGCCTGTCTTCGGCGCTCATATTGACCAGACAGTGTAAATAAAATTACATCCCACCAAAAGGAAATCTCTAACAATAAAATCCACATCCAGAGAAATTAGGAAACGATACACATATGTGTTATTGTAAAAAATATATATATAAAAAATACATAACTAGAAACATCTCAGGATGTATCAAGAATTGTTCTGAACAACCACAGCAGTTGCAGCCAAAGAGAACATCAATCTAGAGTACGACCAGAAAACCCGATGGACGAAAGTTCACGCACCAACCTCCCCTGCCAGAAGGAACAATCAAGGAGTCCCATGAGGTTGTCCGGTCATCGCACAATAGTGTAGTGTGTGACTGTAGCTGGGTCAATCACCAAGTATAACGTTTGTAACTGCTAAACAAAAATGCTGTGTCATATTCGAGATAGTTTACCATATAATCTACAATAGGTGTAAGCTTTAAAGGTTATACATTTATTTTCACCAGCAAGATTTTATTTATACCTATGGTATCACTTTTGAGCTTTAAAATACGTTAATTTATGGAATCATTAAGGTATTAAAACATAAATGAATCAGTTGATGAAATATTTGGAAGTCTTACAACATAAGGAATTATGCAATTCAATCAATATAATATAATTAAACATTACAACTACACCAAATAAATAGTTTCAATACCTGATGTAACTTGGTGTTCTGTGGTATCACGGTACTTTAATATACTGACGAAAAAAATAAAGTGAAAACAATATGTAAAGAAAAAAGAAACATAAATGCTTTCTGTGGTCCTTCTATTAAATTGTTAGGATATAAAATTTAATCTAATGCCAAAATTAGATTTGGAAAGAACGGTACCCTCACTGAGCTCAATATTTTTGAAGTTCTATGATATCAAGGTATGCAAACATTGTGTACCATGTATTTGTTAGAAACTGGTATAAGATGCATTGAGTGACCATTTCTAGAAACATTTATTGATGATAAACATAATTATTGTTTGCAATGGTCTAAAGTCACACATCTACAAAATAAGCATACTAGTTTAGCAGAGATGCAAATGGTTTTATAAATTTGACACCACCGTGATATCATAGAACCGTTGATATCATAGGAAGCCAGTACTATTACGATCGTTGTGCTAAGCATAGCATAAGTAGTGTGCCGGGCCAACTGATTCATTTATATTTATATAAACACGAATATAGAAAGTTTGCATTACCTTTTACCAAAGGTTTAGTTTCATTTTAATTGTTTCAATTAGCGATTGAGTACTTAGGGTGATTTAATGCAAATTTGACAGTAATATTGATCACTATAACTTAACACAAAGGCTGTATCATCTCTGTGGATTAAAAATAATCATACTGCGGCTTGTAACTGAGTCACGTACACTTCTATTGTTGTTTTGTTTACTACGCCCCCTTGATCTATAGTTAATACAGGGAAACCCAGAACGATATAGTTTGCTATAAATAGGAGTCGTATCATTGTGTTATTTATAGAGACAGTGTGACACTAGCGTGTTCGCATATTTTAAAGATAATTGTCCATGGGGTATATTTTAAGTAATATGTATAAATACACTCCCTGAAAAATGACAAAACGTGAGATAGCAAAATATAAAATACCGACTTACACGTTAGATCATCAATAAGTTTACGAATTTAAAGCTACACTTTCCTCTCGTCAAGCCCGAATGTCTTCAATACTTATATATTTTGAAGAACGTTAGCTTACAACACTTCTTATATAAAGATAAATATAGGTAATACAAAAAATAATCCAAAAACGACAGAAGTCGATTAAAACAAGTAATATAAAAACAATCCAAAAACGACAGAAATCGATTAAAATATAGTTGAACCTAAGCTAATTAAATCTGTTTGAATTGCTGCTTAATTTATTAGAGTAATTTTACACAGTTAATATTTTTTCACAAAATGAGATAACAAAATATAAAATTTGCCAATAGCAGGATAACAGAAATAAAACTTACACCCACACCCACACCCCACCCACCCCTCAGATTATACACACAGTAGTGCTGAAGAGCAGTAACATATGACTGTGACAAATCAATTTCAGTGTCACGTGAGGGAACTGTGGCATTACGTGGGTAAATTTAAAAACTCATAAAGTACGTCATATTTTTCGTTTAATTAATAATAGTTGTGTTTGTTGATAACCAGTGACGTTAATTGCAGTTTGATATTACTGGTCGAAAAATGTATCAGCTGGTTTAATAATGGAATTGTTTTGTTGTATACAGTATCAATATAAAAAAGCAAAGTTATCTCCCTTTAATACATGTACGCCATTCATCTTTATTAGATGCTTTAATCAATACTCTAAAACACATGCATAGTGTGTGTTTACAAAAAAGCCTACTGAATAAATGAATACGAATTGGTTGTTTGTTACCAGGCTGAGAAATAAAGAAATTAAACAAATCAACGCAATATACGCTTGATTCGCTTAATTTGACTGCATTTTATTTGTGTCAGATCAATCATTATTCAATCTCTAAGCAGAGCAACATTTAACACATGCCATACATAATAAACATACTTCGGCATTTAAACAACCTTCGTGTTGTATTCATTGATTTTATATGGCATATATTCATGAAATAATCAATCAAACAAAACAATGTTTATGATATATTATTTTATTTTATCCCAAACAAGGTACGTTGAATATACGCCATTTTGCTTATTGTTAAACACTAAATCTAGACGATTAAAACTTATTGACAATTTGATAAAACAATAAGCCTAACGGGATTACTGATTGTTCTTTTTTTTCATTTCTATTTATAAGAATTTGTATCAGCTAGTGGTTTTCCAAAATAACTGCGTCATACATAACAGCCTATCTCGTACAGAAATGTATTGCAGAGCGCTTGAAATTCGTAGTGGCCACACAACTACCAGGTAGGAAATTAATCATTTATTAATCATTACAAACTAATACAAATATATTTATAAATACGATTTATGTAAAATCATGAGCTAAATAATAAAATGTATATATATAAATTGATGTTAACTGGATGTAACTGCTTACATAAATATATTCATTTGATATCAGTTAAATGTACTTTGCATAGGGTGTGTTAAACAATGTTTAGGTCGGTTTGTACGAAATAAAAGAAACATGTTGTGATCGATGTATCGGTTTAGTAATTTTCTATAAAATAAAACAGGCAACTATTTTGTTATCTAAAACACTGTGGTACGGGACTATTTTTAGTTATTTTATATTATTATTTTGGCAAATCCAACGAAGAGATTTTTAAAATTGTTATTGAGTTTTCCAATGGTATTTGCATTTTATGAACTGAATAGTGTAGTTGTTATTCTTAGATAAATGCATTATTACAGTAATGGAATAAAAACCAGCTTTTGCTAGTCAGCACTAACTCAATATAAAACTGAACACTCTCTATCGAGATAGAAAATAGACACTATACATGACCACCTCAGAGGGTGAATTTAGACATATTCAATGTCTCCAGCAGAAATATGGCACCCATTTCATAAACGATGTCAGTGCGATATGAATACGCATGTCTTACAAAATATGCAGTTGCATGGTTTCAAAGCGTGTGTGTGTGTGTGTGTGTGTGTGTGTCGTTCTTAGGTTTAAAGTCCCTCAACCAGCATACATGACAAGCCGTGAGGTATCTTGAAGTGATGGGTACAATAGAGTCTGGACTTTTCTGCGTTGATTGTGTTGGTTGATCTGGTGCTGCTGCTACTGTGTAGTCGTTTCCATTGTCTGTGTGTAGTTGCTTGTCGCTTTCGCTCTGTGTAGTATTCGCTACGGTGGTGAGGTGTGTGGTCTGGACGACATCCGTTACGGTGGTTACTCAACAAACTACTGGGCTGGTGTAGTGTTTGGGACCACACCCATCACACTATGACCCCTGCGCCGCACATACCATCCGACGGCCTGTACATCTTCCGTCTTCCGATTTCGGCGTAGCCATCAGATGATATGTGCTGTGACAGTACGCAGGAGACACCTTCACTCTCGGTCACATGACACTCAAGCTGCTGCTCCGCATCAAGTGCTTCCAGTTCAGCAACCCGAATGTCATGAGTGCCCACTCAGCGACATGCACGCGCGGTGAAGATATCAGGTGGGGATGGTTTCAAAGCGCTGTAGATAGGGTCTATATAGTGTTTGACATACGATACACTATACCGCATGCAACATTCTATGCTACGCCCTATATACCAAGTCATTTTTGTCTAAATACAGAACATTTCTTTAAATATCAGTAGGCATGTATCTTAGAATTTAGTTTTATATATTAAAGCATTATTTTTATACCTGATTATTCTTTTCAAAAAAAAAAGAAAAACAGGCAACCATGACTAAAATTCGTTTTCTTGCAGGCCGACAGGATATTTTAAAAGTGAAAAATGCATCCGAAGAAATTAAATACGGCCGAACATATTGCAATAAATATGTTGTCGCCCAAAAAAAGTAAGTGAAAGCGTGGAGCGTCAAATAATTGAAACGTTTTTTCTTCAAATTTCAATGAACGTGGTCCTTTATGCAACCATCTGATTAACCGAATATATATTCTAGGCGTATTTTTCTATAATATATTTAAACAAAACTGTCGTTGGAGTTCTAGTCAGCTTGTTTCCACAAATGTTTGAGATGCTTAAACATTTTACATTCCAGCAATAACGTCACATCTAATTCCAAAGCGCGCAGAAGCCATTCGCGAAATTTCTCTTTTCCCAATATTTCCAGTTTTGTCCGAAACAGATTGTACCCCGGCAGAAAGTAGTTTGGGCAGCAGCTATCATTGATGTAGCTTCTTAATCGGCCCAGACATAATCTAAGACAGCGCAACACACGTTTGTCTTCACAGATGTCACTGTTCGTTTCTTCAATGGTCCAGAACATCACCGTTTTCATGATAAACGAAGATATAAAATCTTCGTCCGGAAATTTGGGTTGTATGAATTGCTTGGGTTTTTGTTTTGACGGAATGGGAACTACATCAAACCCTAATCCTGTGATTTTATGCACCATTTCTTTTGATTGCCAGTTATTTGGACGTGGACGATTCACCCAATCCAAGGCACAGTCTTGCCACGAGCTGCGGGCAATTAAATGACAAAGCGACATCGATTGAAAACAGACCAAAGTATGTCTGTGTGAAAGCCGGTCCATGCGCCAACCAACTTGATAACATATTATTCAATGTGTCATTGCTGGAATGAAAATCCGAAAACTTCTTACAAGATAAATAGCTATATCCATCATGTCTTTTAATGATTCCTGGTCTGTAGCATACTGTCTTATCCATCGCGTTTCTACATGGGTAATGCGAATGACCATCAATTTCCTCAACACTGCATTCAAAGGCTCCAGTATATCGTTGTATATAATTGTCCGTCTTTTACTTCAAATATCCACGGCGTTTCCTCTCCTTTGTTTTAAACACGAAGCCAGCAGCATCCGGATGGGATCTCTTTGCTGTCAATGTGAACAATACAAGCTCGAATAAGATTTGGGGGCATGTCTCGGGGATCACATATCACGCTTCCTTTCCATTGTAAGAAGTCCACTGACGCATGTATTCTCCGCATAACTTCGCACAATATCGGCCCAATGTTCATTCTTCACTTTGTAAAACGAAGTCCATATAACCCTTATCACTGCTTCATAAAGTGTATTGTACGCCACAATGCACCGTATGTTCAATGGTACTTTCGACGTTGCCTTTCGAACAAACTGGATAATCAATAACGATAACTGTTCCTCGAAATCCAATGAAGCGTCTAACAGTTTCGAACTTATATTAAAGAAAGATGCAAATCTAGAAATAAAAGTAAGGCATCCCATCGTTTCGTCTCAATTAATACACTACACTAAATGGTTTCGAAAACTCTGTCTCAAACTGGTTTGGTTGAATACCACTTCTAAATCGCGTGATTCTATTACTAAGTGTTTACATGTAACCAATGCTTATCATTCTCTCTAAAAGTAGTATTTGGAAACCCCAAATATTTGGATTCATATATGGCACTCCCAGCGCAGTATTGAATCAGCTAAATTACGTCGTAAAGTTCCTAATCATATTGTTTCAGTTGGAAAATACGGTTAAAATGCCATGGATCATTGCACTACAATAATAAATTGGCATATTGATATGTCTAACATAACATACATTTCTATTGCTCCATCGGTACATGAATCAATAGACACCATAGGCTTATTCGTTTTTCAAGAGCTTGTACTCGAGTTGAGAACGTCAATATTCGTAATCGTTGTATAACTAAAAAGCTACTCAATCAGGGTTACCGTTACCATACACTTCGTAAAACCTTTGCAAAATGTTATTATCGTAACCCTGATGTTCTTTCCAAATATAAAAGTAATTTAAGGACTCTTCTGAAAAAGGACTATCGCAACCGTACTTCTATGGTAATGTGATTTATAAACTTCGTAAGATTCTTGGTCATGATCACTTTCATACTATCTTTGTTAAACTTGTTAAAAAAGTTATCAAAAGAGGTTATGACCCTATCATTTTGCAACGTACTGCATGCTTGGTGGTGGACCCTTTTACAGTTCGCCTCTATGCTTTCCTCTTTAATTGTACGATGACCGGACAGGCTGTGGACCCTATGATGACGCCAGCCTAAAGCACATTGGGTTGGTGGCGTTTGATGTTTGTCTATGATCTTTCTTGTCGTGCCCTTAATGGTTGAATTTCTTGTTGCTCTGGCTTCTGCCAAGTCATTGAGTACCTTTATTGTGGCTTTCTAGGCTATTGTGTTTTGTATTATATTTACACGAGCATATTTGTGTTTTACTTATATTGCCTATTGATGCTGCCTTGCTGGTTAGAGATTAGATCATGGCGAGGATTTCTTTATTTACACTGTCCTCTTTTAATGGGATGACAGTAGGGTAAGTGTGAGGTTTGGTGCACCCTAGAACCGGTTTAAACTCCCAGTAGCCTACTTTGCCACTGACCGTTCCAAGGCGGCAGCTCTATTGTCAACTCTTTTGTGTTTGTGATGTCGTATGCATTTATTGTTACTTTTGCCTTCTTGTTTGTCCGTTTGCGTGTTTGTTTCTGTGTTTTATGATTGACTGTCCTCCTTGAATGCTACTTTTCCTGTCCGATCTTTTTATATTTCTTGTTTAAAATCTGTTTTTATTATAAAACAAGCTATATAAGTTATTTATAAAACAGCTTAATACGAAATATGAAACCACATATTTATCCACTGAAATTACAGTAAAGTTCTGTTCATTTTAATCAGCATTGTGTCCCTTTAATTTGTTTGATTTCAAAAATACATATCCATGTCAAAGTTCAAGTGAAAGATGTACGTTGTTGATAATTCAAGTTCTTCTCACTGGGTGTGAGCAGCTCCCTAAGTGAAATGTATTTTGTGCACAAGATATTATTTTACAAATTACATACAAGTAGATATAAAAATCGAAAGGAAAAGTATCATTCAAGGACGACAGCCAACATGAAACAAGGAGCAACTTTAAAGATAAATAAAAAGCAAAATAAGACATTACAAACACAAAAGGGTTGGAACAGTAAGTGGCAAAAAAGGCCGTTCAGGGTTTAAACGAGGTTCTAGGGTGCACCAAACTTCACTCTTACCCTATTGTCATCCACTAAACGGGTCAGTGTAAATAAAGATATCCCCGCCAGGTTATAATCTCTTACTAACAAGGCAGCATTAATAGGCAATAAGTAAGACACATACATCATAATGTATATATCAGTATATCAGTATATAATATATATATATACAAGCAAAGTTTTACGCAAGCGTAAAATAGCTGCCGAGAGGAAATAGCATATAGCTGGGTAGAGACTGGAAACGAAGTTTAAGATAATAACATATCAAGTCACGGGTGTTAAAACAATATTGAAAAAATAATGTTGACGTAAACACGCCACGACACATATTTCCCGAGTTTTACCATCAGTTGTTCCTACCAAACATTTTGAATCAAGGTGGGCGACCTCACTTCTCTCTGTTCATTTACCTTGATTTGTCTTACATAATGATTACAATTCAACTTTGGAGTACGACGTGCTAGAAGTACACATCAGCACAGAAATACAGGTGTTCACATGTAAGGGATGCGTGTGCGTTAGCGTGTGCACTACAACAGACGTCTCACTGCTACCATGTGTAATTATAAGATTGCGTTATCAAAGTTAAAAACTCAAAGAAACTGTTCATTGCTACCTTACCATTACATGTGCAATTATGAAAACCATATATGCAGCGAATAAACCCATCGACAAGTGTATAACACGGCGGTATTTACAAGAATACCGCATTATAAATGGGTATTATTCCATAAAAAGGTATTATTCCATTAAAATACAGATTTGCACTTATTCCATTCCAATACTTGCGTTTCATTCAGTTTTATTATGCTCCGTAAAAAATCCCGAACGTGAAGATCCCGGAAATAGTAGACTTTACACTTTAGTAGACTGCTCTACGAAAACGTCACTTGACGCAATAAAACGGCAAGCTTTGAACATTGAAAAATATGTGTTTATACCATTCAAGTTTTTTAGACGGGTTCCCTAGGAATTGCAGTTGTAATGCATGCTTATTGTCGGCTACATGATTCACAGTCTGTTAACCATAGACATATTCTAAAGTCATATAAGAGTCAGCTGCCTTCGGCAGCTGAATAAAAGAAACATTTGCGTCACGGAGATAATACTTTATATGAATGCGACATTCAAGCTAGTTTATGTGTAACTGTGCCAGGGACTCTCATTAACATAGATATGACGTTATTAGCTTGTAGCAGATAGTTTATTGTAATGGACACATGCTAGGCTGGCGTTCCTATTGTTAACGGTCAAATTTGCCAAGCAAGCAAAGTTATATGCCCATGTTGAACCAAGAGACCGGATATTAATAGCGATTGCTTTACGGCTTCCTGTCATGGACGAATGATAAACTAACCAATCGTACAAACTCGCTTATTTCTGTGGATCATTATTTTTGGCAAAAAATGGTTGAGGCAGTTCCGTTCGATAAACTAATATGAGTCAAGAAAAATATATATTTCCACCGTTCTTATAAATACAATTTCATGGTAAGACATAAATTCACAATATCCCACTTTGTTTAATGCTTACATAGATCATTAAAACCACATTTCTTTGAATGTTTCAATATACATAATATACAGTATTAAAATAAGTTACCAAGGTTCATACAGTTTATTTCATACTGAACTCCATTAATCATTTGCATATACAAACTCTTTCGGCTTTGCATTCATTTGTTTTGGAGTTGCGCAGTTGGTAGCACGGCGGATTTGTAACTGCAGGCCCCGGGTTCAATCCTCCGTGGTGTCACTGAGTTTCATCGGTGTGTTCTTTGGCAAGACACTTTTTCTTAGCCTCGTCAGTTGGATGGGGATGTAAACCGGGCGGTCCCGTGTATCCTCCGAGCACTTTAAAGAACCATAGGAATCTATTCGATAATAAGAGTAGGGCATTGTTTCCGGATTCCTATATATCCTTCCCCTCTCTCTGGGGCGGCTCTAAATAACCTATGCTGTGTTGATGAGTCGTTAAACGACATTCAAGTCAATTAATTTTAATGGTTTTGTCTATACGCACTGTTTTACACCACCATTATATTATCTGCTTTAATTATATATATTACATACGAGTATTATGAAATAAAAAGTTGGAATGCATATATACAGCCTGGGAATGGCGTCAAGTATATGTGCAGTGTCATTTCAGATATTTAGTAAGTAATATTTAAAACTAACCGTGTGGCGGCCGTAAACGGTCGCTATTTTCTATTTTCACTTACTGTTTCGACGCCAATATGGGTCGCTTAAAAGTATACTTGATGCTAGGGGGCGTTAGCTGTGTTGCACTAAATATTACCAGTCATGAATATAATTAAACCGAGTCTGCAACATTTCCTCTCTTGTTTGCGTTTGATGCTTCCAATAAATCTTCTTTTAGTATTTACATTGACATTCATACTTGCGTTCGTTAGTGTGCCTTGCGGCGGCTGTAAAAAGTCACCCGACTACAAATCTGTACTTACTGAAATAATTTGTATTGACAGTTTTTAAGTTAATTCCTGGAGATTTATTTGGTGGATATTCATTTGGTCGAATGGTAAAATGTATGGTTGGTATTAAACTCTTTGCTGCTGTAATGCAATGTGTTATATAGAGAACATTGTTTGATGAACATTTACGAAGTCTATGTTTGAAAGTATAGTTAGGCCACAATTAAAATCAAAGTACTGAAGGTACTGAGAGCATGGTGAACTATGATTTGTGCATCCATGTAATGGAAGGTTTCTTTACAATCATGCATGACATGGATGGACTGAAAATGTGTCAACTCTTCTTAATAATAATACATCATTGCATGTAATGATACATCAATGCATTGTTTAATGTATCTGGAAGTAAGACGATTAAAACAAGATAAGGTAATGTATATACAGGAATAAAGAAGGGAACAAAAGGAATGATTGGTTATGAAAATTAATCACACTTCATCATATCTGAACCATATCTTCACAGGTGTTAAAGTGTATAAAAAAACATCACCTGTCATCACCTGTCAAAGGTTGAGTCATTAGAAATGAATATAGCGTCAAGCTAATTTTGCCAATTCAAGGGGAGGTAATTCATAGACCCTTTGACCAACATAGTTGAATTAAAATAAGAAACAACCTTGCATTTATATCGACCTACTATGCAAGTATGATGAAAATCAAATGAACACGAGTGTAGTCTGAAAGACAGCCATATCCCACGCTGCACAAAGATTTATAACATACAAATTTAAACATGGAATGTCAGTGTAAAGTGACACATTCTCCCTGAAGTTTCCTTGTTCCAAAAGGTGTGAACTTCAACTAAAAGAACATATGTTTTACACAAATCGTAGTAGAGACATACAGACTACACATATACAAAACATAAATTATAAATCTTTGTGCTCATTTGATTTTAATCTCACAACTCGGAGTATCCCTGGTCTCTGGATACCGTTGTTATTTATTCTCGCAACTCGGAATACCACTGATCTCGGGATACCGTTGTAGTTCATTCTCACAACTCGGAGTACCACTGTTCTCGAGATACCTTGTGATTTAATCTCACAACTCGGAGTGAACATGATTCAATTATTTCGTTGTTATATTTTTCAACCATGTATGTGAATATGATGTGAAGGCCCGGGCCTTTTGGCCTAATAGGTAGCTAGGCTACTGAGAATTTCACGATTCATATCCCTAATCGACAAATCGTCTGTTGACAATAATCACCAAAGTCATGGTAAATTCCGTTTACTACCTTAGGCCTAAACAAGAAAGTGTTTTGTTTCCTGTCACCCAACCGAATCGCCGTTTTTACCCCTTCATTTTGTTGTTGCTTTGTTTTGTTTTTAAACATATTTGTGTTATATAATTCAATCAGTTTTGTATGTAATTTGAAAATTGTAATAGAAGGTAACATATCTGTGTTTAGATCAACTCTTGTTTGTGTAATGTATATCTCTCAATGCTACAGTCATACGTTCGAGTCCCGCTTGTTCCACGTTTGCACATTGAAGAATGTTTGACAGCTACTCACTAACGCGCGGCAGGACTGTGGTTCTACGAGTTTGTTTCAAAACAGATGAGGTCTACCTCTACCTTTACCAAATTGACGCATAGATATAAGTCGTAAAACTCTTTAAAAAACTCCCCCACTCCACACACACACACTTTGTTTTCCGACTTAACTCTTAAAGGGAGAACATCAGGCTTTTTATGGGGTCTAGGTGTCAGATTTAAAATTGACAAATATTGATATTTTTTATTCTACATGACCAAAACATAATGAGCCTACAAAATCTTTTATTTGCAAAGAAATTCCTTCTGCACAGTAATACGTGCTATCCTAGGTGACGCACCAGGGTTAATTTCAGCATATTACGTGCGATTCCACCCTAGCTATATGGTGTTCTGAAACTTTAGACATTAACAAAATGGTTCTAGCTTCACATTTTGATTGATAGTGTTTTATATCGTGAAATGGAACAATTTTATAATATAAGATGTTTCTAGAAAAATCCTGATGTACCCCTTTTTTTGCATAAAAAAAGTATAGTTAGAATAAAACATCGGACCCAACCCGCTCGTTTTATAACTTTTTAGGACTACCGCTCTCCCGACTGAGCTAACAATCGTTTACAAATTTTGATGAACTATAATGGGACTTATTCTAAAACCGGAGTGTCCGAATAGACCCGAAATCTAAAAATGGTCATTCGGGATCAAATGGCGTCATATATACCCAGTCAGATCTTGTTGATTTGCATTCGGTCTCGCCGACACGATTGGCACAAGTATTCAGGATTATTTTACTACCGAATCAGTCATTTTAACTTTCATAGCAAGGGAGGTCAAAACTTAAGAGTATTACACAGCGTACTACAAAGTAAGCTAAAAATCTTATTCCGGAGAATGGACAGCAACAACTTTTTACAAAGGATAGTAGCTTATGCTTAACCATAACTGACCAAACCTATTAAATATTAAATGAATACTATAAAGGCCATGTATATTTCTTAAATATATAAACCCAAGAAAGATGGAAGATATGCGTTTGGTGGTGTTGCAAGATAAATAAATTACAAAATTAACTGGTTACAAATCTCAATACACTATCCCAGGAGAACAATACAGCGTATGAATACATTTTACGCAAAATCACGTGATGATCACGTGATGATGATGATTGATCTATATATAGAACGCACAGCAAAACGACGGAACAATAGATGAAATAGATACATAACTTAAACAATGTATCGAGGAAATTATTTGAAATTTCTATATGACATTACCTTATTTGTATCCGCACCAGAAAAGAAGAAACACCTGTTAAAATATGGGTCTTCTTTTTCAAGCAATGCGTCGGTTCATCAGTGAGGCTGTAGTTAGGATTCGTGAAAAAAACATGGTAACTATAGCTTGGTGAACAAGTTCACCATGCTAAAAACAAGATTGCCATTTCCCGACCGACCCGAAATAAAGGGCCCTACCCTATTGCAAGGAAAACTTGGGACGGACGGACTAACAAGGGTAACAGTATATGCCCGCTCCACATGCAGGTTATATTTTAATGCAATTACTGCAATATCTGTTCAAGATACGTAATAGCAATAATATAACCTGCATTATATAACACACTTTACAACTTTCATTTAAATTGACCAATGTTTCCTAATTTTATTTGACTTAAACGATCACGAAAACATACTCGATTATTCATTTATGTCGGGAAATAACCCCGAGTCCTTTAGTATATCATCGACTGAGACATTTTTCTAAAAATATAGAACGCTTTGTCAGTTTTAAATAACATAACTTTTATGAGTAATGACTAAACATGAAATTAAATCATTCCATGACGTCACCATACATTTTTGATAATCATTGTACATTTTGGATTTTCCAATATTTACCCACTTGTGGCAAGTTACATTGATTCAAAGAAAGAAAACACATATTATCGGATCAACAAATCGAGTGTGCCCAGCATTTAGAAATAAAATAATAGACTGAGAAAAAATATCAGTTATTTTTACTAGTCAGTTAAATCTAAATATGTTTGAGATGTTTAAACATTTTACATTCCAGCAATAGCCTCACATCTTTTTCCAAAGCACGCAAAAGCCATTCACGGAATCCGACTTCTTCCATTCTTTCCAGTTTTGTCCGAAATAGATTGTACCCCGGGAGAAAGTAGTTTGGGCACCAGCTAGAATTGATGTATCTTCTCAATCGGTCCAGGCATAATCTGAGACAGTGCAATCAACGTTTGTCTTCCCAGATGTCACTTTTAGTTTCCTCAATGCTCCAAAACATCACCGTTTTCATGATATACGAAGATATAAAATCTTCCTCCGGAAATTTGGGTTGTATGAATTGCTTGGCGATCACTTTCAAAATTATGAAGCATGTCCTCTGGCAATCGTTAAATGACAACACGAGCTTCGTTTCAGCAGTACGAAACGATATTCTCCACTCAAGTTCGGCATCTTCGGTTTGGGTTATTTTTGACGGAATGGGAACCACGTCGAACCCTAATCCTTTGCTTTCATGCACCTTCTCTTTTGAAGGCCAGTTATTTGGACGTGGACGAATCACCCACTCCAAAGCACAATCTGGCCATGCGCTTGGGCAGCTAAATGAGAGAGCGACATCGATTGAAAACAGACCAAAGTACGTCTGCGTAAACGCAGGTCCATGTGCCAACCAACTTGGTAACATTTGTTCAGTGTGTTATATGCCGTTATGCCCTTGCTTGAATGAAAATCAGAAAACTTTTTACAAGACAAATAACTATATCCATCCTGTCTTTTAATAAGTCCTGGTCTATAACAGATTATCTTCTCCATCGCGTTTCTATATGAGTAATGCGTATGACCATCAATGTCCTGAACATTGCATTCAAAGGCTCCAATATATCCTCGTTTATCTAATTCTCCCAACCAAATGCCGTGTTTTGCCTCAAATATCCACGGTGTTTCCTCCCTTTTGTCGTACACACGAAGCCAGCAGCATCCTATCGGGATCTCGTTGCTGTCAGTGTGAACAATAAGGGCTCGAGCTTGAGTTGGGTGCATGTCCCGAGGATCACATATCACGTTTCCTTTCCATTGTAAAAAGTCTACGTCAGAGCTATTGACGCATGAATTCTCCGCATAACTTCCCACAATAACCGCCTATTCTCCAAACTCACTGCGTTCGTTGTAAAACAATGCCCAGAAAGCACTTATCACTGCTTCATATAAGGTATTGTAACCCACAATGCACCGTATGTCGAATGGTACTTTCGATGTTGCCTTTCTAACGAACTGGACAATCAATAACGATAACTGTTCCTCGAGATCCGATGAAGCGTCTAACAGTTTTGAACGTATTTGAAAGAAAGATGCAAATCTAGAAATATATGTAAGGCATCCCATTGTTTCTTCTCACGTTATGGTGATTTCGAAAACTCTGTCTCAAACTGGGCCAAACTGGTTTCGCAGTGCTCCAATTACACTTCTGAATCGCGTAATTCTATTAATAAGTGTTTACATATAACTTATACTTGTCCTTTCTAAAAATAGCATTTGGAAACCCCAAATCATAGCATTTAAATTGTAGCACTCTCAGCGCAGTATTGCGTGAGCTAGGTTGGTAAGATAAGTGCTTTATTTCGAACTACAATAACTCGATGAAGATCCAAGCTTTTAGCACGATGATCCCATCTACTTCGTAGTTTACCTTTAACCAACTGTAGATAGTTTTGAAGTGCTTTAGGTGGTGAACTTTTTTAAACACGTTTATATTGATATAGTTATCACATACCCTATATTTATTTTGCAATGATTTTTCAACACATTTGATAACTTGATGATTTTGAACATACGTTCTATAACATATGACAAAGAAACGGAATAACAAGAAGCAAAATAACACAATTTACAATACTGAAACTATAAGAATGATTATTGGGTATTCCTTTAAAAAATCCAAGTATTATTTGTCCTGGAAGTTTTCAGAGTGACATGAAAAGCCACAACAAAGTAGTACCGTTAATGTTTGTTTACACATTTCATTGATCTTAACTTTCGTACTATGCATTAACCTGTTCTCGCTGCGAAAGCGAAAGTATTCTCCAGGAGTGGTTTTCCCAATAACATAAACAGTTAACACAAATACATAGTTTTGGTTTCCCATATTACAGTATTTTAAAATAGATTGATAGATACTTTTATTGACTTAAATTAAGTAACGCATTTATATCTCATATATATATATATATCAAGTAACTTTGTTTGACTACTATGACTCATATATCACACTACTATACAATGATGAGATATTCATGATATTGGGGGCTAACTACTTAATTTTGACTCAGTATGTATTTCACGGTTACCCTACGGTTAAGGAATTCGGTTCTGGTTCTACGTTAGACAATACACGTAATGCGGTGTAGAATTTGGTCAAATGATGTAATAGTTTTAAACTGACTGTTGCTGCAATGGTGCCAGTGAAAATATAACTTTCTAATATAATTGAGTTATTCAATCTGTTTCCGTACAACGCAATACATGATAATTTGTTTATATGATCGTACTGAACTTAAAATGTACTGAACTTAAAATTAAGAGTGAGCTTAAATATGGCAATGACATATTATCTTCATATTATAGGTCATTGTGTCATTTGTTTTTTATGTTCCCAGTCTTGGCAAACATCCAATGTTTAAAGTACACTTATCAATCCCGTGATATTGGAATTTTTGAAAATGACATAATGACAAATAACTAAAATAATGTATTATGGAGGTATGTTAAAATATTAAATTTGCTTCATACATATGTAAGTCAAAGTAAATTTAACATTTAATTGAAAGAAAACAACAACAACAACAACACATTACACATATTATGGTATATAAATGATTAACGGGGATGTTCTGAAATAAGATATCTAGTTATTTAGTCTGTTAAATTGGATATCGATAGTAAGTGTATCGGATATAAATTTTAATATATATATATAAACTAAGAATCATCTTTTTGTTTAATGGCTGGAACAATAACACATATTTAAATATGCTTGGTCTATTTGTGCAATATTTAGGAATGTATTTGTTGCTAGTGTAAGAGTAAGTATTATTAACGGGTATATGTTATTTGTTAATTGAACGTTATATGTTCTGTAATTGGAAAACATAGTGACATATGTAACCTCCTCCTCCCTCCCCCAACACACACCACTACCACCACCTAATCTCGCCCATCACCACCCCCACCCCCAACCCAACCCCCATCCCAGTATCATAAGAATGTAATATGTGGGCGTGTTGCCTGTTTATTTACTGTTAACTGTTTATTTGTAATAGTTTTAATACATTGTTATCTGTTATCATCCAATTCAATCCTTCTTCTGTTATCCTCTTATAAAACCATCCTCCTCTTATAGCATTTCATATCTGTTTTTATCACATAACGTCCCTTGTTAGCAGTGTCGAACACCCATTTAATATTATGTTGTATGACACATGTGTAATACAACCTGGAACGATTTTGATTGGTTGAGTTAAAGCTGTAACACTACGCAAGTTTATTAACTGAAACTATTTTATTGACAGCTTATAAAAATAAGGCACGTTATACAAAACATTGTTGTTGGTTTGTTAATAGTTGACGTAAACTGCTATTTTGTAAAGAGGTAAAACACGAACTCTTTTATACGCAACGTTATGTGTGAGACGCGACGTTACGACGTCACATATTTTATGACGCTTTGCCTCTAAAGTGTGTCTGACATCGTGGCGGTTCTATGTCCATCTGAATAAATTTTTACTAATTTGATTGCAATGTTATGTGATAAAAAGGATCTTAAACTCGTTCCCATTCCATATAATATTTATGAAATTCGTTATGAATTATTTTTAATTTTAACTCGCCAAAAGGTTCGTTAAAATTAAAATAATTCATAACTCGTTCATAAATCTTATATGAAATGAGAACTCGTTTAAGATCCTCTATATATTTGATAGTGTAATTACCGCACGATTATACAATGATAACCTTTGAGGTATATAAAGAGTGTACCCTCATTGGGTTTCCGATTTATATATATTTATAGTCTAAAAATCAGATTTTCCGTCGTTTATTTAATAAACGACGGAAAATCTGATTTTTAGACTATAAATATAGACTGAAAGAGGGATTTCGTAACATTGTCCCGATGCCAACTTTTTTAGTATAATAATGTTCCTCTTAATTGTTAATGTGCTCAGTGCAATGCAGCGAGGATAAATAAACGCTTATGCATGTATGCATGTACACACTAAATGTGATGCAGCTCGTTGTATCTACGTAAAGAGAATAACACTATACTAGTAATTAACTAGTAAGTAACTAGTAAGTACATTTAACCATACTTTTTTTTCGAGCTTTTACTAACGTACTGTAGGGGTTTCCTGTCACATAGCACACACACATATAATGTATATTATATTACTGTATTGATAACAATGGGATGTACCGTTTAGATAGGTATTTTGCTTCTAAGGATTAATATTGAGTGTAATGATTATTATAAGTATTATTATTATTATTATTATTATTATTATTATTATTATTAAGTTATGATTGGTAACTTTGATAATAGAGTTGGTAACGCGTGTTCATTTGGTTAATACATTATTTTCTTCATTATTTTCAACATCATCATACTAATGCATGATATTAATTAATGTAAATTACAGCACAGACGAATCTATAGCATATTTCAAATGTGTAATTTGTATATTTGTCAGACATTTTAACTCATATAATGTACATTTACAACATACCCTTCTCATTGTATTGTATTGAATTGTATCCGCCTATATTGTATTGGCGAAAAACATTGTAATGTTTGTGCCGAATAAAGAATTTGAATTGAATTGAATTATATAATATCTTAAGCTTTCAATAGCGTTTATAGACATTAGAACACTCAATACGTATAATAATTACATATAATAAATTAACTATTAAATATTAATTAAATTGCTACGTAAAAAAATGCAATTTTCATAATACAATGTGCATCGAAATGTTTTTCATTAAGCTATTTCAGGAGTAAATGTCTATTGCTTTGCAAATGTCGGTCTGTCTGTCGGTTGTTGGTCTGTCGGTCGGTTCATCCCGAAATCTTTTTGTCTTTGCGATAACTCAAGAACGGCGGGTACTACAAACTCGAAACTTGACGGGAATGTTTGTGTCATGGTCTAGTTGTGCACCTCCCCTTTTGGGTAGATTCGCATGAGAAAATGTGGTTGCCATGGTAACAAAACATGTAAAAAAACACTAAAAATCGCCTGTCTTTGCGATAACTCAAGAACAGCTGGAACTATAAACTGGAATGTTTATGTCATGGTGTAGTTGTGCACCTCCCCTTTTGGGTAGATTCGCATAAGAAAGGTGGTTGCCATGGTAATAAAACTTGTAGAAAAATACTAAAAATCGCTTGTCTTCGTGATATCTCAAGAACAGCTACTACAAACCCGAAACTCGGCAGGAATGTTTGTCTCATGGTCTAGTTGTGCACCTTCCCTTTTGGGTAGATTCGCATAAAAAAAATGTGGTTGCCATGTTAACAAAACTTGTAAATAATCACTAAAAATCGCTTGTCTTCGTCATAACTCAAGAACAGCTGGCACTACAAATGCCAAACTTGGCAAGAATGTTTGTCTCATGTTGTAGTTGTGCATTTAGTTTTTAAATTACCTCTCTTTATTGAATGAATATTAAAGGGACACCTGGCAATTTTGATTTTTTAAAAACTAGCGGCGTCGCGTTAGTGTTTCTACATAAATTGCATTTGTTCAATCATTTATGTTAATTATAAAAAGTGTATTAAGCCATTTGTTTTTGCATTTTATTAATTTTTGATATTATTGCACCAATAATATATTAAAACATATAGTATAATAAGACGAAATAGTGAATACTTTAAATTTGATTTATTTAAATGTCACCAGGGTAAAAGTAAAAATGATACTGGAGACACCCATTTCAAATACTTCAAGATTGCCGTGTGTCCCTTTAAGATTTAATTTGATTCTAATTAAAAAATATACATTTATGATGTATTTTCACTCTTAAACACAAACTATTAAATAATTTTGACTGACGGGATACCTTATTTTGATGAAGAATATGCAAATTAAGCAACCATGTGAAAGCTAAAGGTAAAATACCGACATATGTATAAGGATAACTGCCAATGATACACTATGTATATGTGAAAACTCAATAAAAATTGCTTGGCTTCCATAACTCAAAAACAGCTGGCACTCAAAACTTGGCAGTAATGTTAGTGTCATGGTTGTTGAAGTGGGGCATGTATGTTTTACAAACATGTTAATTATTGAAATTGCTGTCATTCATTCATTAAACTGAACTGATGTTAATGTCATTGTTTGTATATACGTGTATCCTCACAGAATTGTTTAGCCCATTGGAATCTTGAATAAAGATGCTGGAATTGAATCGGCAATGCTCCTGACATATTTAAATTGAGACAATAAGGCGTGACTATACCATTTGGAACTGTTTCTGATTGGATCTTTTTCGCGTTTTCGTTTAACATGGTAATGCATAATGGAAACAAATGTAGCACATGTATCATAACTGATTTTATCACATAACGTCCCTTGTTAGCAGTGTCGAACACCCATTTAATATTCTATTGTATGACACACGTGTAATACAACCTGGAACGATGTTGATTGGTTGAGTTAAACCTGTAACACTACGTAAGTTTATTAACTGAAACTATTTTATTTATTACAAATTCACCCAGATCTGAGTCATAAACTTATTATTTGTGACAGCTTATAAAAATAATGCACGTCATACAAAACATTGTTGTTGGTTTGTTAAAAAGTTGGCGTAAACTGCTATTTTGTAAAGAGGTAAAACACGAACTCTTTTATACGCAACGTTATGTGTGAGACGCGACGTTACGACGTCACATATTTTATGACGTTTTGGCGCTAAAGTGTGTCTGACGTCGTGGCGGTTCTATGTCCATCTGAATTATTTTTTACTAATTTGATTGCAATGTTATGTGATAAAAAGGATCATAAACTCCTTCCCATTCCATATAAGATTTATGAAACTCGTTATGAATTATTTTTAATTTTAACTAGCCAAAAGGCTCGTTAAAATCAAAATAATTCATAACTCGTTCCATAAATCTTATATGAAATGGGAACTCGTTTAAGATCCTCTATGTATAATATAAATATGAAAATGAAATTTATATGTTAGCTTCAAACTTCAGGAATCTAAACTTTTAAAGGTATTACGGTGCATTATTGCTACATGTATACGTTAAATTATGATATGACTTTAGATAGGCGTATTAGGCCAGGTAGTCAACCATTCATATAACTTCTTTGAAAACACAGCAATTCCATGGAATCCAACAAACAAATAAAGAGTAGCGTCATGTGTAGTCATAGGCAGGCCAAACTATTTATAAAAACTGATTTCATAACTGGAAACCCAAATGATTATATTCGTCACGACAAAGAAAAACGGAAATCGATACCGGAAAAAATACAAGAATACTGCCGGGAGCATTACCGCAATTAAATGGGAATGTGTAGGGTCGCAAAATAAAACAAAAACACACTTTTAACAAATCAATATTACCGAAGAGGTAATCGCAGCAGACTTCCAGCATGACTGCAGCAGATCTCCGGCATACTAATAATTAGCAAAATTTGCATTAGCTATTTCTAGTGAGATGTGTAATGCATGCTGCATAATTATAGCATGTTTGCAGCATATGTTACAGTTTCGTAATTGTAACCGCTATAGTAGTCTGCCTCAGAAATCGGTGAGGCAGTTCCACGTACATTAAGCAATGTGTCATGTACAGTCAGCTATTTGACACGTACAGTCACACAATTGTCATGTACAGTAAGCCATTTGTCACGTACAGTCAGCCATTTTTCACGTAGACAGACAGACATTTGTCACGTACATTATGCCATTTGTCACGTACATTAAGCCATTTGTCACGTACAGTCAGACATGTGTCACGTACATTAAGCCATTTGTCACACAGTCAGACATTTTTCACGTACATTCAGCCATTTGTCATTTAGCTGTAGATATAAATAATTATATAAATAAGTTTGGATTTCCCGTGAATATTAATAGAAACGTTATTACTCAATAACTAGAACATTCCATAACCCTTGTTACATTTCAGAAGTCGTGTTAATTTGCAGAAATATTTTCGAAACATTTAGAGACTTCTAACAGGTACGTTTTATTTTGTTTCATTGTAAAGAGTACGTGTGTGAACGGCTAGCATATAAACGCCTCTGTTGTTCTGCTTGTCTTTGTTTTTACACGCCTTTCCTGCTTAACAACCCGAGTAGGCGAATATATTATACTTAAGTATTTGGTCCGCTCCCTATGTCACCAGGCATTACAAATCACGTGAATTGAAATATATAATTTTATAAAATTGGTGCATAATACTAGAAAAAAGGGCGGCCTCGGTAGCTCACTGGATACGGCACTATGTACATTAATTACTCTCTCTCTCTCTCTCTCTCTCTCTCTCTCTCTCTCTCTCTGAATGTCTCTCTCTATATATATGTCTTTCACTCTCTCTATCTGTCTCTGTCTGTCTGTCTGTCTCTCTGTCTTTGTCTGTCTCTCTTATAACTTATTATGAAGAAGATGGTATTCAGGCATTATCCACAGTTCAATATTACACATGTACCGATCCTCGCGTTTGTATTCTTATTTAGTAAACGGCAGATGAAATGAAATATGTGTTACTTAAACGTGTTTAACAAGTACCAATTGAGTGCAGAAAGGCTCTCGGAGGAATTGAATCGACAATGTAAACTGAGACAATAAGGTGTGACGATACTATTTGGAACAGTTTCTGACTGGATGTTTTTACACGTTTTCGTTTCATAGGGTAATGTATAATTGAACCAAATGTAACACAAATGCTTCATCATAATTGCTCGTATAAAGTAAATATAAAATGAAATTTAAATATTATCTTCAAACTTCAGGAATCGGAAATAATTTCTTCGGCTTTTTAAAGCTATTTCTGTGCACTGTTGCTACATTTATACGTACAGTTATGATACAATTTTAGATAGGCGTAATAGGCCAGGTAGCCAACCATTCATATATCTTCTTTGAAAACTCAGCAATTACATGGAATCCAACAAACAAATAAAGAATAGAGTCATGTGTAGTCATGGGCAGGGCAAACTATTAATAGAAACACGTTTTATACTGTGTCTGGAAAACCAAATGATTATACTCGTCACGACCAAGAAAAGCGGAAATCGATACCGGAAAAATACCAAGAGTACTTCCGGGAGCACTACACAGTTAAATGGGAATGTGTAGGGTTGCAAAGAAAACAAAAACACACTTATAACCAATCAACATTAACGAAGAAGTAGAAATAGTTTGCAGTTTTGTTACGGAATCCCAGCAGACTTCCAGCATGCTTGCAGCAGATCTCCGGTATAATAACAATTAGCAAAATTGCAGTAACTACTAGGAGCTCTACTAGCTACTGGTGTAGAATAATTCTAGAGAGATTGTAATGCATGCTGCATAATTATAGCATGTTTGCAGAGTATATTACAAACCGCTATAGTAGTCTGCCTCGGAAATCGTTGAGACAGTTACAATTAGTCAATCAAAACTGTTAATTAATTATACATAATCTTGGCGCGTTTACAGTTTAAACCCAACTCAACGTGTCATTTGTCACGTAAAGTCTGCCATTTGTCACGTACACTCAGACATTTGTCACGTACAGTATAGAATAAAATAGAATAGACTAAGTCAGATCGGACCATGTACGCCGGAGTTATGGTCCTTGTTTTTGAACAAAAAAAAGACTGTTTTTGTCTTGTGATTTTGCCTCGTTAAGACAATAAGGCCTTCATTTTTCATCTGATCGTACCCAACTTTACCAGATTGTTAATATCAATGAAAGCTCGGACAAGTTTGAAAACCAGCCAAATCGGATTAGTAACACCGGAGTTACGGTCCTTGATTTAGTTAAAAGTGCTTTATTTTGCCTCATTAAGACAATAGGGCCTTCATTTGGACGGATTTTAATGAAACTTTGCAGGAATTATCAATACCAAATCTAGTTATGCATATCGTCACCGTGTTCCAGTTGAATGATTTTGGTGGAGTTATTGTTGCTGAAGCCCTCGCCGGATTTCAACGAACATTTGCAGGGATGATCACATAACATCACCGTGTTCCCGTTGCATCTCTTTTGGCTGAGTTATGGCCCTTTAAATGTTTTAATACACAAAACATTGTCTGGACTAGTTCTCCTGAACCCCTGGCTGGATTTAAACGAAACTTTGCAGGGATGATAAGTACCAAGGCTAGTTATGCAAGTCATCGCCGTATTTTGGTTGAACGATTTTTGGCGGAGTTATGGCCCATTAAAGGTTTTAATACCCATTTTTTCAGGACTAGTTCTCCTGAACCCCTGCCAAGATTTCAATGAAACTTTGCAGGGATGACCATAAACAGGCCTAGTTGTGCATGTCATCGCCGTGTTCCGGTTGGATGACATTTGGCACAGTTATGTCCCTTTAAAGGTTTTGAAACACACTTTATCCAGACTACCGGTAGTCTCTTCTAAACTCCTGGAGGAATTTCATCATCCTTGAATTTTTACGAGGATGATGAGTACTAAACCTAGTTGCGCATATCAAAGCCATATTCCGCTTGAATGATTTTTGGCAGAGTTATGGCCTTTTAAATGTTTTAATTCACTAACTGTTTACAGGCTAGTTCTCCTGAACGCCTGGCCGGATTTCACCGAAACTTTGCAAGAATAATCAGTACCAAGCCTAGTTGCACATATCATCACCATGTTAAATGATTTTTGACACAGCTATTGCCCATTATACACACACTTTGTCCAGACTAGTTTTCCGTACATCCTAGCTGTATTTCAGTGAAACTTGGCAGGAATGATCAGTACCAAGCCTAATGACGCATATTGTTGTCATATTCCGGTTGAATGATTTTTGTTGCAGTTGTAGCTCTTTAAAGGTTTAAATACTCAAACCTTGTCTGGACTAGTTCGGCACAATCACTTTTCGGCTTTCAACTAAACTTGCCTGCGGCTGTCATTGTCATGTTTCGGTTGAATGAACTATGGTGGAGTCATGGCTCTTTAAAGGTTTTAAAGGAAACACAGTCAAACGAGCTCTGTCATTGGGGGTTCTGAAAAAAATGACAAAAGGTGAAAGATTTATCCATATCGGATGATAAACAAAACAGATATGACCCTTTAAAAGTTGTTCTAAAACGGGTAGAGGAGCCGTGATTTTTTAGACCTATGACGTCATAGTTTCAAATTACAATATTTAAGGAAAAGAAAATTACTGCAAATGATTGCAAAATCCCTTACTGGTCATATAAAAGCATTATTGTCATTAAGTATACATGTTTTTCATACAGTTACTGTCATTTTTCTCTATAAATCAGTACATTTTCATATTTATAAATATTTCATATATGGTCATTTAGAACTGTGATGTCATAGTTCTGAAAATGACGGCTTCCATATCTGTTTCAATAGAAGCTTCAAATTATCATATCTTTGGTCTTTATCATCCGATTTTGATAATTATTTTACCCTTATTCAAGTGTTTTATAAACTCTCAATATTATACATGTAGTTTGGCTGTGTCGCTACATTCCATTAAATGCACTAACTTTGTACAGACTAGTTCTCCTGAACCCCTGGCCGGATTTCAACGAAACTTGGCAGGGATGATCAGTACGAAGCCTATATTATCGTTGTTTTCTATTTGAATGATGTCTTTCTCCTAGGGAGTTATGGCCACTTATACACAAACTTTATCCGGACTAGTTTTCCTGAATCCCTAGTTGGATTTCAGTGAAACTTAGCAGGAATGATCAGTACCAAGCTTAGCTGCGCATATTGTTGTCGTGTTCCAATCACAGACTCCATATAGCCAGTAGAGCGATACAGGCCCTCTTGGGCCTCTTGTTTTGTCACATTATGCTGTAAGTGTTGGGTCCGCTCCCTATGACACAATACACTACAAATCACGTGAATATATAATTTTATATAATTTGTGCATAATATTAGAAAAAAGGGACGGCCTTGGTAGCTGACTGAATATGGCACTACAGACCTCTTATCCGAGTGGGTTCGCTCCCTGTTGGACACATGTCTGATTGGAAACTTTCTCCTTCATCTCATTTGGTTCTGTGGTTGCTGCCCTAATATAACCTAATATGATGTGTTAACAGGACATAAAACACATTTCATTTCATTTAGAAAAAATACTTATATTTCAGTCGGTTTAATAAACAAATAAAGTTATAAAGTTTGTGTTTCATTTAATTTTAACTACTCTTCGTAATTCAGTTCATGAGCATTTTCCGGCACGCTTTCACCAACGTCCAATAGCGCAACAAATGTGCCATTTACTTTCATTAAACAATTATTAGTTGACAATAGGAAGGTCCGAGTAATGATATACTAATAGCATCTGTGTTGAAGAGGGTGGGAGATTTGGTGTGCTTTCATAGTTTGGTATTGTAGGATGGATAACATTCTCATTTTCCTTTTTTGAAAGATTCGAAATGTATTATTATTATTATTATGTTTGGGGTGGGGTGCGGTGCGGAGTGGGGGTCAGGGATCGGGAGTCTTTATTTGGTTGGTTCATTTTTTCGGCACAGTTAAGGCTATGCATGACGGTCGACCTTTAGTGGTGGGGGCAGAACGTTTCAAACGCAACGTCTTTACCCTTTCGACCACGAGTGCGCTTGGCTCGGGAGTCATGCGCTTGGATCGGGAGTCATAATTATCGGGGGTCATGATTTGTCGTCATTGTTTATGTTGCTATTGTTTTGGAGTATCAGCTTCGTTGTTTAGGTAAATATGCAGTTGTTTTATCTCTGACAAACATACGTAGTACTATAGTAAACGAGTTCTCTCTAGAGTATAAATGCTTTATGTACTCGGAGAATTATTCGCTATTAAAGTTGTATTATATATTTATCTTTAATGAGTTTGTGTATGGATACAACATGGTATATATGATTACTAAGTCAATGAACATTAACAGAGGTTAATTTTAAGTTACCACGCAGAGAGAATGGGGATATATGTGAAACAGTGTAAGTACAGACCGTAAACTGAATACATAGTTGTTACTTTTGTTTCGTTTCAATGTTTAATAAAACATACATTGCTTTTGGGTGTATTGAATCATTGGTAGTAAAGAATCATTTCCTGTTTAAATTCAGTTTTCTCAGTCCATATATTTTAGAATATTTTAAACTTTCCAGGCTTGAAGATATATCATATAAGCATACATTTATTCAACGGTGAAATTAGTTGGGACATTTTTTCATGCAAAATATATCACTACGTGCAACACCTCTCAGGAAAAATGATTCTATACTACATGAATGAAGTGTGTTTTTGAAACGAAAAATTCATACTGTCACAATAAACTCAGAAATAAATACTTGCTGTTTTAACAAATGTTAGGGACCAAAGTCAAAATGCAATCATCAATTAAGGTAACCTGTTGAAGTTTGGCACTTTTAAGGATAAAATGAAATTATGTAAATATTGGTGCAAAAACGCCTATTAAAAAAGTTTCAGGACAATAATTTTAGAAATTTTGCTATCATACAACTAAAAGAGTAAATCTAAATCAGAAATTAAATAAACATTTTCTTTTCATTTTAAAATTAGACGTTTAACCTAAGTGATTCTATACCGCCAAAGCACTGTACAGCAACCATATGTATTCAAACAAGAGAAGGAAAACAAGAGAAGGAAGTAAAAACACTACGCACATTAAATGAAACTGAATATAGCGGTTATTCCCCTTAGTTCTGTGTCTTACAAATAATATCGCGGAAAGCGGAAGTCGATACCGGATCATGAAAGTATAAACTTCTAATGATTCTGGCCAATAAAAATCATGGGAGAAGTAAATAGTGGGTTTACCGTTTAATTGGAAATTTGGATAACGGGGTATATACCGACTATGAATTCGACGAGACATTACGGAACTCAACTGGTAAATGTTCGAGCGTTTGAACAAAAGCAATACTGAACAGTGATAGTATTTGTTGTCAAATTGTTTTTCAGCGTGTTTCTCCGTAAGTAGGCTTAATTTAGTATACATTTATATAACTTACACTCAGATAACTGAAAAAGAAACAAGGGTCCGTATTCACACTGCTCCTTATATGCCGTGGGTTGCTAACCAAATTTTGACATATTGGTACCACTCAAGCTGCTGGCAAACTCTAATATGCATTTTCGGAAAGGTCAATGTACTAAGCTTCTTTAAAGACAGGATAGTATTTTTAGTTCGGTAGCTTAAGTGTGTAAAACTATTGTTATATAAGGGAGGTAATTTTTAAGGAAATGTTCTAAATTGATATAAAAATGGATGTATGGCATGGATTAACTCCACCAATGTTTTTTTGGTGTATTTGATTGCATTCAGAATGGTTACGTAGGTCATGTAAACACATAACAGTTCAATAGTTCAACCCTTAAAGACGTATACAAACCTATGGAAGTAAACATTTAACCATTTTAATCATTAAACGCAAATTCTATCGAAAGAAGGTAAAGACAACCAAACGAATTAGAATATATATTTATCCTTTTACATGTAAATATAGTTTTTTTAAATTCTAGATATACGAAACAATACGAAATAATTTAAACGTGTGACCACTCTGTAATGCAGGTGTTTCTATAAAGGGAGATAATAAAGTACATTTTTAAGTTTTTAGTTGAAAATATTGAGCTTACATTAAAAAATCATTCACAGAAATGTTACAATTCAAAGTTCCATTTTATTTGTCTTTGTGTCACCTTCGTAGCATGGCAGACAGGTAGGGATCGCTTTCCGTAATCTGTCTTCATTCGTCGTCTTAACCTGCAACCTGAACTTGGTCATAACTTAAAAAGTATTAACCTATGTTAATGAAACTTCATAAACATCTTCTTCTCACCCCAAGGAAAGTCGTTACACATGTCTAATAACTTTGTCTTTCATTTCGGCAAAGTTATGCCCCTTTCCATTAAACCTTTACCTGCAACCTGACCTAGCTCATAACGTTTTAAAATTCCGAAAATCAGCGACTTTAATTCATTTTGTGTTGATTACATCCCAAAATTTCAAGATTTATATATTTTATTCATTCCATATATTTGTATATAACAGATAACTTTAAGGACTTTCAATCTCGTTATATTGTAAAGAGAATTATACGTTGAAACGTAATCCCGTTTCTAGTGATTTTGGTTCAAATTTGCTACTTTTGGCCAACAATATCCCAGTTTTTCAAATCTCTGATCCTTTATAATTTTACATTTATCTCAGGACATCTTTAGATGAATGAAAACACTTTAAAAACTTCTTTTTTGTTTAATTGAAAGTGTCAAAATATTTTTTAATAATTATTCCAATTATTCCAAAAATCAGCGATTTGTATGCTTGTTTTGCTGATTTCCCCCCAAAATGGCAAGCAGTATACATTTTGTTCATTTCAAATATTATTGTTATTTATATGAATATAACAGACTACTTTTAGAAGCTTCAGCTCGCTAATATTGCAATGATAATAATATTTAAATAAATATTCCAGTTTTTAGCGATTTTTGTTCAAATTTGCATGTGTTAGCCCAAAACTAATGTGTTAAGCTACCGTTTCAGAAAAACTATCCTGGCTATTTATTTTCTACTAAGATATATCTAAAAGGTGGTAGCATTTAACATTTGCCAGCTGAGTTGGTACCGAAAAGTTGAGTAGCCCATGGTCTATTAGGAATACTTTAAGTAAAAATTCTTAATTTCTATCGTTTTAAGATATCTTCTTTATATTTTAAATATTATGGATTTATAAAACCCACAGCTAAAACTATCTTTAAATAAATACTCTGTAGTGTCGCTGAGAGGTTTATTAGGATATTTTAAAACATGTTAAAATCTTAAATTTTGACTTGAGTAATATCTTCTATTTAAGTTGCTTGATGAATATTGACCCAGAACTTTTTTATATAAATGTACGCTGCTATCATTCTGCTATAGAAAGGTATTAAACTGGTGTATTTTGAAACAAATCGCATTCAACGAACCTTCATACAAATAATACAAACTACAAAAGCTAGTTTTAACATGCCACGTTAGAATATTGATCTTCAGTCTCAATGCTTGACATTCGGGTCCGTACACCAGCGTTGCATGCACCACTTCGCAATGTGACACAATTGTGACCTCACTCCGGGATTCACAATTTTACTATAAGACAATCTATAAAAAATCCATGGTGATCTAATATTGTCCATATAGCTTTGTTTGAATGGTGAGGTGACCCTGGAGACAACAGGTGCCACAATATTAAAATATGTAGAGATGAATTTGGAAAACTTTTGAAAACTAAGTAAGCGTAAACGTCTGGAACCATAAGGCATTCAGCCTAGTGGCATGGAAAGAAAGGTGGCCAGATATACTTTATACATGTATAACAACACAGAGAAGTCTAATGTATATACATTGTATTTTACCAAGTTTGTTCAAATAGTTATCGTGGAGTAACAGTTTGCTCGCCCCAGGAATCACAGTTTTTCATAGAGTTACAGGAAAATCATAAACAATCTTCTACAACCTAGTTTATCTACCAGATGTGCTAAAATGGTGACCATGTGGTTTAATTTTACCATGTTCACAGTTTAACAAATATAAATGTATTCTTACTTAAAGCTATTCTTAAAATGATACTAAATCATGAGTAAGAAAAGGTCAGGTGTGAATTCTGATAATTCTGAAGGAATATCTTTATGAAAGGCTTCTTCTCTCAAAAAGTAGATATACAAATCGAACAGGAAAAGTAGCATTCAATAACGACAGTGAACCACAAACACAAAACGAACAAAGCACAACTATATATAAAGATGATTAAAAGGCAAGATAAGACAACACAAACACCAAGGTATTGACAATGGAGCTACCGCCTTGGATCGGTCACGGTCACCTTGAAACCAATAACACTTGAGGACTTATCTTTATTAAATCATTAAACACATGTTTTGTGTAGGAAAAAGTATTTCATATAGGAAAAGCACATCTTAAACAATCATCATTTTTAAACTGTCAACTTGATTTATAATATATTGTATATTATGTACACTTGCGGTGCTAAAGTAATGTCTACAATTAGCCTTGGTTAACGATTGGATCAACCGTTGAGTTCTTTTATTTCCATCACATCGATTTACTTTGCATGTTTATCTAGTTTGCAATTTCCAGTTATTTGATACTCTTTTCTATTTTAATTATCGATAAATAATGTGTTTCAACTTTAGCTATATACAGTATATTAAACCTTGTATAAACACTACTAATCTATCACAATAATAGTTGTGGTAAATACAATTTACCCATTTACGATGACCTTTACACTGAAAAAGAATACAGAAAATGTCAAAACCCTGCCCTTTTGTTAGCTTCTTTAATTCATCAGCCGGTATTTCGTTAAAGGCCCTTTTGGGCATCTTGTTATAAAGCTTGTTTTTTTATCATATTTTAAATAATTAATATAGTGTAAAACAAATTAGCAACTTTTTAAAAAAGTAAAAAAATATCTCCTTTATTGCGGATTTATATTTATGTTTAACTTCGCAAAGCCAACAAGTATGTGTTATTTATTTTTCCAAATCAGCCAAACTATTTCTTATTCAAATATAAATATACGGAGGAGAAAATGTTTAGCAAGTGTTTTAGATGAAATAATACTGTATACAAGATATGCTGACATTTTGGGACTTTACGGGCTTGACCCCTACGTTCATTTATTCGTTACGTCATTAAGATGCTCGACTGTTATTGATGTGTGTTTAATAAAATATTGTGTAGTTTCTTGATTTTACAACCAGAAAATTATTATTTCCAGTGTGCAACAAAAACATGCTAAACTTTTCCGCCTCAGTATATATCTGTTATCATATCATTTTCTAAATTTAAAACATTTTATATCTAGGTTTGTACAATGGGCGTTGACATAAGTACATACCGATGCTGTATAGGAACATTCCGACATGGCTCTGGACTTGATGTGGTTCTGTTGAGGGTATTTGTAAACTACAATAAATGTCTTAAAATGGTCGGGGTGGTGACATTCGTTGGATTGCTTTTGCTAATGGCTGGAATTGAAGCAAATCCGGGACCACTAAACAAACCTACGGCTACTGGAGGTACGATTGCAATGTTTTCTATATTATATAGAACAGAACAGAACAGAACAGACAGTTTATTAAGACTTATACATAAGTACATCGTCTAAATACATGTATGTATAAATAAATTCATGTCACGTATCCAAGCATACACTATATTTTTTATATATTTTTAACATAGTTAATAGAAATGTATTAACAAAGGCAGTAAGGAAAATCAGCATAACTAATTACATTAGGTCTCAATATTAATAATTGAATTCCGTATAGCTAAAGCTTCTTTTATATATTTACAAATGTTCGTAATCTCATTCTTATCAGATGAAGTCAGTAAATTGTGAAACTTAAATACAGATGGATTAACATAGTAAAAACGTTTAATATACTTGTTTCTTAGTTGAAGATAACATCGACAGATACATATAAAATGTTATTCATCCTCTATGTCCCTATCATTACAACCTAAAAAATAGCGTTCATTACGAGGTATATTATTACGTGAGTATCTTCCTGTTTGTATTCTCAAAGGGTGTACAGAAACCCTCAATTTCACAAAGTATAAACGTAGACTTCTGGGTACTATATCTAAATATCGTTCATATTCAAAAGAGGTTTTAAACACTCTATACATATTCAAAACAGAACTGTTATTTACACTTCCATACCATTCTTGTTTAAATGTATCTATTATTCTACACTTAAATTCACTAATAAATGCGTTAACATGTAATGTATTAGGATTTTCAAATACATATGCAAAACCATAGTCATTTAACAGCTTTTTTACATTAGAAACCCAGTTTGTATAACCTTTATTACAGTCATCAATAGCCTGGTTATACACAGTTTTCATTATTATGTTATTACTGTTGTGAATTTTAAACCAGTATTTTACAATCCTTACATATCTGTTGATATATAAAGGGTATCTCCCCAATTCTCCATATACAGCAGCATTGCATGTGTTTATTTTAACCTGTAACAATCTTTTACAAAATTTTAAATGTATACGTTCTACTTCTTTGGATTTGGTGAAACCCCATACTTCAGATGCATAACTTAATATTGAACCAACAAAAGCATCAAACTACTGACATAATATTTTAGGCTTTAGATCATATTCTTTGCATTTATATAGTAAAGTATTCATAGCCTTAAGGGCTTTTCCAACCAAATGCTCTTGGTTCAATGTAAAACTCCCAGTATAATTTATTACAGTGCCTAAATAATTAAAATTATCTACTACTTCAATATTATGGCCATTATAGGGCCAAGTCTCATCATGTCGTATTCTACCCCTCTTACGAAATACCATAATTTTAGTTTTGGAAGTATTAACTTTTAGGCCCCATGCATTGCAATATAAATAAAGATTGTCCAAATGATTTTGTACTTCTTCGGGTGATTTACCTAAAATAGCCATATCATCTGCAAATAACAAAAGGATCAACACAATATCGTCTATACTTAAACCAGAGTTAATACTATTATGTAAATAAAGTTCTAAGTCCTCTATAAACAGAGAAAAAAGTATCGGGGACATTACCTCCCCTTGGCGTAAGCCAACAGCATAACTAAAGTAATCCGAGTAAGATGTACATGATTTCACACAAGATTTAACATTTTCATACATATCTTTGACTAATCTAAGTAATTTACCTTGTATACCAGATTTGTAAAGTTTAAGCCACAATGCATTACGATAAATACTATCAAAACATTTAAGCAAATCGACATATATAACGTATAAACGTTTGTTTTCATTTATGTAATTTTGCACAATAGACATTAGAATATATATGGCGTCAACAGTTGAACAACCTTTCCGAAATCCGAATTGCGCATCCGAAATAGTAGCGTTATCTTCACAAAATGACTCAATGCGCTTATTTAAAATCTTAATTTATACTTAACATCAGTGTATGTCTCGTAAATGGGTGAGAAGTTATTACAATATAATGAAAAAAGTAACGGTGCATGATCACTCCATTCATTGAAATTGCCTATAGTAAAATTAGATATCAATGAAAACTTACATTCGTTGGTCAACAAGTAATCAATGACGGAAGTGCCGTTATGTGAGTAAAAAGTGTGTTTACAGCTGTCACCTATTTTACCATTTACAATGCGTAAACAAGTTGACTTGCATATATCAAGCAATTTAATCCCATGGCTATTATGAACCTTATCCACAGAGGCCCTAACCGAGGCATAGTCTGGAACATAGTCTATATCATCATATACAGTGTTTATATTATCATTTACAATAAAATCACATTTATTTCCAACCCTGCTATTTAGGTCTCCGGCAATGTATATCTTACCAAAATCAGAAAAATATGTAATATCATTTTCTAAGATTTCAAAAAGGTCTACATTTAATGTATTATAGACAGGAGATTCATCTTCCCATATATAGCTTGCACATATATACACATCCTCAGCAGTATTAAAGAAATTATGGTCTAATTTTAACCAAATAATTGTATCGTAATGATTTTTAACAATTTGAATACCGTTTTGCAAATGATCTTTGAAATAAATAACAATACCACCGCTGCTTCTACGGGCGTTTCTGTGCTGAAATGTTCTATAGTAATTGTAAGAAATGTAACCGTTTAAATTAATGTTACTAGATAAATTCGTCCATGTTTCATATAAAAGGCAAATATCATGAGAGCTTAAAATATCAACAAAATCAGAACTATTCTTTTTACAATCTGTTAATCCGTGCACGTTCCACGACAGGATAGATACCTCACCGCCGTCGTGCCCCTACGCTCTCACTGCGGTCCCGTCGACGAAGAGAGTGTCGTAGGCCAGGTACGCTCTCTTTCCCTGCCGCCTGGCCTCCTTCATCTTCGGTACCAGCTTCCGCCTCTTCTGAACCACATCTTGAGGGAATTGCTCAAAAACTCGATAAACTGTCCCATCAATATATATATTGTAAAATATTATATTAGGTATGCAATTTCACCATTACAAACAGGTCCCTAAATGATTTCATGCATTTAGAAGTATGTCGAACAATTATCACCTACTGATACAAGCAATGTACGAGTATTACATACATAATAACATGGATGAATATAGAGTAAAAATAGTATGCTGAACGCCGAAAGACTTTCTTCCCATGTTTAAATCTAATCCTTTTTAAATTGTTGAATAGTTTCGATGCTACTGGCCGAAGGCCAGGCGAGCTTGAGATGGAGCATTGTACGTAGTTCCTCATCGTCGGTAGTCCTTCGACTACTGTCCGTTTACCTTTAGATTTGAATATTCCAGCACCTTCAATTTGCATTTGATCTTCACCAAACTTGGCCAGATTGTTGATAGTGATATTGCTTATAGCTCAGACAAACTAGCTAGATGGGGGGTAATAACACCTCCGTTATTGCACATGCTTTACTGAAAATGCCATATTCTGCCTTATGAACAATCTAGCATCTTTTTTTTTAAGGATCGCTGTTGTGACCACATTATTTACATCAACTGACAGCAAATGTAAATAATGTGTCACAACAGCGATCTTTAAAACTCAAATTAAAGTGAAGCAAACCGTGCAATGATTAAGTATGAGAAATGTCGGGAAAAAGTGATACAATAACTTGACTGCATCAAAGACCTACTGGATGATGACGAGCGCAGCTATACTAGTGAAACATTTGAGTAGAACTAAAAGTCGTAACATACAATGATGCTCTGTGTTGCTATGACAAAGTTAAAAACTATAAACTAGAAAGGAAACATCTCTGTCCAGCGTATAGCAGCGCTGCTGATGATGGTTTAAAGCTAGCCGAAACAGAGTTCTGTAATACAAATAAAACACAATTAAAGCCAGTCTACATTACCGCCGCCGCCCCCGCACCACCAAGAAACAAATGCAATACAAACAACACGGCAATATATGACATTTACTGTAACTACTGTAACTATGAGCTGAACTGTAAACAAAGTGTTAGTAAACATATATGCACGTGTATATATACATATACAGTGTTAGTAAACACATATATGTATAGTGTCAGTAGACATATATGCACATATATACGTATAGTGTTAGTAGACATATATGCACGTATATATGTATAGTGTCAGTAAACATATATGCACGTATATATGTATAGTGTCAGTAGACATATATGCACATATATACGTATAGTGTTAGTAGACATATATGCACGTATATATGTATAGTATCAGTAATCATATATGCACGTATATATGAATAGTATCAGTAGACATATATGCACGCATATATGTATAGTATCAGTAAACATATATGCACGTATATATGTATAGTGTCAGTAGACATATATGCACATATATACGTATAGTGTTAGTAGACATATATGCACGTATATATGTATAGTATCAGTAAACATATATGCACGTATATATGTATAGTATCAGTAGACATATATGCACGCATATATGTATAGTATCAGTAAACATATATGCACGTATATATGTATAGTGTCAGTAAACATATATGCACGTATATATGTATAGTGTCAATAAACATATATGCACGTATATATGTATAGTGTCAGTAAACATATATGCACATATATACGTATAGTGTTAGTAGACATATATACAAATATATATGTATAGTGTTAGTAAACATATATGCACATATATACGTATAGTGTTAGTAAACATATATGCACGTGTATATGTACATATATAGTGTTAGTAAACATATATGCACGTGTATATGTATAGTGTCAGTAGACATATATGCACATATATACGTATAGTGTTAGTAAACATATATGCACGTGTATATGTACATATATAGTGTTAGTAAACATATATGCACGTGTATATGTACATATATAGTGTTAGTAAACATATATGCACGTGTTTATGTACATATATAGTGTAAGTAAACATATATGCACATATATACGTATAGTGTCAATAAACATATATGCACGTATATATGTATAGTGTCAGTAAACATATATGCACATATATACGTATAGTGTTAGTAGACATATATGCACGTATATATGTATAGTGTCAGTAAACATATATGCACATATATACGTATAGTGTTAGTAGACATATATGCAAATATATATGTATAGTGTTAGTAAACATATATGCACATATATACGTATAGTGTTAGTAGACATATATGCAAATATATACGTATAGTGTCAGTAAACATATATACACGTATATATGTATAGTGTCAGTAAACATATATGCACGTATGTATGTATAGTGTCAGTAAACATATATGCACATATATATGTATAGTGTCAATAAACATATATGCACGTATATATGTATAGTGTCAGTAAACATATATACACGTATATACGTATAGTGTCAGTAAACATATATGCAGGTATATATGTATAGTGTCAGTAAACATATATGCACGTATATATGTATAGTGTCAATAAACATATATGCACGTATATATGTATAGTGTCAGTAAACATATATGCACATATATACGTATAGTGTTAGTAGACATATATGCACGTATATATGAATAGTGTCAGCAAACATATATGCACATATATACGTATAGTGTTAGTAGACATATATGCAAATATATATGTATAGTGTTAGTAAACATATATGCACATATATACGTATAGTGTTAGTAGACATATATGCACATATATACGTATAGTGTTAGTAGACATATATGCAAATATATATGTATAGTGTTAGTAAACATATATGCACATATATACGTATAGTGTTAGTAGACATATATGCAAATATATACGTTTAGTGTCAGTAAACATATATACACGTATATATGTATAGTGTCAGTAAACATATATGCACATATATATGTATAGTGTCAATAAACATATATGCACGTATATATGTATAGTGTCAGTAAACATATATACACGTATATATGTATAGTATATGTATAGTGTCAGTAAACATATATGCACGTATATATGTATAGTGTCAATAAACATATATGCACGTATATATGTATAGTGTCAGTAAACATATATGCACATATATACGTATAGTGTTAGTAGACATATATGCACGTATATATGTATAGTGTTAGTAAACATATATGCACATATATACGTATAGTGTTAGTAGACATATATGCAAATATATACGTTTAGTGTCAGTAAACATATATACACGTATATATGTATAGTGTCAGTAAACATATATGCACATATATATGTATAGTGTCAATAAACATATATGCACGTATATATGTATAGTGTCATTAAACATATATACACGTATATATGTATAGTGTCAGTAAACATATATGCACGTATATATGTATAGTGTCAATAAACATATATGCACGTATATATGTATAGTGTCAGTAAACATATATGCACATATATACGTATAGTGTTAGTAGACATATATGCACGTATATATGTATAGTGTCAATAAACATATATGCACATATATACGTATAGTGTTAGTAGACATATATGCAAATATATATGTATAGTGTTAGTAAACATATATGCACATATATACGTATAGTGTTAGTAGACATATATGCAAATATATACGTATAGTGTCAGTAAACATATATACACGTATATATGTATAGTGTCAGTAAACATATATGCACGTATGTATGTATAGTGTCAGTAAACATATATGCACATATATACGTATAGTGTTAGTAGACATATATGCACGTATATATGTATAGTATCAGTAAACATATATGCACGTATATATATATAGTATCAGTAGACATATATGCACGCATATATGTATAGTATCAGTAAACATATATGCACGTATATATGTATAGTTTCAGTAAACATATATGCACGTATATATGTATAGTGTCAATAAACATATATGCACGTATATATGTATAGTGTCAGTAAACATATATGCACATATATACGTATAGTGTTAGTAGACATATATGCAAATATATATGTATAGTGTAAGTAAACATATATGCACATATATACGTATAGTGTTAGTAAACATATATGCACGTGTATATGTACATATATAGTGTTAGTAAACATATATGCACGTGTATATGTATAGTGTCAGTAAACATATATGCACGTATATATGTATAGTGTCAAAACATATATGCACGTATATATGTATAGTGTCAGTAAACATATATGCACATATATACGTATAGTGTTAGTAGACATATATGCACGTATATATGTATAGTGTCAGTAAACATATATGCACATATATACGTATAGTGTTAGTAGACATATATGCAAATATATATGTATAGTGTTAGTAAACATATATGCACATATATACGTATAGTGTTAGTAGACATATATGCAAATATATACGTATAGTGTCAGTAAACATATATACACGTATATATGTATAGTGTCAGTAAACATATATGCACGTATGTATGTATAGTGTCAGTAAACATATATGCACATATATATGTATAGTGTTAGTAAACATATATGCAAATATATATGTATAGTGTCAGTAAACATATATACACGTATATATGTATAGTGTCAGTAAACATATATGCACGTATGTATGTATAGTGTCAGTAAACATATATGCACGTATGTATGTATAGTGTTAGTAAACATATATGCACATATATATGTATAGTGTCAGTAAACATATATGCACATATATACGTATAGTGTTAGTAGACATATATGCACGTATATATGTATAGTGTCAGTAAACATATATGCACATATATATGTATAGTGTTAGTAGACCTATATGCAAATATATATGTATAGTGTTAGTAAACATATATGCACATATATACGTATAGTGTTAGTAGACATATATGCAAATATATACGTATAGTGTCAGTAAACATATATACACGTATATATGTATAGTGTCAGTAAACATATATGCACGTATGTATGTATAGTGTCAGTAAACATATATGCACATATATATGTATAGTGTCAATAAACATATATGCACGTATATATGTATAGTGTCAGTAAACATATATACACGTATATATGTATAGTGTCAGTAAACATATATGCACGTATATATGTATAGTGTCAGTAAACATATATGCACGTATATATGTATAGTGTCAATAAACATATATGTACGTATATATGTATAGTGTCAGTAAACATATATGCACATATATACGTATAGTGTTAGTAGACATATATGCACGTATATATGTATAGTGTCAGTAAACATATATGCACATATATACGTATAGTCTTAGTAGACATATATGCAAATATATATGTATATTGTTAGTAAACATATATGCACATATATACGTATAGTGTTAGTAGACATATATGCAAATATATACGTATAGTGTCAGTAAACATATATACACGTATATATGTATAGTGTCAGTAAACATATATGCACGTATGTATGTATAGTGTCAGTAAACATATATGCACATATATATGTATAGTGTTAGTAAACATATATGCAAATATATATGTATAGTGTCAGTAAACATATATACACGTATATATGTAAAGTGTCAGTAAACATATATGCACGTATGTATGTATAGTGTCAGTAAACATATATGCACGTATGTATGTATAGTGTTAGTAAACATATATGCACATATATATGTATAGTGTCAGTAAACATATATGCACGTATATATGTTTAGTGTTAGTAAACATATACGCATTTTAACAAAAAAGTAAATGTTTGTATTTATTATAATGAATTGTTGCATTAAAGAGATTTTACACTTTTTGATAGATGGCAAAGCTTTAAGTAATAGATAGAGTATGGTTTCATTGAGTTGGTTCATTTAAACATCGAGATGGGCGTAGCCCATCGAGGTGTTTAAATTACCCAACGAGATGAAACCATACTCTATTTGTTTTGTAGCATTGCCATTTCAGCTCTGTTTCAGTTATTCTCACTGTGTTTCTAACTGTTATTCTGACAGGTCTTATTTTCAATTACCGGTAAACGATTTACACACGCCCATCTCGATGTGTAAATGAACCAACTCAATGAAACCATACTCTATCTATTACATAGAGTATGGTTTCATTGAGTTGGTTCATTTACACATCGAGATGGGCGTAGCCCATTGAGGTGTTTAAATTACCCAACGAGATGAAACCATACTCTATTTGTTTTGTAGCATGTCCATTTCAGCTCTATTTCAGTTATTCTCACTGTGTTTCTAACTGTTATTCTGACAGGTCTTATTTTCAATTACCGGTAAACGATTTACACATGTGCTATGTAATAGATAGAGTATGGTTTCATTGAGTTGGTTCATTTAAACATCGAGATGGGCGTAGCACATCGAGGTGTTTAAATTAACCAACGAGATGAAACCATACTCTATTTGTTTTGTAGCATGTCCATTTCAGTTCTATTGCAGTTATTTTAACTGTTATTCTCAGTGTTATTCTCACAGTTATTCTGACATGTCTTATTTTCAATTAAACGATTTACACCTGTGTCTGAACAAAGAGAATTGTCTGCGACCATGCTACAATACAAAGAGAATGTTCAGTGACCATGCTACAACTTTCAACATGAGCATACCTCTGAGTGCACTGCTAGTCCCTCTGGACACGGTACAGGAATTGTCAATAGCCTTTCTTAACACAACCGTTTCAAACCAAACATAAACTTGTATCGAGCTGTTTCTTACTCATGTAATATAAATTCAATATTTATTATAAATCAGTTACAATTCAGATTTAAATAACGTTAATTAGACTTGTTTCACTCTATCACTTTGCATGTGACAGATCTAAACAAAAAGGTGAAAATCAAGACTGTTATGTTGCATTATGGGACAAAAACATCCCAATTCATAACAGTGTTTACCTCATTTTAATGTTCAAGTAATTTAAATTTAAATACAATTTGAAATTGACGTATCCAAAAAAATACCTATTCAGTTCATACTATTGTGTTCCTCAGTTCATTGTGTGTGAAGTTTCAAGTCTGTAGGACAAAAGTCACACCCAATATTCTTTCTGTCTTTTTTCAGTAGTCAAGTTCTAGGTTGTAGACCGGTGAATTTAGGCTCTATTAAATATATATCGAAATAATCAATTTCAACTTCAATTTCAACTGTTTGCTATCACTTCGTTTATGCAGGATATTAAGTTCATGTTGAGTTTGACAAGTGTCTACAACTAATTAAATAATCAACTCAGCATTTATATGAATATTTCTTGATGGCGCTTATTTTGTTAAACTGAATAATTACCAGCCGTTAAAATTACGCCTAAGACTCTAAAACGTATGTCACCTCAAAGAAATCAAATAAGACACGTTAATTAATATTTTAACCAAAAACATACTAAAAAAAGTGTTTTGTTAATTTACAAATAAATTAACTGACACTTTCTATATCAATTTTTTTTTTTTTTTTTTTTTTTTTTTTGAGCCGTCTTCTGACGACCCGTTTAATCTCCCCGTCAATTGGTGGAGCAAGGGTCGGGGAGGACCATCCCTTGCCACACCTTACAATATCTTTACATTAACATGCAATATTTATATGAAATACTATTTTAGCATAATGAAATTACAATTAATACAGAAAATATACATGTATTGTACAATTATGGCAGGGAGCATAAAAATTATGATTTCAGGAAGAAAAAGAAAAATTCTGTTTAAGGAAAAAAAACACTTCTTTACCTAACAGTTGATTGCTGTCCAAAGGCCCATCTGCTTATACAATTTGTATATGTAAGTATTAAATATTCAATATTGATATAATTGATTTACGAATTGTCAGTGTCTTGGGTTTGCTCTAAAATTGTACCCGGAGAAGTGCATGGATGGGAGTTAGTATAATACTGATTAATCTACAATGGTTTTGTACTTGCTCCATGAATTTTCAAATCTTTCTAGTTGATTATTCTAATTGCGATTTGTCTATGTGTTTCATACAGATACCTTAGTCTGTATATCATTGGGGTAAGGGAGAGCGGTGTTCTTAGTCGTTTTGAGGTAAATATATAGTATTTCATTTCTAAAATAATTTGTAACTCTACAGTCGATTGTTCTTCACCTGTGTTAAAAATAAATGCTTGTTCTGACAGATTCAGATTTATGTTTTTTGTTAAAAAGAAAGAGTTTATCTGTGTTAAAAAATTCTGAGATGAAGGACAGGTCCAAAACATATGAACTATAGTCTCGTCTTGGTGGCAGAAGTGGCAGAAAGGGTTTTCAGCTTTTTTTATTTTATGTAGATAATGCTGTGTTGAAAGAAGCCGATGGTTAATTCTTGTTTGAAACCATTGTAGTATTGTGCTAGAGGTAATTTTGAAAGGGGATGAATATATGTCTTTCCATGTTTCGGCTTCAATATCATAAATATGTTCCCATTTGATTTTTGATGTTGGACTTTCATTATTTCTATTAAAAATGGAATACATATCAATGCAACCTTTCTTGTTTTTGATGATTGCTTTAATATTCGCAGGTAAAATTGGGTTTTCTAATTTGTTCATTGTTATTTTGTTTTGCAATTGTTTTCTAAATGTTTTAATGGCAGCTACTACTCCTTCGTAGATTAGAAAATTTGTTTTAATGCCAGTTTTTTCTTCAAACTCAGTAAAAGAATAAAATCCACCATTTTCATTGATTAAGTCATTTATAAAAATGATACCTTTCCTATACCATACTTCGTTAAAAAATGGCTTACCGCCAATCAAAATATTGTTATTATAGAGTAGTGGGTTTGACAAAAAGTCCTCAGGTGAGTTAGGCAAACTAAAATCAATAAGTTTAACATATGAAATTAGCACATCTTTCCAGAAATTATTTTTAATTTTTTTTATTAATGTTTCACAGTAACTTTTGCCAAAAGATGTTAATTTTTTAATATCTATTATTTTTTCAACCAGTTGCTTCCAAGTGCCCTCATTAGTTATGAGTCGTCTTATCCATGTAGTTTTAAGGCTGAATATAAATGCTTTAAGATTAATCATTTTGAGACCACCTTCAAAATGTTGCTTAACTATTACGGATTTTTTTATTTTTGCAGGGCCTTCCCATAAAAAGTCATAAAATATGTTATTAATTTTTGTTATTGTGTTTTCATTTGGGTTTGGAAGAGATATAAATAAATGATTTAAAATAGGAAGTAGTAATGTTTTAATAACTGTGATTTTACCAATCGGTGTTAAATATCTTCGCTTCCATATCTTTACTGTATTTTGGATTTTTAATATCTTATCATTATAGTTTAATTCTATCATTTTACCTAAGTCGACGTTGAAATGTATTCCTAGTAGCTTGAAATTATCTTTTCCCCAGTTAAGTTTCCATTTTGTTTTGATTGTATCTGAACTGTATTTTTTCCTCCCTATCCATACAACTTGTGTTTTGTCAAAATTTATATTTAAACCAGAATATTTAGAGTATTTTAATAGTTCTGAGAGTGTTTCATTCAGAGATGTATCAGATCCATCCAAAAAGACAGATGTATCGTCTGCATATTGCGAAAGTTTAGTTTCTACGTTCTCTATAGTAATACCTTTAATATTTTTATTATTTCTTATTCTAATTGCCAATATTTCAGCACACAAAATAAAAATATAAGGTGACAAGGGGTCGCCCTGACGGCAGCCCCTTCCGATGTTAAAAAACGATGACAGGTTTCCTCCTTGGTTAACAGCCAATTTTGCATTTTTATATAAAATCTTTATCCATGATATAAAATTTTCTCCAAATTTAAAAAATGTAAGTACTTTAAATATAAAGACCCATGACAGAGAATCAAAAGCTTTTTCAAAATCAATCAAGAGAATTAAACCTGGCAGATTATTTTCTTCTGCGTATTGCATAACATCATATATAAGTCTAGTGTTTTCTCCTAAGTATCTTCCAAAGATAAAACCAGATTGATCGTTATTTATCAGCTTAATAAGTGTTGATTTAATTCTATTTGCAATAGAGCCTGAGGCAATTTTATATGTACAATTTAGGAGGGAGATTGGTCTATAGTTTTTTATATGCAGTCTCGATTTATTTTCCTTTGGTATAACGGTTATTATTCCTTCTATTTGAGTTATTGATAGTTCGCCCTTACTGAAGCCATAGTTTAAAGATCTTACTACAAAATGCCCTATTTGTTGCCAAAATACTTTGAAAAAATCAGCACCAAATCCATCTGACCCTGGGCTACGGTTATTTTTCATTTTTCTGAGTGTTTCAGACGCTTCTTCAAAGGATATATGGCCTTCAAGTTTAATTGATTCACTATCTGTAAGGTTAGGTATATCAAAGTCTTTTAAGTCATTTTCTAAGTTAATATTTTCTAGTTCATTGTCTTTGCTAGTATATAGTTGTTCATAGAATTTCTTAGTCTCTTTTAAAATTTCATGTTGATCTGATATGATTTCTCCATTTTGTTTTTCTATTTTAGGAATTATCTTTGAAGAGTAATTATGGGATTCTAAATTGCAAAAAAATGAGGTTGGTTTTTCATCATTCTCAATTATATTTGCTCTTGATCTAATTAGGTAGCCGTTCATTTTCTGTTTTCTTAATATTCTTAATTCATTTTTGTATGTTTCTAAGGTTTCTAAGTTATTTAAAGACAAGTTATTTTCTAAGGTTTCTATTTCAGCAATCAATTCATTTTCTCTTTTATCTGTAATTTTCTTCTTATAACTAGAATAAGATATAGATTTACCGCGTAATTCCATGAGTAGTGTTTCGAGAAACAGTTGGGCATTTATTGAAAATTGTATTTCATTATCGGGGATATTACTTATGTTCTCCATATTGTAAATTGGAACAGCATACTGTGTTTTAATGTCTTTAATTTTTTTATTTATTGTGTTTAAGTATTCAATATCACCTAGAAGAGAGTTGTTATGTTTCCAAAGGGATTTACCACGTATAAATTGATTAAAATTCAATTTTAGAACTATCATTGAATGATCAGAGCGGTAACTGGGTTCAATGGTACAATTTTCTATTGAAGAAAACATATTTTCAGAAACAAGGAAGAAGTCGAGTCTAGCTTGTTTTAAAGGAGTTCTTCGTCTCCAAGTATACCGTTTTAAATGGGGATGTAATTCTCTAAAAGGATCAATTAGATTATAATCGCATTTAAATACTGTCGTAAAAATTGGGAGAGTCATTGTTTGGGCCATATAAAGTGATGAGTGTGAATCTGTTATTGTCAACTGTTAAGTCAGCTATGAGAAAGTTACCTTCGTTATCTGATATGTGAAAATGTACTTTATAATCTAAGTGTTTGTTGAAAAGTATTGCAACACCTCTTGCATTCGAGGTTCCTGAACTAAAAAGACAATCATTTCCCCACTGTGTGCGAATAAAGTTTTCAGTTGCTGTAGTAGAGTGAATGTCCTGAAGGCAATAAATGTGACAGTTTTTACTTTTTAGGTAGTTAAATACATCGATACGTTTTTCTGCTGCACCAAGACCCTGACAATTAACAGACAATATGTTTATACTAGTCATAAGTGTCGATAAACAAAGATGGGGACCATAGTGAGACAGCAATCAGCAGTTGTAAAAAAGAAAAATGTAGAATTAACAAAACATTCTGCATTTTGTGAAAAATTTACCTTAAAAAACTATTTTTGACATAAACCTAAGTATATGTTGTCATGGTATTTTTTGGTAATGATGGTAATAGTAAACTAATAATATATATTAAGTAATTCTGAAGCATGTCATGGACTATATCAGAGAGCTTCCAAGAAGCACGAAGTGATTACATCACAAAAGTCACACATAAAGTATTAAAGTGTATTCCAGCAAACACATATTCTAAACTAGTATATCTTAGCTAGTATATCTCAGGCACCAAGGCATAACAAGAAGTATCTCAAGTATCAGAACATATTAAGTAAGTATAGCTGACATCTAAACATCATTATATAGTATGTATATTTCAAGCAGCAAAGTATGTTAAAAAAAATAATTATATCTCAGACAACACAGGATATATCAAATTTTCTGAATATCACACATTTATGGAAAATAAATTCAACTGGATAAAATTATTTATATTTATAAATTCTGAACATTAAAAAATACCTCGAAATGTAACTTGAAAGCATGCTATTATCTCTTGGTAGTTATTTTATTTTTTCCATTTTTTTCCACATTTTTGTTCCGTTCAAAACTACGCAGACGTCATCAAATATACCCTGACGTCATCAACAGAGGTGCTGAAGTCATCAAAAGAAGTGCACCTAACCTGTTTAAAATTACCTATTAAATGTTTTAATTTTACAATATGCAATCATTTTAAGCCGAAATTAAGGTTTTATTTCATACCCCAGCCAACCCCATTTTCGCTTCTTGGAGAAGGGGTTGGATGAAAGTTAAAGTTAATACTCTGACCACGTAATGTGTGTTGATATTGTGAAAGTATAGATTGCGAATGATTACATATTTAGTTCTTTATCAACCGTTTTATTTCATTATTGCAAAACATATGACCTTTTTGTATGCGCTGGTAATCCCTGCGATACAGGCTAGGCCTATATGAATCGTTATTTTATCTCGTACACATATGTTTAACAACTTACATCATTTTTATTTTATAGGCGCTACACAAATAGGCTACTGTGACCGTCGTAAACCGGCAGATCAACTTTTTAAACGTCAGTGGTTTGTTTTATTTCTAGACGCACCAGACGACATATTTCATAAGGTAAACATACGTTGTTTGTGACAGGATATATTTTAGAATTATCTTTTGTAGACTGAATAGCGTGGAGGTCATGGGATTTTTGAGAAAGGTCGTGTGATTACGTATTGGTCGTTACAAACGCTTTATCGAACAAACGTAGATATACAAATCGAACAGAGAAAGTAGCATTCAAGGACGACAGTCAACCATAAACACACAGAAACAAACAACAACTATAAAGATAAAAGGCAAGACATGACATCACAAACACAAAAGGGATAGGGCTACTGCATGTGAATGGTCAGTGGCAAAACAGGTCGCTGTGGGTGTAAATCAGGTTCTAGGGTGCACCATACCTCACTGTTACTCTATTGTCATACACATAAAACGGGACAGTGCAATTAAAGATATCCACGCCTGGATATATTCTCTAACAAACAATGCAGCATTAATAGACTGTATAAGTATAACACAGAATTTTTTTTTACACAAATGTTTCTCGTCATATACTTACATATTTCACTTTTTAATATATGACCATGATGACAGGTCAAAACTAATTTTAAATTAAACAATGCAAAATACAAACTCTCTTCGGTGCAAGTGTGCGGTCCAGTGGATCAGCGTCGGATCCCAGATCTAAAGGTCATGGTTTCGATCCTCAAGATATATAATAAACATTGCTTAGTACTGGTTCTACCCAGGAAGCCATCGAGAGTGATTAATATAAGTTGAAAGAACTTGTTTCGCAATGGATGTAAAAAAAATAATGTTTAAAATAAAAAACAAACACACAACAGAAACCACTACATACCATACACCCCACACTATACAGCCATTCACCCAGACGCACGTAATTATCGTGTTACATCGTTAAGGAAGTAATTATACCTAACAAATTGTTGCATGCAATTATGTTTAAAATAGTTTAAATGTTATGTCAAAATGAGGATGAATGCAAATAATTTGCTCATTATAAAATGCAGTATTTCGAGGAATAATTGCTTCCCTGACGTACATAGATAACCTAAACAACTCTTGTTTACTAGACGTTTGCATCGATTGATTAAATTTAAAAAAAAATAAAAAAAAATAAATAATAATAATAACATTTAAAAATATTATTATTATAATTATTATAGCAACCAAAACTATAATATGTCAATCATCTGGCTTGCGGAACGTCAGCGGTTCTACTTAGGTGCCCGCCCGTCCACGACTATTGCCCGGCGAGTCACCTGGTGTCTTCCCCCACCAGTGGAAGGTGGAAAGTCGCCATATGACCTTCGCTGTTGATGTGACTATAAAATTCAATTAATTTCTGTTTTTTTTATTTAAACATATTTTATTGCCATATATGTACAAGTACAATGCAATCGGGTCGGGCCACAACTGCTACCCCCATTAGTTACGGCCCTTCCCTACAATGGAGTATTAACAAATATAATGAATGGCAATTGCTATTAACACGTATCAATAAGCTGGATTAACTACAACATGATATGTAGTAGAACATGTTAAGATAATAAGAAAATAGAAATAAAAAATAAGGGAAAAAAAGAAGTGGAAGAAAGAATAATGCAACACATGTGCCATTGCTCGGGTTGATCAGAACAAACAATAACGTATTTGAGCTTAAAAACGAACGTGTTGACTGGAAGAGGTCGAGCCTTTCAACATTGAATTGCATACATTCAAAGAAGAGATGATTTGCATCTTCATTACCCTGACCGCAGATTCGCGTAAATGATTTTGAAAAAGATCGTTATTGAGATTAAATGAATTTCTTATCCTAGCATGCATAACAGATAAAAAAAACAGAAAAACTAGGAACATTGGAACTAGTAAACATTGTTCGCATAAGCTGACCCTTGTATACGTTTAATGAGGCTGAATTTCTAATATCTAAAGGTAAATCATTTCAGTTTCATAACTGATGGAATAAATGAATTCATAAAAATAAATGTTCTAACTGGAGTCTGGGAGAAATTTCTCTTCCACTACGGTTCTTGGCAGTAGATTTGCCAGGTATTCAGGCACTGTTCCGTTTTTCATCTTATATACAACAGAACTTTTTTGGAACTTACGCCGTTCTGATAATGTTAGCTACCTTATTTCATTCATCAAATTGACAACATATACCGAATGGGAAAGACAGTTCACAATACGCGCAACTTCATATTGTATGTTTTCAAGTTTATTTTTTTCATATTCGCTGCAGCCATCCCAACACATAGCGGCATATTCTAAGATTGGACGGACGATAAATAAATTTGATTTAATGCCTTACGACTTAGTGTAAATTTCAAAAGAACTCATAGTTCTAAATTCTAGTCAATTAAAAGGATTTTAACTTTACTTGCTGAATTCTTCACTGTTCTTTTACCATATCTCGCTTCATCTTTAAAAAAACTCACTAAGTTCTCCTTAAATGCCAGCATTACTAGTGGAAGTTTCAATTCTAACAAAATTTTACAAAATGTCTAATGTATTCTTTCGATCTCCTTTGACTTTGTAAACACTCAAATATCTGAATTTATATATAACTAAGAAACGCTTCAAATATTTACCAATGTTTTTGGTTTAAAATTCTATTTATAGATATGCAATTAATATATTCAAATAATTTAATTCTTTTTTCCTGCTAAAGTCACTTGATTTAAATTAAATGATCCAGTATATTTGAATACAGTTTCCATGTAGTTAAAATCGTTTACTACTCTTAAATGAATTCCATTATAGATCCATATCTCATTTACTAGAAATTGACCCTTTTTCAGCTCGACTGATCAGAGATCAGCAGAGCTTATGCCGTGGTGCGGCGTCCGTCGTCCGTATGTCCGTCTGCCTGTCTGTCTGAACGTCTGTCCGTAAACATTTTTTTGTAGCGACTACTCCTCTGAAACTACTCAATGGATTTTCATGAAACTTTACAGAAATGTTGCCCATAAAATCTAGTTGATCCTAGCAAAAAATCATGTTGATGTGAAATCCAAGATGGCCGCCAAATCTAAGAATAGGTTTTTAAAAAACAAGTTTGTAGCGACTACTTCTTGAAAACTCTAAAATGATCAGCATGACATGATGTTGGTCCTTGTCGAAAATCGGTTTGATTTGACGTTAAAAATGGCTGCCAGCGGCCATCTTTGTTTACATAGAGTTATATAGTAAAAACTTGTAGCGACTACTCCTCTGAAACTACTTTACGGATTTTCATGAAACTTCACAGGAATGTTGCTCTTGATGTCTTATTGATCCTAGCAAAATTTCAGGTCGGCCGGAAATTCAAGATGGCAACCATGGCTAAAAATAGATTTTCATAATACAACTTTGTTGCGAATACTTTTTGAAAACTATAAGTGATATTGATATGGGACTTTTTCTAAAATGATCAGCATGACATGAAGTTGGTCCTTGTCAAAAATCATTTTGATTCGATGTTAAACATGGCTGTTAGCGGCCATCTTTGTTTACATAGAGTTATATAATGAAAAATTGTAGCGACAACTCCTCTGAAACTACTTGACGGATTTTCATGAAACTTCACAGGAATGTTGCTCTTGATGTAGAACTTCAAGGTCATTGACCTCTTGTTTCAATTCTTTTTATTTATATTGCAAGAGCTTCTGAAAGGATCGGTACAAATTGACAAATTGACAATTTCGCGATGATTTGGCTTTCTGGAGTTCGACGCGGGGTTAAGTACAGATGTTTAGATCCATGTGTTACTGAATAGTTCCCTACATAGCAGGAGCTACTCTAACCTTTCATTTGATAAATATGATACAACAATTGTTTGAGCCACTCCCCACTCCCACAACCCCAGCTGGAGTGTTTTCTTATTTCGGCGAGGTAATATAGATATAAAGTGATGCTCTACCATTTATTTAGAGCTGCTTCAAACTTTTTCGATGGGATAGATAACAAAATAAAATGCAAAATAGAAGATGTCTTGTCAGATAAACAACATAATATTAGTAAAAAAATAAATAAAAGCGTGTGATAGATTTTTCAGCCGAAGGAGACATCGAGTACACATCAATCAATTTAAATTTGCAGACAGTTATTTTCCCTTTAATTATGAACGTTGAAGTCAAGTAAATTACATCCGATGGTACAGTTACAAAATCATATAAAACTGAAGAAATAGTGTTTTTCCAAATATATTTTTTTTGTATTCAAATGCAATGGTATATTTATTTTTCAATTGATAACTCCAAAATGTTCATCATCACAAAAGCGGGTTATTCGTTATTTAACTAAAGATGACTATAACTACTACATTCAGCGCAGGGCCCAATTCAGTCTATATTTAGTAAGGTCACGTGACACGTGTTACCAAAAACAGAAAGAAGTAAACACAGATTATTTGCGACAAAGTGGTAAGATTCTCTACTGGCAAACATATTTATGAGAAGACTATTTGAGGTATTAAAGAACCAACATAAAACTGACGATATCAGGTACACAGCCAGTATAGTATGTGTACAATGTATGAGGTCTTTTCAGCGGGGACCTTGACCTTTGACCTAAAAATCTTCCGGATCATGCGCTTTGCAGAGGCTGTCCATCCATGATGTTTCATGAGATTTGCTTCAGTTGGAGAAGAATAACGGTGTGACAAGTTTATTCTGTCACGGAGACCTTGACCTTTGATCAAAATCAATAGAGATCATTATCTCATCACGGGCAAACCATGCAGGTTTATGAGATTAGCTTAGGGAAGGAAGAGTTACAAATTCAATAAAACCGTGTCTGCTACTTTTCTCTTTTGTTTGTTGATGTTGATTCCAATGTATCCCCTTTTCAGTATTTATTTACAGTGCTGGCAAGGTTTTTAATGATCCGGTGACGTTGATCTTGACCATTCTCCTACTGACCTCAATCAGTAATTGTCTTAGCCCATGCAATGAAACCCTGTATGTTTATGATATTTACTTCAGGGGAAGTTAGAGTTACAGTGCGAATAAGGCTTTTCATGGTCATTCATTTTTATTGAGTCACGGTTGCATCGACCTTTGACATAGAGACTTAAAAATCAGAACACAAATAAACATCATACATGTACTAATGCGTTGTACTCATTTTCGTCAAGCCGTTTAGGAGGAGTAGCACTGACAAGATTTGGGACGGATAAAAGGAGGGACGGTCAGACGGATAGATAGACGGATAGAAAGGCCAACTAAATATTTCACTTACCATTTCGTTGGGGTGGGTGGGTGGAGTAGTGTGTGTGTAGTGTGTGTGGGTGGAGGGGGTGGGTGTGGAGGTGGGCGGGTAGGTGATATAATAAATAAGATAAGCAATCACCGAAACGAAAACTATGAGAAGTTTGTATTCTATTTTAGCTCTACTATTCGAAGAATAAGAGAGCTTATATAATCACCCTGGCGTCGGCGTTGGAGTCGGCTTCCCACATCACATTTTGCGTGTAAGCTGTGTTTACAAGTCTATATCTCTTACATTTCTTATCCTAGCACAACCAAATGTGACCGTGAGCTTCCTTATAGCATTATCTGCTTAAGTAATTTTGGTTCCTGTAATCCTGGGCTCCCATGGAACACAAAATGTGATAGCCCTTAAATGTGTCTATTTCACATTAAAGTTTGCGTGTAAGCTGTGTTTACAGGTCTATATCTTTTACAATTCTAGTCCTAGCTCAACTAAATTTGGGAATTAGTTTCCTAATAGTATGTTGAAAAGGGTTGCGTAAGTAATTTTGTCTTCTGCAAATTCTGGGCTCCCATGGAACCCAAATTGTTATGGCTCTTAAATAAATAAAGGCAGATCAAGGTTTGCGTGTAACCTGTTGTAAATATATATAATTTCGGTTTTGGTTTATGCATTTTGTTCATACTTCACCCATATTGGGGCATGGGCTCCCTCCTACCAGCCCCAAACGTGCCCATCCCCACCCACACCCTTTTTTTTATATATATATTTCTGTGTTGTTTTGGTCAATTCTAACACATATAGTTATCTTTCTCCTCACCCTCCCCCGCCCCACGTCAACCCACCAAATCAAAACTGTATTTTTTTATTTTATTTTTTTACATATTTATGTGTTATTTTGGTCAATTCTTCCCCATTCGAAAGTCGATTTTTTTTTTACTTATTTCTGTGTTGTTTTTGTCAATTCTAACCCATATAGCTATGTTGCCCCCAACCCCAATCACCCAAAATTCGATTTTTTAAAATATATGTCTGTGTGTTGTTTTTGTCAATTCTTACACATATAGTATGTTGCCCCCTACCGTCTCCCAACCCACTCAAAACATTTTTTTTTACATATTTCTGTGTTGTTTTGGTAAATTATTACACATATAGCTATGTTGCCTCCTCACGCCTTCCCACCCACTAATTTTTTTAATTATTTTTTTACATATTTCTGTGTTGTTTTTGTCAATTCTTACAGATATAGCTATGTTGCCCCCCACCCCAACCACCCAAAATTCTATTTTTGTTTAAATATTTATCTGTGTTGTTTTTGTCAATTCTTACACATATAGCTATGTTGCACCCCACCCAAACCACCCGAAATTCAATTTTTTAACATATATTTCTGTGCTGTTTTTGTCAATTCTTACATATATAGCTATGTTGCCCCCTACAGCCTCCCCACCCACTCAAAACATTTTTGTTTTTACATGTTTCTGCCCCTCCCCCCATTCCCGGTTCCCCAACCCCACCCCTACTCGAAACTCGATTTTTTACATATTTCTTTGTTGTTTTGATCAATTCTTACACATATAGCTATGTTGCCCCCGTCCCCCACCCCCACACACTCACTCGAAACTCGATTTTGTTATTATTATTTTTTTTTTTTTTTTTACATATTTCTGTGTTGTTTTGCTCAATTCTTACACACATAGCTATGTTGCCCACTCGATATATATACATACATTTTTACCATATTTCTGTGTTGTTTTGGTCAATTCTTACAAATATAGCCATGTTGTTCCTGCACCCCCCACCCCCACACCCCCAACTCAAAACTCGATCTTTTAAAATATATTTTTTACAGTGTTGTTTTGATCAATTCTGACACATATAGCTATGTTGTCCCCACTCGAAAGTCGAATATTTTTATTTTTTTACATATTTCTGTGTTGTTTTGGTCAATTCTTACACATATAGCTATGTTGCCCCCACCCAAACCACCCAAATTCGATTTTGTTTATATATTTCTGTGTTGTTTTGGTAAATTCTTACACATATAGCTATGTTGCCCCCTCCCGCCTCCCCACCCACTCAATCTGTTTTTAATTTTATTACATATTTCTGTGTTGTTTTGGTAAATGCTTACGCATATAGCTATGTTGGACACCGCTCCCTAACCCCCTCCCCCACGGCTCCCCACCCAACCCCCACTCGAAACTCGTTTTATTTAACATATTTCTGTGTTGTTTTGATCAATTCTTACACATATAGCTATGTTGCCCCCTACCGCCTCCCCACCCACTCAAACCACACCCATCCACACACACACTCGAAACTCAATTATTTTTATTATTATTATTTATTATTTTTTTACATATTTTTGTGTTGTTTTGGTCAATTCTTACACAGATAGCTATGTTGCCCCACACACTCATCCCCTAACCATCCCTCCACCCCATCATCACCACCACCCGAATGTTTTTTGTTGTTGTTTTTTTGCATATCTCTGTGTTGTTTTGTTTTATCAGTTTATCAATATGTTTCGCGCCATACCCCCGACCATCCCACCACCACATCATCACCACCACCCGAATGTTTTTTTTTTTTTTTTTTTTTTACGTATGTCTGTGTTGTTTTGTTTTATCAAATTGACACCTATATCGATGATGCGCCCCCGCCCTGCCACCCCCCCCCCCTACCCCCACCCCTCCCACACACTTACTTTATTGGCTCCCCTCATATTGAGGAAATGGGGAGGGGAATTATTTAAGAAATAATAAATATGTACCTGTGTTTTATCGGTGAATAAAACACAGTTAGGAGTTCGGATGCGTAGTATATGTTTACAGGCTGTTCCATTGGGCGCCCCCGTATGCAAAGTTTTGCGTTTCAATACACTAGTAGTCACTTGACAAACAATTAAGTCATTGCTTAAGTCATATAGCTTGCGCTGTATGACGTCAAACGTTCTCAGCTTGTTCAAGATGCGTATTAAAGTTATATGTGTATTAATGCATATGATGGGTTTATATCGGGGGTGTGCATGGTTTGGGAGCATGGCAAGTTTGTTGTAATTAACATTTCATTAAAATTACTGTTGAGTTTGTCTTCGTGACGTATATTTACCAAGTGACGTCATGTAACGTGCGCTTCCAACGGATGAAATATACGCGGGCAATTAATGGAACAGCTGTATTTTATCGTAGAATAACATACAGCTGTCTCTCTTCATTGTGTATATGAAAGACTGCGGAGATCGTGTTAGAATTTTATTTTATCTTCCATTATTTGGATATTCAATTTTTAATTTGAACGCAATCATTTACATATAAAACTATTTAGATGAAATATCAATAAAAGAACTGAAATGAGGCCACAATAAAAATTGCTAGATATCCCCTCCCTCCCCTAGTTGCCTTTCAACCACACATTTCTTTAAAATGACAGCAATCTTGGATTAAAACTGATAAAAATAAAAATTAAAAATGTCCCTCCCTGCCCCAAAATTTACTATAATTTGTATGATATTCTAACAATAATTTATATCGGCCCGAGTTTCTATACCCGCCCCAATCCCCAACCCCAGCCCCACATTGTTTTAGCATTGTTTTCTGATGGCATATACTGGCTATATAATTTATTATTCTCTGACAAATCGAATAATCGAGCTGCACTGTTCTACGACAGCTGTTGTTTATTTTTTTATTTTAGAGTTGCCAATGCATGAAGTGTTCCATCATCACATCATCGTGGTTAACGTGTGGATTCCAGAAAGACAAACAAGAAAGAAAACGGCAGAATGTCATATGGCGTTTTAAACATCCAAACATGCATTGCATATTGTGTGATATTGCTGAAGATAAATTCAAAGTATTACCTGGACAAAGTCTTATTTACAACGACTTAATTGTTCTGTCTAAGCAAAACTTAAAACATATCTTTGTGACTTTCAATTGTTTTATGTCTAGTTGCAAGGGTTATAATGCTTTCTTCGTATTTATTGACTTGTTTAGTAATCAAGCAAATACTATGATAATCGCTTTGAAATTAATAAGTTTTAATAGTTCAGATGATCACAATGATTTGAGTTATATTACAATAATCTTTACGTTAACGAAATATGTCAATTCCAGTGCTAAAATGGTATTTCCTACAAGCATTGACAGTAATCATGATTTAAGATTTTCTGAATTACATGCAAACATTACAAACTCAAAATCATTGAGTATAAAATCTAATAGAAAAGAATGTGCACCTGTCTTAAGTTTAGAAGAATGCAGTCGAGTGCCGGAACTGACACCATATTTGAAAATGGATCGGTATAAAAGAGCTACCGTCAAAAGCATAAAATGTGTATGTTGCAAAACCTATGATCCAATGAATAATACTGCAACCAAACATTTCGCAAGAAGCATTATATCTGTTTATCAACACTATACAGAATGTAGAAACAGAAGCACGTGTCCATATAGGTCGTGGCAAAGCTGTCTTTACACTATTAATACGGTTCATATCGACGCACAACAGAACACACATACACACGCTTGTGCGTTAGTATGGTCTGATTTCTCAATAAAAAATGCATTGTTCAGGTGTATGTACGTGTTAAATACTGACGTTGCAATTGGTGGCTGTTTACATCACCTTGCATGTATGGTAGTAGAAGAACAGAAAAAAAGCCTATGGAAAGGAGGCCAGGACTTAATGACAGAGAAACATGAACAATACACTGAATCTTATTTAATGAAAACTATTCGGTCTTGTAGTTGCAAATGTGCCGGTGCCAATCAAGTCTCATTATATCGTTCGTTGTCTCATATTTCTGGTCACATAAAAACAGATGACTACATTAGTTTCCATGAAAAATGCGTTCATCAAACCATGATGGAAAACTGTCAACCAAAAATTGAAGAAAGTTCAAATTTAATGGAACATGAACAAGTGTTAGACTATTTACAATTTGTCTTTACAATAAGATTAAACGACGAACGAGTGCTTGTTAAACATGTGCAGACAGGAGCAGTGTCTCATCAGAAATATTCAAGTAGAAACACCAGTACAGTTCATAATGATTTTATACAAGTACCGCAAACATTGGAGCATGCATTAACGAATATAAATACATCGTCTCATCTTCAATATCCACTGGAGTTAGCTACTGGTAAACCAACATTATCCCATCATCAGTTAAAATCAACAGGTATAAAACAAATAAATAATCGCTTTGAAGGAAAAGCATATAAGCATGATGACGATATTCTGGATCTTAAAAGCCTATTCGAAATCAGAAACAGGAGCAAAAATGCAACTATGAAGTTATATACGCCGTATTTGCAAAGGTGCACGAAAGATAAAAATGAATTATCTGATATTGCGGTCAATGACTACACCACAGAAATAAGGAAATTAACATGGTTACCGCTAGACCAGCTTCCTGTTCCTCAAATTGATATAACAGTTGCATTAGTTTTCGAGCCACTCGATTACATATTTAAACAAATGGCTGGAGATGAAACTCCTGGACCAGAGATCACTATGCGATATGAGCTACTACGATTATGCACACTCCGTAACTATCCTAAAGAAAACAAACCATACATCATACGATTAGCCGGCGCCGGATTTTACTTTGCCGCGCAGAGCGACGAAGTTGTATGCTATTGTTGCGGTTTACGTAGAAGTTCTTGGACTGAAAGCGATGTTCCATATACAATCCACCAGCGGCTTTCTCCAAGATGCAGTTTCCTCACCATAAACTCTGAGGTTAATGTTCCCGTACCCAAGGCCGACAGACCAGGTCCAAACAGATTCGCTTTCATCGAAGAACGAACGGAAAACTATAACTCAACTGCAACATCCGTGTCGGCACAAGCCAGCGCTGCAAATTTAAGTGGAAACAGTGGTAATAATGACAACTTTGCAACTATTGGTGCGGGAACCCATCAGCGTTCTGGCAATTTCGTTGGAAGAAATAGCGAGGCACGAATCACACCAACCACTTCTCAGCACAGTACAACGTCATCAGGTATAAATTAATGGCTCCTAACTTACTTTTTGTTGTTGTGTTTTTTCGATATGTAGTGGTTGTTGCTATTTGAGTTTTAAATGTTATTTGAGAATATCTACTGCTCACACGAATTATATGTTGAACTTATTTAGGTTCTTATGAATAAGAATACTTATTGCGTATCTTCAAAACATAGCGTCAATTCAAACACTTAATTGTAAGCCTACTAATTCGATCTTCATATGAATGTTACTTAAAGTAACTTAAAAATAGCGGTACTGTACGACATTAACTTAGACAACTGCTAATTATTGATGCCATTTCTACGATAAGTACGCACATTTTTGCATTAATAATAATGCATTATCTCCAGCTGTAAACACAGAGCAACCTAAATACCCGAGCTATGCAGTGAAGTCGGTTAGGCTTGCCAGTTTCCAAGGTTGGCCCGACAATATAGGTCAGTCCGCAGATGTTATGGCCGATGCTGGGTTCTATTTCGCAGGTGTGTTCACAAACTCATTAATAAAGAACCAGACCACTTACACTTATTACTTTATTAACGTAATTATGATAGCATATTTATTAAAGGAGCATTACACATTTTGAAGTTGAATTATTGTCTCTGTCCATCAATGAAATAAGAAAATACTCTTGTTGCCTTAAGGGTGGCCACTGCTGAGGTTTTGGATTTTTGCACTTCCGGAAATTTACATTTGTTATATTTCAAAAATAATTATACAGTAACAAACTAATGCCCAATAGGGATATTTTAGTGCCAAAAAAATGAACATTTTATAGAATTCTTTTTTGACCTCACATTTTGTGCCCAAAATTGACAATTTTTAACATAAGCCAAAATGGGGGGTAGGGGTACAAAAGATGGTATTTCTCAAAAACAGTTTAAGATATTCACTTAATTTAAACTTTATTACAAAGACATGTGTTAGGATATACAGAGACAGCAATTTAATGTATTGTTCCTATTATTTGTTACAGACCTATGCCGTTATATGTCAGAGCTCGTCGAAATCTAAAAAAGCACATTTTTTTCTCAGTTTTTATTGAATATCTTTCTTATATGCACACCGACCCCCAATTTTTATTTTTTCATTCTAAAACTCAGGTCTTGAATATATTGTAGACAAAATATCTCAAAAAGTTTACTGTTCCTTTATCATGAAAAATTGATTGATCACAAATTTAAAAATGCAATTTATAGTAAACTGGGTGGGGTAATGACAAGGGATGTAATAATTTTTCAGATGGTGATAAAAATACCACAACCCTTAATTTTTCGTCCTAAAGTATGAACTATTACATTAAAAAAGACGGAAAATCGATACCTGTTCTGCAAAGCACACTACACAAATATCATTTTAAACTGAAACAACTAACACACTACGTTTGAATTCCACTATGTAGAATAATATATTAAAACAAAATTAACATATTTAAACAATGTTTAATTCTCCTACTGATAGGAATAGGCGATGCAGTGAGATGTTTCTTCTGTGGAATTGGTAAGTTATTTATACTAATAACTTGCTTCTCACGTACATTTTACCAAACTAATGATTGCTTTAAAACAGATAGAGAGAGAGAGAGAGAGAGAGAGACGAAATCAAAGACTTCTGTATGTACATGAAACTCAGAGCACATTACACACTGTTGTTTGTTTTTTATGTTTTAGAATGATTTTTATACCGAATGCGTCAAACAAGTAGGAATAGTTTTGTTCTTTTTTTAAATTTCAGTAAACCGTTTAATAATCCAGCGTTCACATGAGGTTTAACGAGCTTTGCGTTGAAACGAAAGTCAACATCCTCGTTTTTCCTTAATATTGACTTTTCCGAAGTAAAGCAAAAAACAAAATGCGTTCGTAAAAGTATTCAAAACTAAAAACGAGCTCGTTTTGAATAACAATTCTGATTTTAGTTTGCTGTATTACTCTACACAATACTATTTTCTGCATAGTTACTGTAAAATACAAGTAAGTAAGTAATATATATTACATATTTTTACTTACTTACTTACTCGTTTATTAACGCAATGTCTAATTTATTGTGTGTTTTGTTACCCAGCAATGAACGTGGAAGATATTATAAAATCAGGTATAAGTAGATATAACTGTCGACCAGGAAATGTAGCATTGAAGGACCACAGTCAGCCACCAACACATACCCACAGTCAACCACTAACACGCACCCACAGTCAATCACTTACATGCATCCACAGTCAGCCACTAAGACGCACCAACAGTCAACCACTAACACGCACCCACAGTCAACCACTAACACACATCCACAGTCAACTACTAACACGCATCCGCAGTCAACCACTAGCACGCACCCACAGTCAACCACTAACGCACCCACAGTCAACCACTAACACGCTCCCATAGTCAACCACTAAGACGCACCCATAGTCAACCACTAAAACGCACCCACAGTCAACTACTAACACGCATCTACAGTCAACCACTAACATTCACCCATAGTCAACCACTAAAACGCACCCACAGTCAACTACTAACACGCATCCACAGTCAACCACTAACATTCACCCATAGTCAACCACTAAAACGCACCCACAGTCAACTACTAACACGCATCCACAGTCAACCACTAACATTCACCCATAGTCAACCACTAACACGCTCCCATAGTCAACCACTAAGACGCACCCATAGTCAACCACTAACACGCACCCAAAGTCAACTACTAACACGCATCCACAGTCAACCACTAACACGCACCCATAGTCAACCACTAACACGCACCCACAGTCAACCACTAACGCGCACAGTAACACACAACAATTACAAAGATGAATAGAAGGCAAGCTATGACATCACAAACATAAATGGGTGACAAAAGGGCTACCACATTGGACGGTCAGTGGCAAAAATGCCGCTGGGGAACTATACAACCATAATTGCGAGTGATAAGTCTACATGTACGAGTATATGCATGGATTACTAAACAATGTTTGTGTATAACTCATAAATAGTTCATGCAATCTGAGACTAGGTGGCATACATATCAACGTTTTACTTTTTCATTAAACTTGTAGGCATGCCCATTTTAACTCGAATGTTTGCATATGCCGCAGTGTTCCCGTTTAGTTGAACGTTTCCCCGCCAAATTCAGTATTGGAATAATTGGTCCACGTTCGATACATATTTTTTATCGCTGTCCGAACAATTATGACGTCTTCACGTCTGGTGACTGAGCATATTGTGATACTGAACCTGGTGTTTCTGCTGATTTTGACTCCTGAGCGTCTGCTGACTGAGCATATTGTGATATTGAACCTGCTGTCTCTGCTGATTTTGACTCCTGAGCCTCTGGTGTCTGATCAATATCGCTAAAATAGCCGAGTTAAATATTTATATCAACGTTTTCAAATTGATGTATCTCAAAGAAGTAAATAATGGGAACCGCACACGTCTCATCAGTGGTATCCAGTGATTGTAATCATATTCATATATTGCGTAGGTCTTCGCCACTGGACACCGGAAGACAATCCCTGGATAGAGCACGCCCGATGGTCCAGGCAGTGCGTTTATGTCAAAATGATAAAGGGCGAGGAGTACATAAACTTGGTACATTTGGCAATGCAGTTAACCCAAGACGTAAGTAAATATTCGTGGCGATGTAACGTAAAATTACAGCCAAACCCAAGATGAACATACTTACCAAACCTTAGAAACAATATTAAGCTGCAGGTTCGTATCTCTCATCTTATATACGAGTATTAATTATGTGAGACATAAGTTCACCTTGACCCGGGCTAAGCTGCTTGTCAACATGAAAACTATTTTAACTATCTAAGCACACTGCGTGTTTTTGTTATTTAAGTAAACTTCTATATGATCTGATGTATGATGTTAAAAGTTAGATCTAACGGGGTTACATTGTATTATTTTGCTTTCTTCTTTCTTCATTGTTTATGGTCTTTCGAAGGATCCCCTTTACTGTATTTATTAAAACACATCAACTATATGATATTTCTTTATGTCAGTTCGATACAATATCTGGTTGATATTATTATATACTTTATTGCGATATGGGTCAGAGACCTGAATAAATACAACATAAAATTGATGTATTTCACACATTGTTACTACACAAAACATGAATATGAAGATTAACCTTCATGTAGTGGTAATTGAATGCATTATTGGCATGTCTCACAGCAGCCGCTCTGCAGTCCTATCCACTTACACAATCTAGTTCCCTGTCATACAAATATTCTTTGTAATTCATTCAGATACCACCTATTACTGAAAGTTTATATTGCATAGAAGACACCGTGGTTTGAAAAGAGCCAAGGGAAACGGAATGTGATTTCAATCGCAAAGTTCTTAACATATCGATCCCATTTACTTTTGTTTTAATATCCTTCTGTTCCCGTGTAATGTTTTAAAGTTAAATTGTAAAACAAGAACGGCCTAATAAATTTATTGTTGTTGTCATAGCTCGTATTCTTTGATTGTGTTATGTTTTATTCCAATAGGATGAAGAACAAGCAGGCGCTATAGGCGGTGCATGTAAGTAGTTCACATTTCAGTTTAAATGTGAGATAGTATTAATCAAATATTTCTTTTTTATCAATCCCAATCTGTGTTGTTTTAAAGTCGAATACCGCTTAAGGCGGTGCGGCGCTACGGGTCGTGAGTGGTTTTGCACCCTATAGTATCTCTCATGAACCGTTTCAATAAAACCGCGTCTGCTACTTTTCTCTCATGTTTTTATTTGTTGCTTCCATGGGATCCCCATTTCAATATTCATTAAACATTGAGTGCAATATGTGTAACTATTCAAATTGATATTAGAATTAAAGCCTGTATCGGAGACAACCACTACACAAAGTTCACATAATGTCAAGTGTTGTACATACATGTAAACCGTATACGAAAATAAAACGCTTAATTGCAAATATTCTATAAAAAAAATGAATTGGGAGATATAACTATACGCTGTAAGATAAGGAATGCATGGCATATCATTGAAATGTGTTACCAATTCAGAAAACTCGCCTAAATCAACCCTTGTAGAACAGTTTTCTAATCGCGTCTAAGTTGGACCCTCAACATTTCCGAAAACGCATACATTTGTTTTAAGAAAGACTACGTATTGCTGACAAAGTACTTGAAACATTAATGAAACATGTATAAATGTGGCTTCAATACTTTTATGAATCATATTACTTTCTATCGCAGCCAACCATATTCCCATAGAAGAAATTAACAATATTCTGCTGACCGAAACAATTTCCATTTTCCAGCAGCCAGTCATATTCCCATTGAAGAAATAAATAACATACTGCTGACGTCTGCTGCACAGAGTGTATTAGAGATGGGATATACACCGACAATCATCAAACAAGCAATCGAAATAATACTTAGAGAAACTGGTAAAGTTATACATTAAACAAACTAAGGCTACTCTTTCATATGTTTGCATCGATTATTAAGGACCTATTTCCCAACACTAAATGATCATTGAAAAGGCACTGAAAGCTTGATTATTAAATGCTAAAATGATATATGACCGATAACTAAGGTATACAATGTGAGGCCCGAGTAACGTTTTCTCTTTAAAACGCATTAGTATTACATTGAACCGTATTTAATTTAGATCAGTTTATCATACTTCAATCTTTACTTTTATGAAGAATTAAAAAATGCAAGTTAACAAGTAAGCTGCAGTAAATACAACACTGTTTGTTGATATTTCAATGTTGTTAGAAGCAAAACACAGCAAAACAATTGTGTGTTGGTTTCATAAAATATAGTATGATAATGGACCTTTGGAAACGGCCGAGCACGACACATACGAAATATAGCAGTCTCGGTTGTATTGGCTGTACTGGTAGAGCCTCATCAACTGAGGCAGAACTGAATACCACCATTTCTCATACATTTGTTTTTATTGTATGTCTAACAATGATTTTTCAGTTACTTAAAGCCAACTATTATTATTAGTGATACTAATGATACTATTCGTAGCCTTTATAAACGTTAGTAGACATTATTATTCCATTTGAGCACTGTTACATACTTACAGGACGGTCTGGAATCTCATCTACCAACATTATGGCAAAGGTACTCGAACTCGAAGATAAAGCAACTGCCTTAGCTCTTGCAAATGAACTTGGTCAGTTAGCTATTAATACTCAAGGAATTACTGCCACCAACTCACAACATGTAGCAAGACAAACAACGTCAACAACACAAAATGAAGCAGGACAGTCAACCTCAACAACACTGCGTTCACAGTGTGAAGCAAGGCCAACAGTAGAGAGTCCACGGACTAATCAACAAAGCAAGGGTACAACCTCGCAAGCTAACCAAGGACAAATTAAAAAGTCTACAAACAACCCAGCTGCACAAGTTACACGTAATCCAGTATCTAATATAGAAAGAGACCCACTATCTAATAAAGGTAGCTATATTTGTTCATACCATGGTATAATTATAATAATTATGAAATCCGTATATGTGTGTAAGGCAAATAGTTTCGCAGTTTTGGCATGTAAACAAATGTAATATATTTTTCAACACAATGGAAGAACCCCATACATACAGGGCATCTATCATGTCAGGCCTCTCAACATTGCCGTCAATTTTAAACTGTTAGACATTTGTTTTGGTCACGTTTGAATTGTTGCATTGAATTGTCTAAAATGTATGTTTTAGTTTTTAAATTATATTTCATTGATTGTATTTGTGAATGCCACATTAAGAGAGCAGAGAGCGTACTTTATTTTGTAATTTCAATAATGGCATAGGAACGTTTCAAATATTGGGGGAGGGGTGCGGAAGGTGGAGGGGGCAATTGTTTGAAAAGTGTTGACAGGCAAATATCACACACACAAAATCCTGATTTATATCGCATACAATATGATGGAGTCTCAACCCGACCAAAACCAAATCGCATTTGGGGACTAAAACATACAACGTAAAGGATAGAAAGTGCTATTTGTAACATCTTTCCATTTTGTTGTAATTATTCCAGGGGCCTGTGGGAGTTTAAACACAGACCCACACACTCACCTTAGTTCTCCCTAGTAGTTCGCAGATGCTTTAATGAGTATGTGAACAAATTGTTTTTCCCTATTTCAGATAAAAAGCACTCAAGTACACTACAAAAAGACGCAAAGTCAATAAAGGCAGAGAATGATCGCATGTTGGAACAGACAATGTGTAAAGTGTGCATGGACAAGGCGGTATGCATCGTCTTCCTCCCATGTGGACACTTAGTCACGTGTGCAGAGTGTGCCCCTGCCATGAGAAAATGCCCGATATGCAGGATTCTTGTGAAAGGGACTGTAAAAACGTTCATGTCATAAGATATCCAAGCTGGGCTTCTATTGTATTACATTGGTGGCTGGACGTTCTCCACATATACGTCGAGTCGTTACATATAATGATACGGACTATAACACGCGTACTAACGTTATTATAACACGTTTCGATGATCTTCAGAATCGTTGTAATCTTTGACGACAATCGATATCATCATGAATCGTTCGTCGTATATCGTTTAACTGATTACTCTACGATTGACTGATTATACTGTGTTTGATATTTTGAACGAATACGATTCTCATATATTGATTATATTGATACTGATACAATTGTTCAGGTGGCTTCAACCCAGGTAGGAATAAAACTTAACGGCACACCTGGTAACATTGTGCATCAGTATCTGTGATATTATTGAATAGAACACGTTTCACAAACACTGGATCTAGAAAAGATACTAAATGATTAAAATACAATGTGGAAAATTATCATTTTACAGAACTATAAAAATAATTTAAAAAGCACTCTTAGCTAGCATTTACACTGGCTAAAACGGATACTAGAGCGCTTTCGGATTTACGCCTTCTTGATGACTACAAAGACATTTACAAGAAAGTCATTTAATGAAATGACAACAAATCTAGAGAAAACAAGAAACGTGGAAATTCCACGAAAACCAGATTTTCCATAAGCTTTCTACACTGTTTCGTTCCAATATGTATTTTAATATTATAACCTTCTTACACACCAAGTTTCACTTCAATATTCCACTTCTAAATGAGGTTATTGCCTGCCTTGCTTTTCTATTTTTAGTAGCAGAGACATGACCTTGACCCAGTGTTCCCAATGATCATAAGCATACTCATACATTATGATTATAAACGTGTTTCGTGCGGCGACTGTAAAAACATATAAAATGATGATCTGTTATACAACATTCTGTCATTATGGCACTAAACTAATATCTTTAAATGGACATGGCATATCCAATAATAAATCATGACACCCTTATTGAATTTGGCTATGAAAATTAAGCCGAACTCTAAAAGATCTGTACACTGGTATTCCGATAATAAACCATTAGACAAACAGATTTTGTTTTCGCGCGTTGTAAAAAAAACAAGGCCAGGGCGTACTCATTATTATGGACTGTTACCCTATACGACCAGGCTTATTATAAATGCAATATGTATTTATTAAACCTAAATGGTCCTGTATACTTATGTTTACAAGAATAAATAAAAATAAAAATATATACAAATACGTAAACAGATTTTGTTTTTGATATAATTCCGTTTCATTCGTGTTTCTTTTTGTTTTATCAAATAAAGTACCAGCTTTTCTTTGCCTTATTTTAGGACATCATTAAAGGTATTATAACCAAATAGACCACAATAGTCCAAACGAAAAGGAAATAGTTTAAGCGTTGAGTAAACATGGAGATTATCCCTCATTTTCTTAAAAATGTATTTTTTGTCTAAAATAATCAGCTCAGTGGGAAAATACCCCAATGCGTCCAATACAAAATGTTAGTTCCACAGGTGTGGGCATCCGTAATGTGATTGGTACGAGTATATATGGTTCTAGTGTGAATTGCAAGAGTTTGAAATATGAAAAATAAGATAAAACCTCGGGGTTTTGTCTCCTGGACCGGGGTTAGTTGATGGCTGTATCTGACGGTTCATGCCTATTAAGTGTATATATGGTTATAGGGTGGGGATCTCAATGATTTCCAAGGTATGACCCAGGGCTATTTCCCCAGTAGTGTAGACGGACCCCGAGACCTATCCTAGTTGAAATATTTAATGAAGGTCCTATAATACGTGTTCCCAAATACATTAAAGATACTAAACGATTTGATAACGACTAGACATGATATACACTGTTATGTGACAACCGCTCGGGGCAGGATCCTACAACCACAGCATCATCACTCATTCCTTCTTGTTTAGTTTTTCCTAGAACTTTATTCTACTTACTCCTCTCCTTTTTTCTTTTTCTTTCGTTCATCGAAAAATGTATTTGAATATTTTATGTTAATTGTATTGCCATCTTGTTAGCTGTTAATTACAATATTGTTGGGACGGGCCTTTATTAATGTTGGAAGAACTTGTGGCCCAACCCTTTTGCTTGTATATAGAAGAAAAGAAATAAAATATGTTTAAAGTTCCCAATGGCCGACGAACAACACGTCATCCCATTTAGCTATGTTGGCCGATGGCCAGTACAGCTAATCAAAGTACTAAAAGTACTGAGAATGCAAGGTTTGATAGGAAACTTAAAGACTGTATGAATATGTACACGATTGCTGGACATTTAAAATGTAAATGTCCATAGATTTGACATAGTTTTAGCCAAATTGGCGATCTTGGGAGACCTACAAAAATATTAGAGGGTCGATCCATTCCAAAACATAATATTGTGATCAGTTGTCATTAAACTGTTTCAAATCTGGACTAGAATATTATTTTATGAAATTGCTGATGGATAGACAGATTTGTGTTGTATGGCCAAGCTGTCACTCAAGATGAACTCCATGTCTAAAGTATGTCATTTACAGAGTGGCGTGTATTAAGTAGTCTTCCGTGAACAAGATGCACAAGAGGGCCTGCCTGTATCACTCTACTGGCTTGAATAGTCTAAGGCCTACTGGAAAACATTTTTTAAAAAACCAAAGGCCAGATAACTCTGATGTGTCTAGTCTGATGCAACTGATTTTGAACTTGTCCAAGTTCAGTCGCGTAACCTAGAAAACGCCTTCTGCTGCAGGGACAAATAACTTAACAAGAGCCACTACCCGTTGATTCAACTTCCCTATGTCTGTCCCGCACATTGGGAATAAACTTTACTGTAGTATGTACTAAAAATAAATTACAAATTTATAGGTGGAAGAAAGTATTGTATTGACTAAATACAAGGGTTAAAGTTGCCATAATTTTGATAAAAAATACACAACCAGAACCTAGCTGGACGAAGTAGGTTAAAATGCCACAGACATTGTACTCCGTATTTTGTACTATGAAAAGATAACTCTAACAGTTAAACTCAATGATTCATCACGATTTTATCTCCCTTACCGCTGTTCGTTGGCATGACGGAAGAAGATAATTGAAAAATGTATTACCAAAAATACACATGTATTAACACTAAAAAAAAGAAAATCAAGTTGGAATTACAAATTAATATAGCTGGAATCTACAAATACAACGCTTGGTTGGAATTATAGAGATGTGAAATAAAGAGGTCATTTTACAGTGTTGAGTACAATATGATCCCAACATACCTATGAATAAAATATATGTATACCCAGCAGACATAACCCATATTTGGATTCGGCTTCGCCTCAACCAAATTGGGTTATGTCTGCTTGTTACTCGTCCAAAAGAATTCAGTATTGTACTCAACACTGTAAAATAACCTCATAGTGATCAAATGTTCATGTATATGTATAAAAAAAAAGGAAAGCAAATCACAAAATGTCCTTCTTGGCTGTGTTTGACTTCTATTCCAAGAGGTTGGAGCTTGTTCAGTAGGATGAGAACTATGTGTAACCACAAACCCGACAGTGAGCATTCCAAGAAGTGTCGAGCCCTGAATCGGGCATAATACTGTTCCACTGTTACATTTAGTCCCATTTACATTTCAAGGTGTCTTGAGATTTTATATTAAAATGTTCATGTAGTAAATGTTTATGACCATGTCAGAATCTCTCTTTTTTGTCCACTTTGGCTGATAGAAACTAAATGGTGATAAATACTATATACTCTCGTTTTATATATTATAGTTAGTATTAAGGATAGTGCAGTATCTATCAGTTATATACTATTATATAGCATTTAATGATAAGTGGACATTGAATACAGGCATGTTGTGCCCTAGACGAAAATATAGTGCTTACTACACCATTACACCCCTTGTTTACATTGCTTCCCAATACATATGCAGGAAAAATGTTAACCCTCATCACTATTCATCACACAAAAAAATGCATTAATATCAATATATGCTTTCCCCTCTCAGAGAACTAATCGGAGAGTCTCTGCCCTTAATTATGTGCACATAAAAAACGCACCTCTTCACTATATGCATCTAAAAAGGTTTCCCCATCACTAAATCATGAACGTAGAATGCATGGATATTACTTCCACCTTCTCAGAAGTACCGGTAGTCAGAAAGCTTAGATATAAGTCCTTCCTTACGTGCGCAAAAAAAAATGCATCCCCATCACTATATGCATAAACAAATACACCACTTCACCATAATATTGATCAGACTACACCAATTACCAACCAATCAGCGGGCAGGGAAAAAGGTCCATGATAAATTCTGAGCTATTACACAGAATCTCTTAATTTTGATTAAAAGGTAAACAAACCAAAAAAAATCTTGCTAAAAAATTAAAATTCAACTTTTGAAGAGTACTTACAAAGGTTAAATCAAACATTTGTGCAATGTGTTCATAAAGTGTGGCATAGTTAAAAAAAGGAAGTATATTTTAAATGTTCAAGTTTCTACATGCAAGTAGGTGGGTCAGAACCATCCGACCCAACCAGTTTTTTCAAAACATACTCGACGTATTACGCTTCTGTATGTTTTTTTTTGATAAAACTAAGATAGGTCTTTCAAAAAAAGTAATAAAAAATATAGCTTCCTATATTAGGGAACTCGGTACAGAGCTTAGTGTTATAAGATAGGCCTATGGAAAATGAATTGGTGTAGTATGACCTAAAATACATGACATTACTTAAGCGAAGTAACTATGGTTTGCAGTTTGTCCTTATTTATTGTAGGTGTCTCCCTTTTCCGTTTTCTTTCAGAATCTCATTCGCTGCCGGAACGGCAGCGACTCTTATATTGTTTTAGTAATTGCACATGGTAAGGTAGTAATGAATAGTTTCTTTGAGTTTTTTTTCACTTTGAAAACGCAGTCTTATAATTACATATGGTAGCAATGAACAGTTTATCTGTGTTGTAATGCACGCTAACGCAAAAGCATCCCATACATGCGAGTACTTGTATTTCTGTGCTGATGTGTACTTTAGCACGTCGTGCTACAAAGATGAATATGTAATCAATTTGTAAGGCATGTCAAGGATTCGCTCACCTTGATTCAAAATGTTTGGTAGCACAAATTGGGAAGAATATTTCTGGTAAAAAAACGGTCATGTCGTGTTTACGTCTCCGTGACAACTCTTTTTTTGAATCTTGTTAAACACCCGTGACTTGGTCTGTTATTATGTTAAACTTTGTTCCCAGTTCCTACCCAGAAATAATGCTATTTCTCCCGGCAGCTATATTACGCTTGCGTAAAACATTGCTTGTATTCATTTTAGGATGGTTTTCGTAACTGCACATGGTAAGGTAGCAATGAACAGTTTCTTTGAGTTTTTCGCTTTGATAACTCAATTTTATAATTACACATGGTAGCAGTGAACAGTTTATTTGTATTGTGATGCACACGATAATGCACACACATCCCATACATGTGAACAATATTGTATCTCTGTGTTGATGTGTAATTCTAGCAAGTCGTGCTACAAAGGTGAATAAGTAATCATTATGTAACGCTTGTCAAGAATTTTACCAGTTCGAAGCGAGGTCGTCCACCTTGATTCAAAATGTTTGGTAGGAAGATTGATTGGAAAGAAAGAGTCCGGTAAGAAAATGGTCGTGGCATGATTTCGTCTTCGTGACATTTTTAAAAAAAAAATCAATATTGTTTTAACACATGTGGCTTGATTATGTTAATCTTCGTTCCCAGTTCCTACCCAGATATAATGCTATTTTCTCTCGGCAGCTATTTTACGCTTGCGTAAAACCTTGCTTGTTCGCTACTCTTATATGGTTTTCAAAATTGCACATGGTAAGTATCAATGAACAGTCTCTTTGAGTTTTTCGCTTTGATAACGCAATCTTATAATTACACATGGTAGCAGTGAACAGTTTATTTGTGTTGTGATGCACACGCTAATGCACACGCATCCCTTACATGTGAACAATATTGTATCTCTTTTCTGATTTGTATTTCTAGTATGTCGTGCTACAAAGGTGAATATGTAATTATTATGTAATGCATGTCAAGAATTTTACCAGAACGAAGAGAGGTCGTACCGCCTTGATTCAAAAAGTTTGGTAGGAAGAACTGATGGCAAAAAATCGGAAGAATGTGTCTGGTAAGAAAAAACGGTCGCGGCATGTTTACGTCTTCGTGACAACAATTTTTTTTTAATATTGTTTTAACACACGTGACTTGATCTGATATTATGTTAAACTTTGTTCCCAGTTCCTACCCAGATAATGCAGATATAATGTTGTTTTCTCTCGGCAGCTATTTTACGCTTTGCGTAAATCCTTGCTTGTTTATAGATAAGTATCTGTTATTAAAACATCTTAAAGTTACTGTTCATTGCTTACAAGAACATAGTAAATGTTAGATTCTTAGACTTGAACATATTGATGAATACCAGTCGTGTGTTACAACAATGATTTGTGGTCAAAATTGATTTCTGAATTACTCCAGGAAGAATGACAAGATGGTGACAACACCCGACGTGGAGACATGGAATCTCGCCATAGGTGGTATCGACAACAGAAGAATAATCGAAAGTCTGACTATGTAAAAACAATAAATGATCATACATACCAAATTCCTTCATGAGGCATTTACACTGAATTTGAACAGTGCTTCTGATGTTGTACATATTAAACTAAATGTCAGAGGAAAGAAAATAAATTAAATAAAATTCAAACTTACTTTCTGTTGCTTTCTCTTCATTAAAATACCAGTAACAAGCAAAATGCTGTATACGTGTGTACACTTCCCTTCAACAACAACAACAACAACAACAACAAAAACAAAAACAACAACAACAGACAGACAAAAGACAAACAGACGTAATTGTATATTAAACAAACTAAAAACAAACACGAACATAATTGTATATTACAGGCACGAGATGAAAGTGCAATTAGAATAGAACTTCCAGTTTAGTATGTTTACACTTTTAACAAGTCAGTGTTGGTGTTGAATAATAAAGACAAACTTCAATATAAAGATGTGAACTGATCAAAGCACATATTTCCTTGATTATGCTTTATAAATTCACATATGTATCAAGTTTGCTGTTGGCTTGGCTATCAAATTATATTTTAAGTCGTACTCAGCGAGTAAGGGTCGGTGCAACATCATCTGAGACTAAATATTTGAAGGCTGTGGTACCTCAAGGATCGGTTTTGGGTCCTCTTCTTTTCTAAATCTATATAAATTATATTGCTGAAAATATGCTAAGCATTACTCGCCTCTTTGCAGACGATAGCTCTCTCTCAATATCCACATCCAGTATTGATGATATGGAGGGTATTTTAAATCATGATCTACATATTATAGCTCAGTGGTCGAAACAGTGGCTTGTTCAATTTAATCCTAATAAAACTGAAGTATTATTTTTCTCCCTTAATCACACTGATCGCCGTCCACAACTATTTTTAAATGACGTTCAATTCCCATTGGTTGATACGCACAAGCATTTGGGTTTAATTCTTAGTTCAGATGGTAAATGGCACGAACACATTAACAGTATTGTAACATCTGCCACAAAAATTATTGGCCTAATGCGTCCTCTAAAATTCAAACTGAAATGCAAAACACTAAATCAAATTTACTTATCATACATGCGCCCTATCCTAGAATATGCATCTATTGTATGGGATGGTTGTTCTGTTTACGATAGAGAAAGACTCGAAAAAGTTCAATATGAGGCTGCTCGCATCGTGACTGGGACTAACGCGATCAGTATCCATCAATAACTTACTCACTGAAATTGGATGGTTATCATTATCAGATAGACGAAAAATGCAAAAACTTACTATGGTTTATAAAGTAAATAGTGGGATAATGCCATCGCATGTTACCAATCTATTTCTTCCATTTGTTCAAGAAAACAACCCATATAACCTTAGAAATGGTAATAACTACGAGACTATAGCAAGACAAACGGAAATATTTTCTAAATGATTTATTCCATCCGCTATTACTATGTGGAACGATCTATCACCCGAAATCAGAAACTCCGAATCGCTTTCTATTTTTAAACGAAAACTTCTAAGATCTGTATTCGTTAGTCCTAAAGTTCCTATTTACCTGCTTTATGGCTTGCTGTTCTACATGGACGAATTCGCAATTCATGCAGCAATCTTAACAACGACCTTTATATAAATCACCTAAGACTATCACCAAGTTGCGATTGTGGGTATGAAACAGAAGATGCCGAGCATTTCATTTTTAAGTGTAATAGATTTCAAAACCAACGACATGTCCTGTTTCAATCTACTCGTCGCTTTCATCCGTTAAACTTGAACACTTTGCTTTTTGGTGGGGGACACATATCCGACGCGGAAAACGAATTGATTTTTAATGCCGTTCAGATCTACATTAGTGAGACCAAACGTTTCAAAAACTAAACACTCTAACAAATCATTTTCAAATGTAAATACTGTCCTGACTCACTGTATTGGCAACTTGTGCACTTCCTCATCTTCTTCCTTCATAACTTTCATACAGCTTACTCCTTTCCTCTTCTTACTCCATTTCTCTCCAACCTAATTATATTTCACAACAACGAACAAAACCTATATCAGCAAATATATATTTATTACTAGTTTGTTTATAATTCTTTGTAAAAGCTAATATGTAACTATTTAGCCATGTACATTTCTGTAACACATTGTATTGGGAAGGGCCGTAACTAATGTTGATAGAACTTGTGGCCCGACCCATTTGCTTTTTTATATGGCAATAAAATATGTTTAAATAAAGTTTGTATTTGTTATTCAATGGCCGCGGTGACTAGATACAGGTGTTAAACATAAATAATATTATATTTAAAAAAAAAAATTTGTAAACATAATCAAGAATACTGGAAATCTATACTAGGTCTATTTTAATATGCAATTTCAATAGCTGTTCATGTGCATGTTTTGAGTCCATCAATTTACGACGAAGACGAAGACGACGACGAAGAAGAAGAAGAAGAAGAATGATTTAATACCAGCTACATCTTGAAGTGTAGAAGGCACTACCCACACAAAATTATTTTATGATGAATCGCTTCAAAATCGCTTCCGGATCGCTTCAAAACCGTGAATCTGCGGTTTGTTAAAGCGATCCAAATGCGATCCATTAAACGGATCGCATTTGGATCGCATTTTGCATGATCGCAAACATGGTCCGAGTTAAGGATCGTGATCCTAAAGCGTTTCATTAACGATTTGTGAGCGATCCAAAAGAAACTGGTTTATAACCATGCGATCCTGAAGCGATCCTTTAAAACATTGTCATTTACAAAGCGGTTTGCTAGCGGTCCATTCAAACATAACTACTTTTAATAACGATTCAAAAGCGATCCATTAAAACTGAACATTTACAAAATGGTTTGTTAGCGATCCATTAAAACTTTGCCATTATTGAGCATGATCCAAAAGCGATCCATTATAACTGAACATTTACAAACCGGTTTGTTAGCGATTTATTAAAAGTTTGCCATTATTTGGCATGATTCAGAAGAAAATATAATTCATATTAACAAAATTAATGTTCATTGTAATAAAGCCCTTTAACCGAAATTACCACCCAATTTTTCTGGTTTGTAAGGGAACTTCGTGTTTGGAAGATGGTTGGTTGATCGAATGGTGTTTTAGTAATGTTCATCACCTTTTAGGCTATATATGATGGTAGATGTATTTTTTGGTGGTGAAGACAGACCACCCAATATTTCCTGGGTAGAACCAGTACTGTATACCACCTGCACTCCGTAACAATCAACATTTTCTCACTTAGAAGTCCCAATGGGATTTGAACCCGCAAGACTTGAAGTGGTGAGAGGAGAGGTTTTAAACGCAGGGTCTTTACCATCCTGGTCAATGAAGCGTTTTATATGGAAGAACACGAGATCTGAATAAAATGTTGCTGAACAAATTGATTAATAATGGAGCATCACATTACTTGGGACTTGAAAGGGTAACATGGAATGTCAAGGCAGCAAGGCGCAGCGCCATGCTAAGACGGTCTAGGCAAAACATTGATTAGACCAAGTCTATATTCTTACTTGCCAAAAGAAACCCAATGACATCAGGTCCGTGATGAGTAATCGGTTGCCAATATAACCATGTGTCTTAATTGCTCAATGGTAACTTTGCTGGTATTAAAGACACTAGCACAAGATACTCATGAGTTTGATTCCCGGTCAGGGCATGCTTTTTTTCTCCATATGTTGTGCTAACATTTTAAAAAAGTTTAACAAGCTGGTAGTAGATTGGATTGTTTAATTCTTTATCTATAATTTGATATTTTTTAAAGTATTGAATTGGGGTTTTAAGGCGCATCAACACATGAAAAGGTTTTTAAAGTAGCTATCCCGCCAACAACAGCATTTTTTTACAACATTTGTGTACCGTTTTTAAACTTACTTACCTCAAGGTATAATATTACATTATAATTTACATATTTTGAGAATCCACTGAACTCTATAGACACAATAGCTTTAACCAGTCACGCAAACTACCAAAATTGGAGCGTCAAATTGAGAGTTACCAACTCATAATTTTAAGAACCCGTGAAAAATCTCTACTTTTAATCGGCACATTATCGTAGTGTAATTTTGCCGTTATTTGGTGGGTTAGTTTCTTTAACATTGCATTAGACAACATTGTGTTGTGTTATTGGAGTTGCAGAAGCCAAGTTTGAGTTTGATCAAAATGTACCAAACTAATTATTAAGAGTCATTGAAGGTTGAGACCAGTTGATCTCAAATAAGTCTTACTTAAAATGGTTTTGCTAAGCACTGTTTTTTCATTCCATTTACATTTAAATCTATCTTCACTTTTCTATGAAAACATACTTGGTTTATCTTTATGAATGGTGCAATCCATGACACAGAAAGATTATGAATCAAGTAAGACCTGAACATTTTGCATTCCTTTGTCCCTTTTTCCAGTTGATCTAAAATAAGTCTTACTTAAAATGGTTTTGCTAAGCACTGTTTTTTCATTCCATGTACATTAAAATCTATCTTCACTCTTCTATGATAACATACTTGGTTTATCTTTATGAATGTTGCAATCCAGGACACAGAAAGATTATGAATCAAGTTAGACTGGAACATTTTGCATTCCTTTGTCCCTTTTTGTTAAATTTACACGAATCACTTGGAATCACAAGGTAAAAATAATTTGTCTAAATAATAAGCATGCTAATTAATCTTTCTCAGTGCAATTCCGAATCCGAACATACAACACAATTCCTTCCTTCCACAGCCACATCTTCTGAATTCCTTCAAAAGTCATATCTTCATTGTTTCCACAGTCACAACGTCATTGTTTCCACAGTCATAGAAGTAACTGGTTCTTTAAACACTGGTCTGTACTGGAACAAACAGCTCCTGTCTGCAATAAAGTTTATTAATATATATATATAATATAATATATAATTTGGCCGAGAAACAAAATATTAAAGAAACCAAACCAAATAATGCTGAAATTACACTACAAAACCGTTTATCAAAACTCTATCCATGTGTTCAGGTCATATAATAATGACATATGCCTATTAAAAGTGTAGTTTTCTTCACGTTTTCTTAAATGCCTGCACGTGAGGTATTTAAGGTTTAGCCTATTGACATACAGCGGTTTTTATTCAGGCATTGCGTGATGTCGACAGAAATCTCGCCGGAAAAGTGTGTATGGGGTCGGTACACGCCTGGTTCTATCTATCTGTCAAGGCATTGAAATCATAGCTCTATGGTATGTACACAATTGTGTGGCATTCGTGGTTCAGTGGTAGAATGACGAACGTGAGATCGGGGTCCGCGGTTTGATTCTCCTCCGCACCATGTTCGTTGTGTCCTAGAGAAAGACACTTTACCCACATTGCTTAGTACTTGTTCTACCCAGTAAATCTGCACATAATACCCGAAAGGGGGTGATGCAGTATTAATACATAGATAGATAGATAGACATACTACCATATGATAAGAGCCATGATTCTCACGTCTACATATTCATAACTTTTAAATGACATCATCAAAATAAATTGACCAATCAGTGATCAATAAAATAAAACACCTCCACATTCTGGTAGGGGGTAAACTCGGTGTTTATCGTTGGTGCTCAACTGACTTTAGCCCTTTATAAAACTAGTTTATAGTGATAATTATATTAAAAGCTTCATTTTTTGTGTACATCTATGTATCTTCTTTTGGTGTTGTCTGATTTTAAAACACCAATATGGATACATTTAATTTAAATCGTGGTCTAATGTTTTCAGTTTTCATATAGATCTTGAGGATAAAGTCCGAGTAAACCCCTTTATTTTCACCTACTGAATATCTCAACCTACCGGAAGTTGACCAGATGTGAAAGTTATGAATAGGCATGTATTAAAGTTTGAAGAAACTCACCTTAAAATAGTTTGATGTGGTGCTTTCCAGTCAACCACTGAGATTCATGAGTCAGATGACTATAAACCAGGCCACCAATGCTGCTTGCTGGAGGGGATGAAACTTGTTGTTAATCTCTTTGTGATTTTTCTTGACTTTACAACCAAGACTGAAAATAAATCAATACTGAATCTCTATTGTCTAAATGTTAAATGGTATTTCCCTATCAACTGTTATTTTTAACTTGAAATGTGTATGTTTTTATTATTTTCCCTTTAAATATTCGATTTAGATACATGTAACTTCGACAAATGAAAAAACACTACTCGTACGAATTGTCTTGAGTACGATTTGAATATCATGAAAGTATAAGTACTGAGAGAGTTCTGGGGTAAATATTCAAATCCTACTTGCATTCTAATTAAAACAAAAGATACAAATACAGGTATGACTTACCACGACGTACTATATGCTTTCTTGGCGTCGCATTGATAATGTTGTAAAGTGTCTGTACATACTTACCAAGTATTGGTTCCGGAACGGAGTACTTTGGCAAGTAGAATTTACAGACGTCTTTACAGGTTGGTGTGTGAGCTCGAACTGGCTTCTAGCGGGTGAATGGTGACGTCACCCGCTTCGGCGCAGGCGCAATGGATTAGACTGGATCGCAGGTGTCGATCCACCAGTGGTAGAAATACAACACTCCTGTCACTTTTAAAAAGGGCAAAGCCCCCAATGCCTGCTGGTCCCCCGACACCGTCAGCAATGGCTCACTCTTACCAAGAGTGTACACTCCGTGTACCAGTGGCGGTACAATCCAGACTTCATATAAATCATTAGCCTGAAGATTGTAATAAGGAAGATTTACAATACCCACTATAGTATGGGTTTAGAGTAAGGTCGCGAGTTACCAACAGACGTTGAATTATAAAGTATTACTAAAAAAGTTAAAGTTATGTTAAAATATTCACACCTCTCAACGATGGAGTTGTGAAAGTAAAAGTTACTTATATACAAAAAACTTTCACACATCTCAATAGAGTCCTGTGATTATTTACATTACAAGTGATGAAGTTGCAAAGGTGCAAGTTATATATAAAAGAGGTTCACACATCTCAACAGAGTACTGTGACTAGTTTTAATAGTGCTCCGGTTTCTATTAGGCAAGATGTCGTCGTCGGCAATGGTGTGAGAGTCTTCGATGAACCTCAGATTTTGACACCAAATGAAAGTAGTCAAGAGAGGATAATAATAGATCAATAAGAAGAGTACAACTATCCCAGGTGAAGGTCGAACCTGTGTCTGAAGAAGCTCACACGTCTAAGCATTTACCAGGGGAAATGGATGTACCTGAGCATTTAGAGAGCCTATTTTATACAGCCAGCAAAGGACGGAGCCTTGACGAACAGTTAGCTTTAGCAAACCTGCTAAAGAGGTTTCAAAACTCATTCTCAAAAGGTGATTGGGACATTGGTCAAACGGACATTGCAGAACACTCAATAAATAGGTGACGCGTTTCCAGTTAAACAGCCACCAAGAAGGGTCCCTATGGCATACGCCTCAGAAGAGAAGAAGGCTATAGAAGATTTGTTAGAAAAAGGGGGTAATTCGAAAAAGTACGTCCCCTTGGGCGTCGCCCATTGTCCTGGTCTGCATAAAGTCTGGGGCAGTAAGACCATGCGTTGATTATAGATCGGTCAATTAATTATGGCTCCCCCACACAAAGTGTGGTAGGGGAGCTATATTGATTTTGTGCTTTCTGTCTGTCTGTCTGTTTCTCTGTCTGTCTGTAGGTCTGTGTCACAAATGATGTCCGATCAATAACTAGAGAATGGTTGGACCTAGGGTCCTCAAACTTTTAAGAATGGTTGGTCATGACAAGTAGATGACCCCTATTGATTTTGGGGTCACTAGGTCAAAGGTCAAGGTTGCGGTGACATTGACTATCAAAACGATGTCCGATCAATAACTAGAGAATGGTTGGACATAGGGTCCTCAATCTTGGAAGGATGGTTAGTCATGACAAGTAGATGACCCCTATTGATTTTGGGGTCACTAGGTCAAAGGTCAAGGTTGCGGTGACATTGACTATGAAAACGATGTCCGATCCATAACTAGAGAATGGTTGGACCTAGGGTCCTCAAACTTGGAAGGATGGTTGGTCATGACAAGTAGATGACCCCTATTGATTTTGGGGTCACTAGGTCAAAGGTCAAGGTTGCGGTGACATTGACTATGAAAACGATGTCCGATCAATAACTAGAGAATGGTTGAACCTAAGGTCCTCAAACTTGGAAGGATGGTTGGTCATGACAAGCAGATGACCCCTATTTATTTTGGGGTCACTAGGTCAAAGGTCAAGGTTGCGGTGACATTGACTATCAAAACGATGTTCGATCAATAACTAGAGAATGGTTGGACCTATGGTCCTCAAACTTGGAAGGATGGTTGGTCATGACCAGTAGATGACCCCTATTGATTGTTTTTTTGTTTAATTTTTTTAATTTTTTTTTTTAAATATGTTTTTAATTTTTTTTTTTTTTTTTTTTAAATATGTTTTTTATTGATTTTTTTTTTGTTTTTTTAATTTTTTATTTATTTTTTTATTTTTGCATAAAATGTTTTATGGTCGGCCCCTTAAAACAATAGGAACCACACATATTTTTATGTGGCCTTACTGATACAGATAGTAGATACAGTCACAGGGATATTGAATATCAAAACGATCTCAGATCAATAGAGGACGGCTGGACCTAGAGTCGTCAATTATGCCTGTTCGGGCTAGTGTGGGAGCCATACGTTTTTGTCCCATGGACAATAACAATTTCTAGTTGGTAAAGCCGGACGGATTCCCGATGCCGCGGATTCAAGATTGTTTGGACGCTGTTTCGGGAGCTACTCTCTTTTCAAAATGTGATCTAACAAGTGGCTATTTTCAAATTCCCCTTAAGCATGAAGATATACCGAAAAGTGCTTTTCTATGCAAGTACGGACACTATGAAATGACGAGATTGCCATTTGGTCTAAACAACGCAGCCAGCACATTTCAGCGAACAATGGAGCTTGTGTTACAAGGCCTTCAATGGGAAACATGCCTCATATACATAGACGATGTAATAGTGTACGGCTCCAATTTCGATGAACACCTAACAAGGGTAGAGCAGGTATTGCAGAGATTAGAAAGCGCTGGTTTAAAACTTAATCCAGGAAAATGTGAACTGTTACAAGAAGAGGTAGCGTTTCTGGGTCACATAGTTTCAGGGAACGAGGTGAAACCCAATCTCACAAATGTGGCAAAGATACTTTCTTGGCCACGGCCACAGACGGCAAAACAGGTCAAACAGTTTGTAGCTCTTGGCTCTTACTACAGAAGATTCATTAAGAATTATGCACAAAAAGCAAGGGCAATGGTGGATTTATCTGCTTACCAAGAAAGGGAAAGCGTTTATTTGGTCAGATGCATGTGAGATGGCGTTTTCAAGTATTAAAGAGGCGTTGGTGAGTCCAGAGATTATGGGCTACCCTAAGAATGATGGGGGAATATTTATACTAGATGTTGACGCCTGCGATTTAGGTATTGGTGCGGTACTTATGCAGATACAGGAAGATAGGGAAAGAGTAAAAGCAAATTACTGTATTACTGAGAAGGAACTATTAGCAGTGAGATATTCTGTGGAATACTACAGGCAATACCTCCTAGGTAGAAGGTTCAAGGTCAGAAGTGACCACCAAGCTCTGGTCTGGCTGTTTAAACTCAAGGAACCAAGAGGGAAAATAGCGCGGTGGATTGAAGTATTATCGCAATATAATTTTTTGATTGAATACCACCCAGGGGTCAAGCAAGGTCACTGTGATGCTTTATCTAGATGTGAAAACCCTAAGGATTGTGATTGTGCAGACGTAGATATGAGTGAATCACTGAAGTGTGGTCCTTGCAAAAAGTGCCACAAGAGAGCAGACGATATGATGTGGATGTGGTCAAGAACAGAAGGGTGTGAAATAACTAGTAAAAAGAGTCCAGAAATACAAAGTACTGGGTCGGTTGATGGAGTTGAAATAAACAGTGAGTGCATTGGAAACTTAAAACCGGGAGTGCGGTTAGAAGTGAAAAGTGTCAAAGTCAGTGATGAAATACCCTGTACGGGTAGTGGCGTGATGCCACTCATGGAGGCTGCAAAACAAGTCGATGATGCAGATATTAAACTTAGAGCGGTTCAGTTAGAAGATCCCGAGATAGCGCCAATTTTGCGGGCGAAAGAAGCGGGACAGAGACCGTCTAGTCGAGATATGGTAACTTCAAGTCCAGCGAGCAGGCACTACTAGGTTCTGTTGGAAGTGTTAACAGTTGTCGATGGTGTTCTTCGAAAAACGTTTAGAAAACAAAATGGAACTGGAGAATACAGACAGAGCATAATACCGAGAATTAAAAGGAAAGACGTATTGTATCAGATGCACGATACATTGCTTTCTGGACATATGGGTTCAAAGAAAACAAAACAGAAGTTATTGCAGAGGTATTACTGGTACAACCTAAAGGAAGATGTGAACCTCTATGTGAAACAATGTGACATCTGCGCGGCAGATAAGAAGCCAACAAAGACTCCAAGAGCCCCAATGGGAACATTAGGTACAGGAGCCCCCTGGGATATCTTAGATACAGACTACCTTGGACCTCTTCCACTAACACCTAGAGGCAATAGATACATTTTGGTATTGACGGACCATTTCTCTAAGTATGTAGAAATTATTCCTACCCCAGACCAGACTGCAGAAGTATGCGAATTCAAGATTCTAAACGAATTTGTAGCAAGATTGGGTTGTCCTCTTAGTATACACAGCGATCAAGGGAGGAATTATGAAAGCAGGGTGTTTAAAGAACTGTGCCGAATGCCAATCAGAAAGGTTCAACCGAACCCTAGTTAGAATGATTAAGGCGTATCTCTGCGGGGAACAGGAAAACTGGGATTTAAATCTGGGTTGTTTAGCAGGTGCATATAGGGCCACTCCCAGTGAAAAAACAAACCTCAGCCCTAACATGTTAACATTAGGACGTGAAGTTAGACTGCCCGCTGAATTAGTGTATGGGAGTTCGACTGCCAACAAAGAAGAAATAACTTCCTATGGAGAGTATGTTGACGTTCTGAGAGAAAAGATGCAACATGCCCATGAGGTAGCCAGGAAACACTTGAATAATTCAGCGAGACGAATTAAGGAACTGTACGACACACAACTAGCGGTTGACATTTATAATGTTGGCGATGCGTTGTGGTGCCTTGCGGAAAACAGGAAAGTAGGAGTGACACACAAACTAGAGTGTACATATGCTGGGCCCTATTTAGTGAAGAGGAAGATGTCAGAGGTCAACTTCATTTTACAGTTAGACAACAGGGGCAAGGAGAAGGTCGTTCACCATAATAAGTTGAAGCCGTACGAGGGACCCCACACGCCGCGCTGGATCAAGACAGCAAAACGGTTTCTGGTGCAAAGCGGAACATGTTAACCGCTCTTTGTTTTGACCAGTGATGATAATTCTCAGATTTAAACTGACAAAGTTTGTTGTTTTTGGGGGGTTGTTTTTGATTTTAAGGGGGCGAGCTTTTATTGTATTGCTCATTATAAATAAACTAACTGATGATAGCGGTTTTACGATTTCACATAGTTAGTTTTTTTTTTTAAAACACGTTAATAACCGCCGGTATGTTATAACGGTATACTTTTAGAACGGCAATTTATGAAGAGGACACGACGATACGAAGCGTAAAACATACATAAGGGATGATGTGTCGGAGGCAGATAGTATATTTTACGTCACTCATGACTGCTATTTAATTTCAAGAAGCATGAATCGCTTTAGTGCAACGCATCAACGAGGACGAGCCTATAGGTGTAGACACTGCCATCGGAAGGGAAAGACTGAAATTAATACGAAACAGAGGCTGGAAGAGCATGTGTACAAGTATCACGTTCCATATGATAAACAGCCATACTGGTGTCGGTTATGTTTGTTCAGATGTCGCATCAAGACGGGCCTATATGATCACGTTGAGACTTTTCCAAGACACCAAAGCGTCATGCGAGAAAAGGGCGTCACCCATTCCAGACCATTCTTGGTATGTAATTTAAATGGTCATCAGTTAAACGGGGAGGATATGGAGCTTTTGACAAAGGACGCCAGCATGCGATACTGGCTACACAAAGAGCTGCCGAGGTCACCTAAGGATATTTGGCGCTAGCTATGGAAGAAGTTTTTCCTGGAGGTTTGAACGAGTCACAGAGTGAAGGAATATATGAGGAAAGGATTGAATGGTTAACTGAGGGTGGAGATGAGGACAAGGTGGGAGAGGAGCATGTTGGTTTAGACGAAGAGGACGGGGAAGAGGTAAAGGAGCTGACAGAACCAGTGGATTTGAGAGTTGTGATACACAGAGAAGAAGCAAATAAAGGATTGGATTTGACGATAGGAAAGGAGGAGATGGTTGCGATTGATGTTACGGAGAGGACTAGTGAGAATGATTGGGCGGAACAAAGCTTGGACTTAAAGATGAAATTTGTCCTAAATCAACAAATCCGTTGTTGATATGTTTTTAATTATTAAATATCATTATAAATACGATGTTTACTATGCTATTGATGTATGTTTAGTGAAAATATGTTTTTAAAGATAAAAACCGAAAAGACGAACAGGCTTCGCTAAAAAATTGAAAAAAAATCAAAGAGGGGAAAACTCTTCCTCGTAAAACAGGAAGTGACGTCATTGGGAACAAAACGAAACCATTTGTACATAGGGAAAGCACGCAAAAACAGTATAGTGTGTGTGAAAATGTCGGAATTAAGCGACTATGATGCTGAGTCAGATGAAATGCCCATGATAAGACGGTTGCACAATGTGCAACCTTACGATTTTGAGCCATAATTCGTGTCTGAGGATGAAAATACCTCGGATTTATCAACCGATGAGGAAGTTGAACGCGGTGCAGGTGCAAATGAAGATCTTGGTCGTGTTGGCATTGTTTTCATCGAAATTCCGACTGTAAGTCACCAGCAATGCTGCAATATCTCGGTACATTTACACTAAGCGCGAAATGCAGTATATTCCAAATGAATGAACATGGTCTAATAGTTGTACATTAATACGAGCGTCAGATTAAGGACTTTATTTTTGCCGAAAAGTATACATTGGAAAAATATATTTAGAGTCTAGTAAGTATAAATGATAAATAAATAAATGAAGCAGCATCTACTTTCTATAGTATTCTATATACCATAAGTCCCCGCCGCCTCCAAACACTCTATAGTGGTGTATGAGATTCGGATTTGCAGTATGACACGCTTTCTCCACGTGCCCCCAGCTAACAATATACCACACACCGACTAATCAACTATTGCGGTGCCCTATTGAAGTACAGCGTAATCAGGGTAAATACGTCAGTATATGACAAAAGCACGCACCATTTAGGGAAACGTAGTTTTATGATATGCCTACATTTCCTGTATATTGCAATGCCGTGAGCGGTGCAATACCGCCGCGGCGAGCCGCGTATTGCACAAGACGGATATATGATGCGTGAGAAACTAGTTCATCGCGCACGAAGAGCGAAAAATACTATGATCTAAATAATAAAGTCAAATGTATTATGAGCACGACATTATGTATTAAGTACATGTAGAGATAAAAAAAAAAGACCTAACAAATCAAATTTTTGATTTGGAATATAAAGTATATATATATGCTTGTAAAGCACTTAGTTTACTTACTGCATGAGGTAAAAGCCGTTACTGTTGTTGTTTTGCCATGCAACATTACTGAACTAATATAATAGCTAGTAACATTATCGATTTTCTGCCTTTCAATAGACATCCATGAAACATTTTGTCAATATTTTCAAATCCAGAGACCGATATATAACTCTATATAAATCTATAACACTATTGGAAAAAAAAAAATACTACAAAATATATATTGAAACAACGACACAGTGTTTATTTCACCGAATTCATTTACATTTATATGCTAAACCTTTTTAGCAAACTTTTGAAAAAGACGGCTACATTATATTAGCGCCGTTCACGTAAGACGCATGCATCTAATTCAACAGCTAAACAATCACGATGTACAGATCTAAGACTATATACCTTTCTACAATTTATCATACACATACCCGAGGAATTGCTAAGTTAACTGAACAAGAACTTCTATCCTACCTCATTTAATAATTTCTTCCTCAACGCCGGTCGAATCCGCAAATAAAACTTGCTCGGAGACGGCGGGGTTAGGCACTTCTCATTTTTGTAAGAAAATATTGTTGGTATCGCTGTTGTTTTTAATCTGCATGGCCGTTTGTCCTCCAAATTCAATGAAAATGAAACCAAAGGATGGACTTCCCTCGAATCCAACTCAAAGTGTTTACTACAAACTCGCGCGTCTTTCGAAGGTTCCCATTTTTTTTGAAGGGACGGGCGATTTTCGTCGACAGCGGTCCACCCACACTTCAAATCTTAATCTATCATTAACATGATTAGGAAAACGAAAGAAACTGATGTTATTAGATTGTCCTTTTTTATGCACACTTTGACACCCAGCTACTGCACACGGCATTTTAACACGTACCATAAAAACGTAATCCTACATAGACAATACTATACAACTCAATGCGACACCGCTAATCGTTTGGTACCAATGACGTCACAGGATCACGTGACACTTACCTGTCTTCAAAAAGGGCGAAACTCGAAGCGTGTGCGCTATGAGATAAAATTGGCTACTGTGAAAAAATGGGACAACCAATAAGTGTAATATTTGAACAGATTGTATATTATATACATATATTTCTGAATAAATGCTCAAAAGACACGCTATATTTCACCTTTAACAGTAAGAAAAGAGGCGATTGTGACGGTTGACAATAAGGAGAAGGCAAGAGGAGCTGAGTGTGTAGAACAGGGATATGAGTTGACAGTAAGAAAAGAGGAGAAGGCAAATGAGGAGGGCATTGAAGCAAAAGATGTTGGCAAGCGCACAGCGGAGGAGGAGGAGGAAGGTAATGGACGGGCTAGTAGAGACAAGAAAAGGGTGAGACACTCACACAAGCGAGATGCGAGTGAGTCGACTTCATGTTAGTCTGAGGCGTCGTCTTCGTCATCATCATCATCTTCGTCATCGTCGTCAGCTGCATCAAGCGTTAGAGTCAAGGGGAACTCAGAACAAAAGTATTGCGATTTGGTGGGAGAGATGATACTGAAAACGGGAGAATTAGTTGGGAGGCACATAGATAAAAACTCGGAAATGATCCAGGCACTGCACCAGATAGTGGAACTTTTACGGGAAGAGGTGAAAGAGCTAAGGGAAGAACATAAGAGAATGTCGGAGGAGCGGAGAACTCAAGCAACGAATAGAGGGGACAACGACAGAGCGAGGACAGACAGGAAAGAAACAGGGGCAAAGAAGGAGATTGTACATGATGTTGAAGCATCAAAGGAGCGGGTACGGAGGAGTTCGGGCAAGGACAGAGATTAAGTGACACAGGAGGCTGGTGCGGGATACGGTGTAGGAGCGAGATTAGGGAAGGAGAACAGGGAGGCAGACATGGATGAAAGGCGTGGTTGGGGAGAGTGTAGAAGGAACAGTTATGGATAGAGGTATTATAGTCCAAGAAGGCACGTGAGTCAGGAACAGCATTTGTACAGGAGGAGAGACTGGTAGGAGTGAGGACTTGTATGTGTATAAATACGGCGGATTGAAAAACATTTTAAATTGCATGAAAAATGACTTTTAGGTATTGTATATTTTTATTAGGGAAGGATTCATATAGTGTTATTCCTTAAGAAGGCAGTTGGAACTTTGCCTCTCTGGGAAGGGGGTATTGCAGTGCCCTGAAACCCCACCCACTCGTTTTGCATTACGATACATATAAACATGCATTTTTATCGAACCATTGTCATGTCATTATAGGAAGGTTTCATTGCACATTATTTGTTATTGTATTACCTATTTAATTCTGATGGAAATACCTCTGTGTCGCATGTGCATTGGATATGATCAGTCATTTTCCGCTTTTATTGGAATCAGAAAGTGATTCGACGTCGGCCATATTTGTTGCACGCGGAGCTGCAGTGTGACGTCACTAGAACGTGACGGCGTTGGAGAGGTTCATTAGGGTTTTTTAAACATTGTATAGTGGCGCCAAATTCAAATAGATTAACTTGTTAAATCTCTTTAATACATTGTTTATTTTAGTAATAACTGCTCTTATGTTATTCTATATATATTGTTATTGCCAGTATAACGTTTTAAATGATATTATTGAAGTAATAAAACTGGATTTAGCTTGTATATTTGTAACTGTCGGATGTGTCGGACGTGTTTGATACCTTTTGTGTACCTCTTTGTTCGAACTGACGGACGCTCTCCAACAGTTTTAGGGTGTAGGATTCTGGGGTATAAAAGCTGGAGTCTCCTACAGTTTCGAGACTCCGCAACTAAAATACTAAAATTCCAAAAGGCATATTGCACTTCATCCTCATAAATCTGGGTAAAATATAAGTTTTTAGATCTATTCTCAAGTTAAATAAGTATATTATAGATTGTTTGGCTATTTTGTATAGCTTTAAAGGTCTTTGTAGCGCTCTTTAATATTTATTAATAAAACGTATTTTATTATTAAATTTGAGATCGACTATTGATAGTACACCACCGACACATCCAAACCTCTTCAATATTGTAGTTTATCTGCGTGTTTAATTCACGGTATTCCGTTATTTCGTGACCGAAACTTTACTTGTAATAGCTCATGAATATTATTAAACATCGTCGTTTAATTATTATCACAGCTAGCTTATTGTTAGGGGTTCACCTTAATAAAAGTATTCAGAACGTTGGCTTTGTTCAGATATATATACCCCTTAGTTATGCAGTGACCAGTTTAACATACTTTACATGCGGAGTCAGTTTTTTTTAATGTTTGTTTTCTTTCTGTGCGTGCTGTAACCTAAGACTGTCTGGACTAAATAAATACGCAACTGATACGCACGTACGCTACTAACCCTAAAGTATCAGCTCGTAACAATATCATACAGTTTGGTTTTTTGAATGTTTGACACTGATTTTTGTCATAGGTGTGTGCCACGTAAGGCTGATCATGAGATTTTCCTTGGTGGAAACCATTATTGCATGGCCTGCGTCAGGAAATAGCATGCTCAAGCAAAGTTTCAAAGCTGTATCTGTTATTATAATAGTTACTGAAAACAGTGCACCTTAACATAAAACTTAACCAAATACGCAGACGCCGATCAAGGGATGACAATAAGTCGTATATTTTTCCAAAAACATACTGGCTAAAAAATGGACCTTTACGGAAAACTTAACCAATATACTAAGTTCAAAAAGGGGCATAACTTTGAAGAAAGCAGCACAGAGTTATGAAACCTGATATGCTGGGTTATGTTATGATTTAGAACTTTCAAAGTTGTAGCTTAAATAGTTACCTAATATATGGACCTATGACATAGCGCCAATTTCAATACAGCAATTTCAATACAACAAAACGATCTTATAGCCAGTCTTCTACCCTCAACATTTTTAATCACGTGCTCCTCCATATGTCACGTGCTCGTCCATATGCAGCATCAAAAATCCAATACAAATATAGGCTGCGCGCTCAAGGCGCTCCGCCAATTAACTTTTGATTGGGTTTGTTTCTATGACGGTCGTGATTTAGATTCCCATGTTACATATAAGATTATGAGCAAAGGATGTTTCATCATTGGGTGAGGAATTAGTAAACATTTTCAGCAAAAAAAGTAAATTAGTATATGTTGTTCTGAATTAAGAGTTAAACGGTGTCATATCCTGTCTCCATTCCGTTGAACCGGCCATAGTGCGTTAAATTAATCAAACAAGTTTAGCGTTTTGCTAGTAGTTTCTAATCTCTTTCATGCGTAATGTATATTGATTCTTGTACGTTATAAACAATGACATAGATGACAGCGTATGACTGTTATTAGTCGCAGCATGTAATAGATATAATTAATCATGATTGCCTCATCGTAATATGTCAAAAACTGGAACACACGCGTTTGCTGACTGATAATACGTCATCATGTGATCATTGTTTTCGATAATGAATCACTTTAATGGTGTAAAAGCATATGTTGTATGTACTCAATTATTAATTTTTATTGGATTGACATTTGACGGGACGGACCGGAGGAGATCTGCAAGAAAAATGGGTGTTAATTCAAATACGTGTAAACCCATCATAATGAGTTTCAGTTGCATTTATTGTTAATATGAAATAGTTTGCTAATTCATTATATAATTCAAGGCTTTTATAATACAAAGTGTGACTTATAACTATACTCCTATACGTACAACTGCTGGCACTATGAACCCCATTGGAATTAATATTTGATGATTTAACAAAAAAAATACAGCGATTGGGTTTCTTTTCCAGTCCAAACATTTTCATCAATAATAATTCAACCAAACTTAATAATTCACTTGCACATTTAATATGATGCACATTATGAGGGTTTTCGCTTGTACTTGTATTACATGTAGTAACAAATAGCTTTTTCTGATCACGTGCAGTCCCGCTAAGCTTTTGCAGCGATGTTTATTAAACTTAAAATAAAAACGGACTTCCGTCGCTTAAAAATTGGACGTGATTAAAGTTTTTCATGAAATCATTTTTCTCTTGAAAAATACCAAAGGGTCGAAATATTGAATACAACTAAAAAATTGAACTTATGAGATATACATTTCATATTTGGATTGTAAACATGTTATTGCTAACAATTAAACTTCGTGTCAAACTAGGCAGAATATATTTATGAAACTAATTCTAAAAAGCACCCGTGCCATACACATATCTGGCGGTGTTTTCCGGTGTTCATGTTGATTTATTAATAAAACATAAATAACCATGTATTGCCAAGTGTCGTTACTGAGCCGCATTTTGGGAAAACGTTTGTATTTACCCTTGTCCGTATTTTAACACTGCAAACTATTGGTCAATATTGAATTCTGTGCTAAAAATTGGCATTCATATAGCTCCCAATACCGTTACTGATAACAATAAAGCAGTTGTCACAAATCGCTAAAACTAAAAAACTCTGTAAAACATATATTCAATTGCTAAGCGGTAAATTTATACAAGTTTGCATCGAAAGAATATGAACGTGGAAATTTGGAGCTTGTTTTCGAATTATGTATATGTTTTATTTGATATATTGTTTCCCATATTTCTTAAATGAATAGTGTTTAAACTAGCAATACAATACATTAAAAAGATAAGAAATATGCAACCGTTTAATGAGTATAAATATAGAGCTGATCTTAGATGCTTGTCTGTTTAATATTGAATTAATTAACGAGTTGGATACAATAGTATGATGACAGACTGTGCCAAGCATCATATCAGTTTTATACGGCGAGTTTATTAAATGTAACTAAATTTTAAATTGGCATGAATTTGAAATTCTCCAAAAATGCCAAACAACGAGCATGTATTAATATATACTGAACCAAACAGCTAACGCACCAGTAGACAATACCTTTAATGTATGAACTTATTATATGCCGACTGGTACCGTTGGAGACAGGTGATTTGAATGGTTTTTTTTTTAATTTACAGTCGTTATTGACAAGATATATGTCTCGTTCAGAATGAAAGTTTCGATTTATTGATTGTTATTATTGAGAAATTAAAGGCATTGTCTACTGGTGCGTTAGCTGTTTGGTTCGGTATAGATGCATATACATATCCCTGTCGCACGATGACGTCGTATTTTTATCTCCGTGTTACATGTATATTGTTACTAGTATAACAGGTCGTTTGTGTCATTAACAAACACATATGTTACCCTGTGGTTTTCCCAATAAACGGTACAGCGCAAATATAAAGTACCATCCAGACTTTATTTTAAACAAACTAAGCAGTATTAATAAGATATATTAATCATGGATACATGAAGGAGGCCGTTGTGGCTTTGGGCATAATGGCCTAGGCCGTGAACATGATGGCCTAGGTGTAGGGGCCATTGTTTCCTCAACGTCATGGCATTGTGTCCGTATAACTTGGGATAAGGAGGGCCCCTCCCCATGCCAACCGTTGTCGATTTCGTAGTATAAAGTATAAAGGTCTCCATCTTGTGACTATTGATGTAAAACTAACATGATCAATGGAACAGTCTTATTCTAGGACCGAGTGTCTAATCGTGTAAAGCCGCGGATCCAACCACACCATACCCCCATTTTGTTAATGAAAACATAAGTTTAACATTACAACTGTGGCCTCCACAACATCATTTTTTTCAAAGTAGACCCCCTCATTTGAAATTACTTCAATAACTGATGTGCAGGTATCTAATACCCACACACCTTTAGTAGTTACACAGTTGGCTTTATAAGTTAGTCACCTCCCTTTGAGAAACATAGACCTCATAAGAACATGGGAACATCCCCATCTAAGTTGGGATAATTAACAATATCAAAATTCAAATCATCGCTCTTGTCACAGATTGTTCTATTTAATTCTTTCATTCTCAATAGAGAAATGTAAATCTACAAAAGAATCGACAATATCAGAAATATTAGCTTTATTGATGTGAAGTTCTTTAGCCTAAGGATAGATAGTGTTTGCCATAGTACAAAAGAAATGGTAGTCAATGTTCATCATGCCATCCAGACACCAAGAGGTGTCATTAAAAGCTTCAATTACATAGGTCTGAGTTTTTGGTGAAATACTCAAGAAGAAATCCCTTTCATAGCAATACAAAACAAATCTGCGACAAGAGGAGCACAGTTAAGGACCCATAGGGATACCAACAAATTGTCTCTAAACGGCAGTTCCATGACTAAAATATTATCTGATTGAAACAAAGTGCTTCACAAATTTCTTGGCAAGTCCACATAGTGTAATTGTCCAAACTGCCTTTAGTAAAAACGCTTTAATATTGTTACAGGCCAGATATGTAGTATTTTCTCTTGCAGAGGTGTTTTCTCCTTCCAGTACACATAACAAAGAATAACATATTAAGGACTGATCTGCCATCCTTACAAAAAACCATTGAGTATGGTCAAGCAAAATGTTTAACCAAATACATATTTTACGCATGCGCAATGTCAACCGTACATTACATGACAGTAATTCAACACTATTGATGTGAACATAATATCAGAATGTATATTGATATTGGAGAAAGTGTGCCCTTTATATCCGAAAAGTTTGGTACAATTTTACAAAGATGTTTCTATTTTTTTTAGGTGAAATAAATTGGTCCATATCATAGATCATTTATCCATCCATATTTGATGTATGGATCTATGCTCTAGATGGATAATGGACTATTAATATGGACCAATTTATTTAAAAACAAAACAACTTTGTGTAAAAGTGTACCAAAGGTATGATATCACAGACGTATAAGTGTTGAAAATAGGGCTACCAACTTGGAACGGTCAGACGCAAAAGAAAGCGGGGTGTTAAATTGGAATATAGTGCACACCCAATCTTAATCTTTACCCAATTTTCAATCCAATAAAAAGGGACGGTGTAAATAAAAATAAATTATCCAGCCTGATTATAATTTCTAGCACTCTAACAAACTAGGCAGCATTAATAGGCAATATAAGTATAACACATAGCTGATCATGTATATATGAATATAAAGAAAAAACATAGAAAGCCACAAAACAAATACATAGTGACTTGATAGAATCTAGAACAACAAGAGAACATACCATTAAGGGTACGACAATATTTGATTTAAGACAAGCATCAAACGCTACCGTCCTACAAGGATTTAGGTAGACGTCATCATAGGGTCCGCAATCTGTCCAGTCATCGTACAATCAAAAAGGAAAACACAAAGGTGAACTGTAAATGGGCCAACAACTAAACATGCAGTGTGTTGCGAAATGATAGACCTCATTTGATAAACGTTTTAACAAGTTTAATAAAGATCTTATGAAAGTGATAATGGACCAAGGAGCTTACGAAGTTTGTATATCACATCACCATAGAAGTCATAGAAGTCAGGTTGTGATAGTCCTTGTAGCATACAAGTTTTTAAATTACGTTCATTTAAAAGCAGATCAGGGTTGCGATAATAAAGCTTTGTAAACGTTTTTTGAAGTTTGTGGTAACTATATCCCTGATGTAGTAGATTCTTAGTATAAATATTACGATTATTAAAGTCCTCAACTCGACTACAAGCTCTAGAAAAACAAATCAGTTGTAACACATATATCCATAAAAAGTCGCTCGGCAAACCTACCAATCTAAGTGGGAATAACTAACAATATCAAAATTAAAATCATCTCTATTGTCAAAGAAATTACTAATAATTTCTCCATTTTCCATAGAGAAATGTAACTCAAGAAAATAAGCGGCAGTATCAGAAATGTTAGCTTTGTTGAGCTGAAGTTCGTCAGGGTAGGTTTTATTAACCATAGTAAAAAGAAAGGAAGATGTCATGCAGATACCGAGATGTGTCATCAAAGGCTTCACTTTGTTTCTTTCGCCCATGTTGTTCTAGTTTAGGGCAAAGCGTTTTGTTTTTAAATTTGGGACCATACGCCGATGGCCATGGAATGCTGTGAAAATACCTCAATGAAGGTTCAATGTTTACCGTCATATTTATACCATCTTCAGGATGGCTCACATTTATGTACTATTGACATTTTAAATATTGAGTTCTGCTAAACCCCGTGCTTGAGGGCGTCTCAAGCAAAATGCAGTATTTTTTATATTTATCGTGTTCGGCGATTTCCAAATTTCTCCTTTCATACTCTCGGTTAATATATCATAGTAGTGTTGCTTATGCAGTGTGGCGGCAGTAAAACGTCTCTCCGTGCTTGTTATCATAACTGTTATTCATTCAGATCTGTGGAGATCGTTGAGCCCGATATTTATTTACAGATATCGGTGTTACACTCTCAAATACTTTTGTTTCTTATTCGAATAGGTGGTTCCACTACTCCAGCATTTAGTGGCTCTGAGTATTGTTTAATCACCCTTACGACATGCTGTCTGATTTTTAATTTAGTCTTTTGACTGTTACATGTCACATGTGATACGCAGGCTTCATAAATCCTGCTCTCAACTATATTCCATTTTGTTTATTTCGCCCATTGTTTTCTCGTTTAGGGCAAAGCATTTTGGGACTATAGGCCGCTGACCGTGGAGATAGCGTTGCCTGTGCAGAATGGCGGCGGAAAAACATCTCCCCGTGCTTGCAATCAGAACTGTTACTGATTCAGATCTTTGGAGATCGCTGAGCCCGATATTTATTTACAGATCGTCTGTTGAACGGAAAAACGATGTAAGTGCATTATTGCTACTTTTCAGGAGAGACAAAAAACTGTTAAAGTTTTAGATTGGTATTATTAAGCGTTAATTTTTCATACTTGAGCTAAAAATACAGTTATACTTTAGACATAACAGTTTATATGTCTAATGTTTTTTAATTAAAAAGGTTACAGTGAAAGTAAAAAAACACACAAGATTTTTGCACGGAAAATTTGAACGCAAAAACCATGGAAGATCACTTATTGTTTTTTTTACTTAAAATTTGGTGCAAAACATTTGTATGTGCACTTACTGGCTATTTGTTCTAATGTTATTTATCTCTTTATTATCATCATTTAGGATATTTTAACCAAAATTAAGCATCTTTTGTTCCCTGTTAATGGAAAGCTTTTGTGAATAAGCTATGAAGTTTTAAGAAATGTTTTTTATTTTGTTTAATCACATTACGTGGTCCCGTCTTAATTCCATTTAGCGATGACAGATGCGCCGAAGGCGGAGCTTATCGTACTTATCGTACTTAATCGATATAGGTAATTTGTGGGCGGAGCTTAGCGCTTATCGTGACGGACTATTTTCAATGGAGTTTACACTCTGTGATTTTATGAGACGGATCGATAATTGTCTTCGTATTTCCTTTAACAATTATTGTCGTATTTATTGAAATACATGATTTGTTTAAAGATTGTAATATTGCACAGAAATAAAATGCGCACGTAACAATCAATTACAGTAAGAGAGGCGTGAATTGAGTCTATATAAATTATCTGCCCGTCGTAATTGGCACGAGTGAAAATGTAATATCCTTGTTTAGATAAATTCTATCAAATTCGTGAATTTGTCAGGACCCAGATGATCCTCGTTTTCATGTCACCACGAAACAGTCATGTACTTACACACCATTCTCAATCTGTAATATCCACATTGTTGGGCACATTTACGATAAACGAAATGGAATTGTATCAAAGTTACCACAATGTTGATTACTGTTTATGCACATGTACCAACCCTATAAAAACAATGTCTACTGGTTTTTTTTGTGGGATTAAAAATGCCGCGGTCTTTTGATGTTGCCGTGTGGCGTCTGAAAACAGGCGATCACCGCGATTGTATGACGTAACACAAAGACCTTTTGATCTTGCGCGTTTACCGCGACTTTGTCGAGATCAAGAACAGAAATTAACAATTTAAAGGAGCAGTATAAAGTTATGTGTACTCGACTGTATTGAAATAATAAAAAATCTTTAACGTATTGTTAAATATCTAATTAGATATTAAAATATTAGCAGTTCTAATTAAGGACAACCACACATAGACGACTGGATACATCAGCTTGCGTCTTTACTCGTTTTATATTTTGAGAAAACGTACTTTATCTAAAAAAATTAAAGGATTTTTCGTTTGTGTTGCAGCTCCATTCCCCAAATGACAAGTTTATTCAGACAATATATTAGCCATCATTTCGGTCTAAATAACTAGTGAAAAAATAATCGGCCTCTCTCATATATCATCACAAATTTGAACACTCATGGAATGTCGAGTAGTTTCACGTAGTCTTTATTATAACATCTTTATTATTATTATTTTTGACGTAGTCATTTTTCGTTTGTTACAATTGTTCACGGTCATCTGTTATAGCTACAAACCAGGTTACTGAAGTGAAACATTCAGCTTTTAAAAAAAAAAATCTGATACTATTAACTTAGGGACAAACAGCAATCTTGAAGTTTTTATTATGCATTAAAATTGAACTTACAATTTAATTATCCAGTATCATTTTTGCACACAATTACAGTGATTTTTTAAAAAGTTTTATCAATATGCAAAACAATATATTAAAATCTAATGTGACACCGTGAGTTTAAAAAAATATAAAGATTGCTCATGTCCCTTTAAAGGAACTTCAACTATTGATCATTATATTGCCACAAGAATACATTTAAACAAAGAGAAATTTCTTTTTAATTATATGAAAGTTTAGTACAATGTCAAAACGATTTAGGATTAATAAACCCGAGAAGCTGAAAATAATTGCCACGTGTCCCTTTAATTTAATCCATATTTAATTTTAACAAAATTAACTTTTAAGATGAGCATTTGTCTTTATGTTCGTTGCCTATGCCTTTACATTCGGTACATATGCCTTCAGTACATAATTATGCCTTTATGTTCGGTGCATATGCCATTCAGTTCAGTGCATATGCCTTCAAGTTCGGTGCATGTCTTTATGTTCGGTACATATGCATTTTTGTTCGGCGCATATGCCATATATATGCATTTTTGTTCGGTGCATAATCCATTATATAAAGTAGTTTCTGAGATACTAGCCGCATTCACATACAAATTTCAACCAAGTTTTCTAAGTATAACAGGGGCCATAATTCTGTTAAATGCAGGAGTGATAGAAACTGACTCTGTGGTGTCTGATGATGCTGAATGCAGGTGTGTGAAGTTTCAGAGATACAACTTTAATCAAGTGACGCAGACAACGACAATCAAGATGAAAATAGCTTTTCTTCTTCGAAAAAGCCTAGCAAAAAGGACTCGACAAAAAATCTGTGCATATGCCTTTAAGCTCAGTGCATATGTCTTTATGTTCGGAACATATGCATTTTTGTTCGGTGCATATGCCATATGAATTGTTCGGTGCATTATATACATATATAATCCATTATATAAAGTAGTTTCCGAGATACTAGCTGCATTCACATACAAACTTGAACCAAGTTTTTTAAGTATAACAGGGGCTATAATTCTGTTAAATGCAGGAGTTACAGAAACTGGCTATGTGGTGTCTGTTGATGCCGAATGCAGGTGTGTGAAGTTTCAGAGATACAACTATAATCAAGTGACGCATACGACAATGACAATCAAGTGATGAAAATAGTTTTTCTTTTTCGAAAAAGTCTAATAAAAAAGGACTCGACACGTAAACATTTTCGTACTGACGGATAAGGGAAGCCTAATTTCGTGGCGGTGCATACAAATATGGTTAGTTGATTGAATGTTGTTTTACGTCATTTTCATTACAAGTTTTAGATTATTATACATTATTCAACACTAGCGGATCCAGCGGGGGGCGCGCGCACCCTAAAAATTCCGGATCATACATGTATGTCCATGTTACTGTAGATAAAATATCAAACAATTTAGTTGCACGCCCTCAGTATATTTTTTTTTCTCGCTCGCTCGACGCATAATGGCTGAGTGGTTTAATTAACACATTGTTAAATCCTTTTATTGGAAAACGGACTTTTTTATTCATACATCATAACATGTATGTCCATGTTACTGTAGATAATATATCAAACAATTTTGATGCACGCCCTCAGTATAAAAAGTGTTCTCGCTCGCTCGACGCATAATGGCTAATGAGTGGTTTAATTAACACATTGTTAAATCCTTTTATTGGAAAACGGACTTTTTTATTCATACATCATAACATGTATGTCCATGTTATTGTAGATAAAATATCTAACAATTTCGTTGCACGCCCTCCGTATAATTTATTTTTTCGCTCGCTTCTCTCGCTCGACACATAATGGCTAATAAGTGGTTTTACAAACACATTGTTAAATCCTTTTATTTGAAAACGGACTTTTTTTATTCATACGTGTATGTCCATGTTACTGTAGATAAAATATCAAACAATTTAGATGCACGCCCTCAGTATAATTTTTTTCTCGCTCGCTCGACGCATAATGGCTAATGAGTGATTTAATTAACACATTGTTAAATCCTTTTATTTGAAAACAGACTTCTTTAGACTAGCAATGCACTACCGCAACCGTTTAATGAGGCTTTAGACGGACCCGAACATTTACTAAAATCTTACGCCCCCCCCCCCCCTAACCTGAAATCCTGGATCTGCCCCTGTTCAACTTTTATAATCGGTCACTTTTCAACGAATTATATATATTTTTTTTTTAATAATTCATATTTTCATTTGAAATTTTAACTGGCGTAGTTTAACAAATATCGCTAGCGATTTATAAAACTTAATCTGCCTTGATTGGACTATACCCTTGTTGATAAACTTAATAAAAACTTGATTTAATAAAAGCTTGGTATATGTTTCGGTGATTTTCAGTTTTTAGTATTCATGTTTTTTCAAAAAACCTGGGTGACCGATTATAAAAGTTGAGTAGTGGTGGAGACAGACCTACCACTTTTTCCTGGATAAAACAAGTACATTTACTTTATACCTCCCCCATTCCAAATAATCAACACTTTCTCAAAAGTCGAAGCAGTGAGAGAGGTTTCAAGCATATGGGGCACATACTTTCAGTATACACGCCTTACCAATATAGCCCTTGACAAGTTTGAAATACAGAAAGACTAAAACAATTGTTTTCTTCTTTAATGTTCTTTATTTATACCAATCAATATTAAAATGCACATCAAATCCATTATTTATTTTTATATATATATATATATATATATATATATATAATATATACCAGAATACTGGCATAATAGATTGAATAAATTGTGGTTTACTGCGCACTAGCACGTTGAGTGACTTGATGTTTACAGCACACCAACTCTAAAAGGGTTATATAGCACTAACAGGTGTCACCATTTCATGCCCACCCTCCTTTTACAGCAAAATAAAAAAAGTGTACAAAACGGGTTTAGATCCATCATATCTGTGAGTTGCTGCACTCCTATTTTTTTGCTGGACCTGTGATCATGGTTTTCAGCCACCACTTAAGTACCACCTGAAACAATACAGGGATGACGTAGACCTTTAACATTATAAAAATGACTACACATGCATTCAGAGGGATTTTACCTCTGCCTGGATAAACTGTGGCCCTATTCTTGCCCAGGAACCATAAAGGAATTCACCAACACAAGAAATGTTATATTGCGTGAAACAGGAATGAACATGCCAGGCTCATCCTCCATTTACATCAAGATAAAATACGGAGAATGGGCCTAGAAGCTTCTAACATGCAGAGGTGCTGCAAATTCTTTAGTAGACACTCCATTTATGATGAAGCCTCGTTTCCACGGTTGCATATTTAATCTTTCATTCAGCAAAATTCCAAAAGGTCATAAAACCCAAGAGGTTACAAAACATACATATTTATATAAAAGGTCGACAGCAGATATACTAATCAAAATTTGCAAAGGATCACTTTTTTCTTCCATATAATTTTATTAGAAATTAATTCATAATAACGATATTAATTTCATTGATACTTCAACAATTCCACAATTAGAATCAAGTCATATACTGCCCTAAATAAATTCATGTAAATTAGATCTAAAGCTATTTATTTTAACTAAAAATTTAGACAGCAAAATAGATCCTTAGCAACCACTGTAGATCCTGCTAGAGGCAGAGGCGTAGGACCCACCTTTCTGTGCATTTTTTTATCATGCTCATTCAAGGTTTTCTTCACGACACTGCATATGCAAATGTGGAAACATGGCTCCATCGTAAATGGAGTGTCTACAAAAGAATTTGCAACTCTGCAGGTTCGAATATTGTATCTTGATGTAAATGAAATGGAGGATGAGTCTGATGCCAGTTCATCCCTGTTCGGCGCCATATAACCTTTCTTGTGTTGGTGCACCGTAAAACTTAAACACGCTTACATAATTTTGAATGTTGATTTAAAATTTGCAAAAGTCTATTAAGCACCCATAAGGCAATACGGTGTTGCTTAAATATTGTAAAAACAATGCCTGTCAAACAAATGAACAAATGAATTTCTTTAACACACACTAATTATGTTCGCAAACATTACACATCCATAAGGCAATACGGTGTTGCCTAAATATTGTAAAAACAATGCCTGTCAAACAAATGAATTTCTTTAACACACACTAATTATGTTCGCAAACATTACACACTAAACAGTATTGAATATTTACTAATTAAAAGCAAGATTGTTTGACGGAATTCAATCAAAAAAAAGACTCGCAGCCCAAACTAAAATTACACACACAGTAATAATAGTGAGTCGACATCGCTCCCGACTGAGCTAAGCGGGCTATACATATTAAGCAATACATACTATGCTGAAAACCTAATGTGCTAATGGAAGTCACGTGATCGCAGAAAAGGTAAATCTTGTGGGTCCCACTTTATTTACAAATAATAATTAAAAAAAAAAATACTCACGAATGTATTACATGTACTACAGGCTTCTTAGGGTCTATGCTCATGTTTTCATGCATACATTTCACTGAATAAAAGTCAGACAGTTATTTGGTTATGCTCAATATCTGCTTACTTACGGACAGTGTCCCTTTAACAACAACCCACAAGAGATCCTATAATATTGGAACTTGGTACTTTATCTGTTTCAAAACGAATTTTGTCTGAAATATATACCATCTGAATTTACTACTACTTTAGCCATTAAAGGGAGTACATCAGGATTTTTCTAGAAACATCTTAATTTACAAAAATGTTCCAATTCATGATAAAACACTTATATCAGTCAAAATATGATGTTAGAACCATTTATACACCATAGACACCAAATAGCACCATATAGCTATGACGGAATCTGACGTAAAATGCTGAAATTAACCCTGGTGCGTCACCTAGGATAGCACGTATTACTGTGCAGACTGAGTTTCTTTGCAAATAAGGGATTGTTTTTAGGCTCATTCATTATGTTTAGGCCCTTTAGAATAGAAAATATAATTATTTGTCAATTTTAAGTCGGACCCCTAAACCACCATTAAAAGCCTGATGTACCCCCTTTAAACATTCTAGTTTCTTCGTAGTAGATATTCAATACTGGTAGGTGTGTGATGTTTATCAACGATATTATTTTGTGTTATATAAGCTAAAAGTTACGAACAATGATCATGATTGTTTAAACAAGAGATATAATTTGAATTGGTACGGCATGCAGCAATTCAATCCAAACTGGTGAAACAGGCATTATCTTTATTTTGACCAGATACATAATAAATGGTGAAAAATCAGACAGCCAACCACGTTTCCGCGATAGCTCAGTTGGTAGAGCGCTGGACCCATAAGCCTACCCGAACCCAGGGTCTCCAGCTTACACGGCTAGCGCTCTACCAACTGAGTTATCGAGAACACACAATGAATTGCCAATCCAATTTCCATCATGTACATGTAACGTCTCACAACACAGTTCATTTTACATTGCCCTACATATGTACAAGGACCACTCTGGACCACTGTAGAACTTCCTGAATTTTCTTAAAAATACTTTCTTTATGAAATTTGACGTCTGTTGCTCGAATTAGCCAGCAAAAAACACGGGGTTGAGCGATTTGCTTTTTTAAATATCAATAGTTTGAAGAGACCCTCTTGTATTTGTCCATTTCACTTTCATGTGTATCACTTCCCGGTATTAGACGCTCAGATTATCACTACCCGGTATTAGACTCTCAGATCTGGGCTCAGAAACATTCAGGCATATCCAAACCTATACGACATCATGAACTTGACCCATACTTGTCACCTGCAACAAAAAAGAGAAACTATTTGCACATATTAAAAAATTAACAAGAACCGAAAAACCCAGACCCTTTTTTCAAGCGCCAGAAAGTTCCTACCAGGACTGGCAACGGAAATAACTGTTTAGTGAGACCTTGAAGGAAAAATGTTCCGCAACATGTGACGAAAATCTTTTCTGAAGAAACTTACGTCAAAGCCCTACATGAAAGTTCCTCGTTTGACCACATCGGGCGACTGTTTGTGAAATTATAGCGTTAAGTATGACAACGAGGATTAGACAAATTGAGATCTAGGCAATTCGCAAATGTATAGGATTGCATAGAGACGACAAAGGTGTATCTTTTTATCTTTAATAACTCATTCTTTAGTAAAATAATTATCAGTATTGTTATTTCTATATTGAGCGTTATGTTTAATTGAATTGAATGTTGTTTAACGGCTCATAAACACAGTATAGGTTATTGGCTCATCAACACAGTATAGGTTATTTAGAGCCGCCCCAGAGAGAGGGGAAGGATACATAGGAATCCGGGAACCGTGCCCTACTCTTATTATCGAATAGATTTCTATGGTTCTTTAACGTGCTCGGAGGATAGACCGATACATGGGACCGCCCGGTTTACATCCCCATCCGACGGACGGGGCTAAGAACACCCAAGAACACACCGACGACACTCAGTGGCACCGCGGAGGAGTGAACCCGGGGCCTCCGGTTACAAATCCACCGCGCCATCGACTGCGCCACGCCAGCCCTATTAAGCTATTTATGGCGTAGCGATCCCTTAACTTTTGAAACACAGACATGCCGCGATCCCTTAAAAGTGGGCCAAAACATTCATTTCCCAGTGTTAATTAATGACATATCTGACCAAATAACGCCTTGAGGCATAAACTCCTGACAAGCATACGCCCTTAGCTCCTGATTGGAGTGCTTTCATAAGGATTAGAGGGGGCAGGTGTTAATTACCTCCGCGATAAAGGTCTAATTCTAGAATTCAACCATGCGTACATGACCTGTAAACTTGTTACGTCATCAAATGTGAAAATAATTTACTTATGTTACATTTTATTGTAGCGTTGAATTAACTTGCCTCCATCCATTTTATCGCGATTTTAAATAGATAATGATGAGAAAATAATCTCACAAACGCAAATTATTCGATAATCACATACAATTATAAGAATCTCGGGGTTGCAGATTATAAAGTTAGTTTACTTCCGGTTTTGAATTTGCTTCCGTGTTTCAAACTAAAACGATTATGAATAAAGACAGCTATTTTATAACATTTAAATAAACTTATAACCGTTTCCTACTCTCTTTTTTTTCGAAGCGGTAACGAGCTGATGGAGTAAACAGTTAAGATATTGTAAGACATATATCAGCGTAAAAAGTTGATGTAAATCCGGATAGTCCTTATTTCAGATGCTTAAAAAACGCACGACACTGCGTGTTTTCAAGTTTTTTTTTTTTTAAACGTTATTCACTTAAAAATAACTTAATTACTCTTGCTTTAAAAACTTCACCACATATATAATGATTATGAAGTGTTTACAAGATAAAAAAAAATCTGCAACAGCAAAGGAAACTATGTATAAACAATGTATAAAGTAGAGTGTATCATCTATTTCCAAAAAAAAAAAGTTCATACATGTACTACCTATGGCAGACTGATAGATATATTTAAAACATACATGTTTTAAATGTGCCAGGTGTATTGCCAAAAGGCGTATTTTACTTCAAAACATGAAAAAAAATCAACATGCAGGAGGGGAGCCCCATCCCTCACCCCCCTCGCGCTAAATGCCACTATCCCTTAAAAAAATCTTGGGAAGGCCCTGGTCAAGTCAAGTCAAGTCAAGACCAAAGTGAAAACGGTTCCATATACAATTTACTAAGTATATTGATAGTTAATGTCAATACAAAATTATAGTTTTACAAGTACGTGTAAAGTTCATGTCAAGCCTAAGTCAATTTCAAGTTCAAGTCAAGTCAAGTTTTTGTGAGTCAAATCATAAACAAGTTAAATGTAGCCTAGGGTTTGCGGTTGAATCAGTCAAATCAACTTAATCAAGTCTAGTCAATAGTCAAACCAAGTCAAGTAAAGTCAACACTGAGAATTTATACTTAATTAATAATATATTGATCTGAAATTAACTAAATTCAGTACAATATTCACAAAATTACAAAACAAAACGCTTTTTACAAAATGTCAAGAAACGGTATGAGAAGATGAGCGTACTCGACAGACATTTTTGAAAAATATCAATTATTTTATGTAAAGTTTTAAATATTACATGGGGTTGTACATATAGATGCAACCGACATTCTTGACACGTGACAAATAAATCTGACAAGTGACAAATACATTATCTTACGTAAGCTTTTTTTATGCAAGGCAGTATGCGACTGAACGAGTGAAAAATATATTTTACGTAAGGTTATTTTACACAAGGTTGTATGCTGTGCTGATTGTGCTATGTGACCGACATTCTTGATGAGACAAATTTCCATTATTTTACGAAACGTTATTTCGCATAAGGTTGTATAAGGCCAAACAAAAAAATACCTGTGTTTCCGATGGCCCGACCGACCCTATTTTTAAGGTGCCCGACCCTGAAACTTTTTATGAAGATTTGTTTTTTTAATTTGTTCTGAACAATGATTTATCACAATATATCGAGGTAACTGACATCACAGAGCAACTGTCAGCTGTATCATTAACTTGTATGGGGTTTATGAGATAAATACATGTAGAATCTCACAATACCTTGCTTCTTTTTTTTTTGGAGCAAGATATTCTGAGATTCTACATGTATTTATCTCATAAACCCAGCTGCATAAACCCTATACAAGTTGATGATACAGCTGAAAGTTTCTCTGTGATGTCAGTTTATCTCGATATATTGTGATAAATCATTGTTCAGAACAATTTTTTTATTTTTCATAAAAAGTTTTAGCCCCTTTAAAAATAGGGTCGGTCGGGCCACCGGAAACGCAGGTGGTTTTTTTTGGCCTTAGTAAAATGTAAGAATCTCATCTGTAGCCCCGTACCGTAGTCCTATATAAAGTTATAACTATTTTTTCTCACCATTAAATAATTATCTGAACTGTAATATGAAACTCAATATCTATATTGAAATTTAAAAATGCAGATGTGATTCTTACTATTGCTACTGTTTCACCCAATGGCATTTTACAATATATACCACTGAAACATACATTAATTGTCTGAAGAGTAAATACGGATTGTTTCCTTTGCTGTGTATAATGAATTGTAATGAGTATGCAAGACGCAGTTTTAACATATTGAGAAATCGAAAGAATTCAGGACTTGTGTCTATTTTTTGGGACTAGTCACAATTCTTTTGGGACTAATCTGTTTTGACAGGGTGACTAGTCCCGCACTAGTGGCTAAAATAATTATTTGTATAGCCCTGACTGACATTTGACATTTTTGACAAAGTGACAAATAAATTACTGAACGTAAGGTTACTTTATCATTATGTGAGGCTGTATGCGACCGACATTATTGAAGAGTGAAAAATAATAGATTTAATTACGATTAGGCCTAAGGCCTAAAAAAAAACTTGTGTGTTTCTGGTTTCACCCTGTCAAAAAGTTAGGGTAGGTAGGTAGGAAAAAGTTTTTTTTTTAGATATTTTTTTTATATATATTGTTCGCATATATATTATGCTATTTTTGTACTAAGGCAACTTTTTGATAACTTTTGCAATCCAGGTTAGATGCTTAACAACTCTGGCTAATAAAATTATCATTTGAATAAAAATAAAAAATAAAAATAAAAATCTTTTTGTTTTTTTGTGTTTTTTTTCGCTAAAAATATTTAGGGTCGGCGGTGATAAAGTAGGGTCGGTCGGGAAACCGGAAACACACATGTTTTTTTATTAGGCCTAAATTAAAAGATTGTTTGCAGTGTGCCACCGACCCAAATTTTTTTTTCAAGTTTCACCCCGCCCATGTGTTCATCACAAATATTGTTGGTTGTTTCAATTATTTTGGAAAGTTTCATAATGCTCCGATATATTGGACGCTTGGAAATAATCTCTGCTGCTATAGTAAATTGAAAGCGTCTACATGACTGACCTTGTGAGAAAAATGTGAGGATGGTGTCTACAAAAAGGACACTTGAAGAGAATATTGTTCTTTGCAGCTGAGCAACGTAAACTAACTTAGTAAGAAGTGAAATTGACGCATGAACACGGATTTCAATGTTTATACTTTAACAGGGCTTGACAATTAACTTTTTTCTACTTGCCAAAAAGTTTATGCGTGGGAACAATATTTTGGGTAAAGTGTATATCTCTACAAATTAATAATGTTATTTTGGGCAAGTCACTGTCTAAATCCACTTGCCCAAACTAAATTTCTACTTGCTTGCCCCAGACAAGTTTCGGGCAAGTGAAAATGTGAACATATTTTTCAAATATTTCTAACGATGATGTGCGAATATTCAATTTATATGTTTTAGATGTTATATAAAAAGTGTGTAGATTGTATGCACTGGATTTGATGTTCATATCTTGTACCAAACAAAAGATTTTGTCATTTGAAACATTACTTCGAAAAATTTAGCGTCTTAGCACTGTGTTGAGTAATAATGCTGAGATTTTTTTAAGCATTGGTGGGATCTGTGTGTGGAACTTTAAAAAAATATCAATTCCACAGTAAGTGTTAAAGATTATTTAAACAACAAACATTCAATGTTATTTTTTTTTAACATAGAAATCTCAGTTAAATCCTAACAATACAAGAGCCGGAAACAGTAAGTTTGATACAGAGGCATTTATAGAGTTTACTGCATTGAAATTCTGTATTTTGCGACGGTAAATAACAGTTACTCGGTAAATGACAGATATGCTGTTGCTAAAGTCAGAATATTAATAGTGGTTATATTTACCCACTTATAATGCATTTCGTTGTTTTTGGCAGTTTTAGTCAAAAACACATTGAAATAAAATTAATGATGTCATGGTTTTAATAGTTTAACTTCACATGACTGGATTTGTGACGAGTTATGCATTATTTAATTGTTGAACATGGTCCGTGTATTATGCCTTATTTATTTCTTTTACTTCTATTTATCTATCCTCTCTTTTATTTCATCTTCTTTTACTATTGAAGTCATTTCCATTGATTTATGGTCCAAGTTCAACGTGCATATGTAGATGTATGTGTATTACCAGTTATCTGGCGCGAAAACAGGATGGAATGCGGACGACAAACAATACGCGTGACAAATCGTATACAGCCGTAACTAATAGGTAATTTCCGTATCATTCCGCTGAAAGAGTCATAAAGAACATTCGGTTATTTCCGTGATATGACATTTATTTACACTTTATTTCACGCGTGTGATAAAGTTTATTGGCCGGCAACTAAATCCTGATAACGATCGATATGACTAGCTAGGTATATGTCGTATCGCATATTCAAAAACAACGTATTTATAGGGAAGTATATGATAAATAATAATATAAATCAGGTATTGCATCGAACTGACATAAAAGAAACATCATATAGTTGATGAGTTTTAATAAGTACAGTAATGGTGAACCTCGAAAGCAACGAACACAAACAAGAGAAGAAAGTAGTAGACTGGGCTTTATTAAGTCTGTACATGAGAGTTAATATACTATGCAACACTTCTCACGCCTCATAACTACTTTCAAGGTCATAGTGATTGGGCTCTCGGTAATCTGAAAATATCAGTTCATAAACACACTACTGATTCGTAGCTCGGGAAAAAGTTTTAAGGCCGCAACACTTCTCTAAATGTACGCTTCAATACAAACAGCCAAGGGAATCTTTAGGAAGCCACGAACACAAACAATGAAGTAAAATAATACAATGTTATATATAAACATTATTTAGAAAGCTATGCATATTCATGTAGACATATCACTCGCAATTATGGTTGTATATTTTCTTTAATCTTAATCCCATGTCATAGATACTTTGTATTTCGTAAGTCTACATAATTATGTTTTCATCGTTTTTCATGTATCGTTGCTTGTATTTTTAAATTATAACTAAAGTTATATAAGGAATATGCTGAAGGTAATACGAGTCTTAAACCGGCAGCTGAGTGTTTGTGGTCGACTTTGGTCCTTGAATGTTACATTTGCTACACTTTTATATCTACTTATACTTGTTGTGTATAATGTCTCACAGATAATGTGCTGGGTAACAAAAACAAATAATATCTTGGACATTGCGTTAAGACTGTAATATATTAATAAGCATTATGTGTTCCGAGTATTAACTTTCATACCCCATCCAACCAATTCTCCAAGAAGCGCAAATGGGGTTGGCATGAAATAAAACCTTAATTTCGGCTTAAAAAGTTTGCATTTGTTCAGTAAATATGTTTTTAAACGTGTTTTATTGTCGAAATATCCGTTATAAAAATCCTGCTAATTTAAGCTTTCCAATCGCTTAATGGAAATAAGATTGGTCCAAGTAATGTAAGTAAAAAGACTGTAATTACTTACTTACTATTCTAATACACCCGCACTATATAGCCTAGTTTAAAATATCTCGTTATATTCAACAATATATCACTGTAAAGTTTGCAACGTTAGGAGAATAAGCAAGGCAATGCGAAAGATATCACTGTAACGTTTGCAACGTTAGGAGAGTAAGCAAAGCAATGCGAAAAATTTCAGATGTGCGCGTTATTTTCACATTTTAGGGGTATTAGAATAGAAATAGAACATCGTTTACGGTGAATTATCTTGTACTATATCACGGTTTGTCGTTCAATTGTAAACAATTATTCGAAATGATTGTTTACAATTGAACTCCAAACCGTGATATATTACACGATATACACCGTAAATGATGTTCTATTTCTTAAGTATATTACACTAACTGTGCAGACAATACTATTGTGTTAAGCAATGCAAACCCAGATTTGTAATCTACGTGAGTTCGTCAATTTTACATTAGCATTACCATGAGGTTGATAAAAACAAAACTGTTAAACGATATTAACAGTTTTCAAAAATTATTAAAAACGAGCTCTTTTTTAGCCTTGAATAATTTTACGATAGTATTTTACTCTTTTTTATCTTACTGCGGAATCAATATTAAGAAAAAACGAGGGTTTGGACGTTCATTTCAATGCAAAGCGTGCTAAACCTCATGTATATCGCTGGATTATTGAAAAAGATGTCAAAATTAAAAATCAATTTAATAGTCGACTTTTTTTTTAAAAAAAAACAAAACTATTCCTACTTGTTTGACGCATTCGGTATGGATATCTTTCTAAATTATAAAACTTTCGGTTTCATATGTTAACATGCATATACAAAAGTTGAATTAGTCTTTGATTATTTGGTGTCTCTATCTCTATCTCTCTCTCTCTCTCTCTCTCTATCTCTCTCTCTCTCTGGAATGAACCTGAATCCGAGTGTGTGTTGATGGTATCGGATCAGGATGATCTGTAGTTGGTCCATTTTCACCCACCTATCCATCTCGTTATCCGCTCGATCGTAAAATTTCTCTACCACATGCGCGCACCTAACGTTGGCAATCTGAATATCTACTGTGACAGTCAAAAAAAAAATGTTCGTGTTATTTGTTGAAAACAAACATGTTTTAAGTTTTCCAAGGTGTGAAACTCTCTCTGGTCAACATTTGCGAGGTATTCATGTTTATTACTTGTCCCGTTGCTGAAATCATCTCGGATTGAATTGATTGACACTGGTACATTCGGGGAATCGCCACCGATAACAATGAATATGTGCTTTATTTCGTTCCACAGTGATGTATACCTAATTGGAAATCGCTATTTTCGAAGCATTTTGACTTGTGTCTTCGATTTCGAATAGGTATACATCATGCTGGACGGAATCAACGAGCCCATAGTCATTGTTATCGGAGGCGTTCTGAATTGTGCCAGTGAAATTAATCGAGTGATCAGACGGGGAAGTAAATGAATACCTGAAAATGTTTGACCAGAGAGAGCTTTCACAACTTGTCTCTAACTACATTACTCTCGACATTTTTTCAGGAAAACTTAAAATATAATACGAAAAAAATAATACTTTTTAATTTTTATTTTAGTTCCCAACACCGATACAGTAACCTGTGGTCACTGTTACATAACCCATAGCAGGATTGTCTAGTAGCAACTCGACCTGGTGGTATTTTTGGTGCCGAAAGTGTCTCTGATTCTCTATCAGCCATATTGTTTTGTAGTACAAATGCATGGATCAGACTAAACCAATTACCAATCAGCTCAGCGGGCAGGGAAAAAGTTCCAGCGTAAATTCGGAGCTATGACACACAATCTCTTAGTTTTTCAGCGTAAATTCGGAGCTATTACACCAGAATCTCTTAATTTTGATTGGTTGACAAGGTAAACAAACCAAAACATCTTGCTAAAAATAAATTCAACCTTTGAAGAGTACTTATAAAGGTTAAATCATACATTTGAGCAATGTATTCATAATTTGTAAAATAAAAAAAAAGAAATATATTTTTTACATTTCCCTCATGTTTCTACATGCAACTAGGTGGGTCAGCACCATCCGACCATAACAGCTTTTTCAAAACATACTCAAAACATACTCAATGTATGGTTTGTGTATGTTATTTTTATAGATCTTTCAAAAATATGCTTCTTATATTAAGAAACGCAGTACAGAGCTTAGAGCTATAATGTGCGTCTATGGAAAATGAAATGGTGTAGCATGTCCTGCAGTGGTTGTTTATCCTACAATTCTGACCTTGTGTGAGAGCTAAAAATAGCCGCTCTATTATAGCGCTTTACAGTTCCTTTGATACTGGATAACACATTGTTTTTGTAAAAGTTGAAAGAAAATAAACTGGCCACATTTCTAACTACTTGCAAAATCGGACAGATGTTTATTATTATGAATGTCACGAGGGGGCTATAATAGATAATTAGTTATTAATAGACAATTATGATGACCTAATACAACAACTTTCCAGTCTGGGTGTGGGGGATATTTGATTTTAATAAAAGTATTGTCTGAATATATGGAATAGGTAATTCATCGACTTTAATGTTAATATTTATTACAAACACCAGAATAACCAGCTTTATAACGGATATCAGATAACCAGCTTTATAACAGATATCTGATAGCGAGAATTATGAGTGTGACTTTACTACGATGTCATTTAAAACTACCCTAGGGATCAAATACAATTATCGTACGAGTGTATACATAGCTGGGACTTTCCAGTGTCAATCTATTTTCAGCACAATCTACTTTCATACGAGTAATATCACATGATGTCACGTGATCTCACGTGTATTTGTATTAATATGCATTGTGTCACACTGAACGATAAATGACACTGATCAATACGAGCGTGACGTAAAATTTAGAAAACCTGAATTGTACAAGTTGATATATAGAGTATGGTATTCAGGGGTAGACTAAAAAGTGTTGTACGTTTAAGGTAAACGAGTTTATGAATGATACTTAGAAGACTCAGAAATATAGTTAATGTAGTGTTTAAAAGCATGCTAAATATTACCATGGTCATTGTTTCTTAATAGAAACCATATTAAAACTGTCTGTTTGATGTTTTATTAAAAACGTCGTCTATGATCTGACTTTAACTATATAATATTCACAGTTATTGTCCAATTTCTAAAACAAAGCTGTATTTTCATTTTTCAGGTTGACACAAATGTATAATTGTCACGCTCCTGATAACTTAAACCGTATTGAATTATGAGATATATTCTCATAATAATTGTTATTACACTGCAAGGAAAATTATTTAGACAGTCAACCACAAATACACACAGAAACAAAGAACAACTTTAAAGATGAATAAAAGGCCTAATATCTCAAACACAAAAGTGTTGACAATAGGGCTACCGCCTTGGAACGGTCAGTGGCAAAAAAGCTGCTGGGGGGTTGAAACCAGGTTCTAGGGTGCACCAAACCTCACACTTACCCTACTGCCATCCCAATAAAACGGGACAGTGTAAATAAAGAAATGCCCGCCATGAACTATTCTCTAACCAACAAAGCAGCATTTATAGGCAATATAAGTAAACACAAAGATGCTCGTGTATATATAAATACAAAAAAAACAATAGCCTAGAAATCCACCAAGAAGGTACTCAATGACTTGGCAGAAGCCAGATAAACAAGAGAACAACCCATTGAGGGTACGACAAGACAAGATTGCAGACATACATCAAACGTCATCGTCCTTTTGGGCTTTAGGTAGACGTCAGCCTGTCCGGTCATCGCACAATTAAAGAGGTAAACAAAGTGGCAAACTGTAAATGGGTAGCTTTTTAGTCTAAAGTTCGAGTACAAGCTCTAGAAAAACAAATAGGTTGAGACACACAGACCCCATAAGAAGTTGCTCGGGGAACATCCCCATCTAAATGGGGATAATTTACAATATCAAAATTAAAATCATCTCTCTTGTCATATATTTTGTTAATTATTTCACCATTTTCAATGGAGAGTTGTTAATCGAGAAAAGAAGACTACATTCCAGCGTCTGATTAACTCAGAAATGGTCAACTTTAGTAAGTTTGTTTGAACGGTATTTTAAGTCATTTTTAGCACATGTTATGCTATATATGATAATTTCCGGGCTAGAACCAGTACTGTATATCTCCCGCCATCCGAAGAAATCGAAACTTTCTCAGCTGACAAAACATAAGTAAGAAAATACGTACACGCGTTGAATGAATGATGTATACACCATTTATATCAATCAGTACAGACAAGGATTGCTGAGCAATCTAACACAACCTTACATATGGAACATAATGTGATTCAATATAAAAAAAAAGATTTCCAATATAGAACTAAAATGAAAATTTACAAATGTTTGGCTATGTTACTTCACAGGATTGGAATTACTGTAATGCTAAATTGCAACAAAAGGTTAATGCCTCGATAAGCATTTGGCATAAAACCAGGGTTTGTACAGAAAGGCATTTAGGAAAAGCCGGACCGTCCAAATGGTGCATTTAACACGTAAAAAACATATGGAAAATCGACAAGCAATCCGTTAAAATTGTTGAGCAGTGTATTTATGGAACATCCCTCGTTGCTATATAAAGTTTGAACAAGAAATTCAAGGACATTATTATGCGTCAACCAAGAACACGCAACGAAATAAACAACAGTTAGCAATACAAGGATAAATAAGTGGAAAGGTATGTGATATTACAAACATAAAGGGGTTGATAATAGGCTCTTGCCTAGAAGTGGCAAACAAATGTTATATGTTCTTATCGATATACATAGGAGGAAAGACAGCGTACATCAATAATACATTGCCATACATTTACTTTCATTGGACAGAGTCTGTGGTGTCTTTAATTTCGTTTTAAATTCATTAATTAGTATGCGGTTTTCTTAATGGAAAGTACACAGACCAACTTTTGAATTATTATTTAAGAAATAAAATATTTCAACCGGGATTATATGGTCCTGGTGGGCGGGACTAGAGTGTCATCGATACCAAGGACTGCAAGCCCGCAGTCTCGATGTGTTACAAGTACCAAACACCAGGTTTTAATCTCGCACAATATAAACCCACTGGAAATATATTATTTCTTATCTGGCATGTATAAACCATGTCAAATATATGCATAACTAAACACTTTCTTTACGATGCATAATTATGATGATACTTCTTTCTCACATAGGAGTGAGGGTGGATTTTCTATATTATTGTGATTACCTTTATAATGATTTGTGTTTAATATATGCTTAATGTGTTTTCTTTATATTCATACTATAGCTAATTTCTCTATTTTTAAACAAAAAATCACATTTCTTTTATTCTGCAGTAAACTATTGCTACCAGTCTTCTTCACTCAATTGTTTATGTGTTTGTAGATTTGTAATTTATATGTTAAGGCTTATCATTTAATCGATTTAATCTATAATTGTTTATAAATTGTTATAACACATTGTAAATATTGTCTTAAATCCCATTATATGCGTACCTGTGTCGACATATAGGGCTACTATTGTTCTAATACATAATGTCCAGCGTCAGCCTCATAATGCTACTGGGAATATTCTCAGTTGTCTACATCAATATTGTTCATAATGTGTAGATACACATATTTCGTTTTATTGAGATGTTTTTTATGTTTGTGATGTGTCTTCTTATTCATCCTTATAATTTTTGTTTGCTTCAATGCGTGTTTTTTTAACGCTGTGGTGTGTCATTGCTTTATGTTTAAGTGTTGCGTGGCACTATAATTACACATCTTTCTTTTTATCTCGGTAGAAGAATAATTAGCTTCTTATGTCATATGTTCTTGCGTCTGGTCCATATACCATATATTGGCCGGACGACGTCATCTAATGAAAAGCGGGAAAATGTAAATGAGTTATATTGTTGCCATATTGTCGCCAAATTCGCGCCTTGCTTCTGATATAATTACTGAACAATGGGCAATGCCTTTACAAAACACATTTTCGATGTGGTAGCCTTTTATATATATCACCTAACTCACATTGGGTCGTGACATACTATAGACAGCTAAACTACCTAAAAGTTACTAATATAAGTGGTGGGTTAAGTGTTAAGTATCAGACAATAACTTGCTTAACTATTATTTGTTGGAATTTAATTAATTAAAGAAATATTAAATCGAACGATTAACACAGCAAGAATACGATTGAAATAATTGCCAAATGAAAGATCTTGTGTTGTAATCAGCCATGGAAGGATTGTTCAAACGATCTTACACTTAGAGGTTATCTTGCCAAAATCAAATTACTAACAATTCTCATGAAACAAATATAGACATTATTAACAGGGCAATGCGCTGTTCGTTTCTTATCGGAATCATGACGCGGAATTTAAAAAAGGTCGGCGCTCCTACAAAAGGATTGTTTGTTTGCATGATGCAATGTTTTTTTAAAACAACTATTCCTATATAGCAGCATGGACTCATATATATATATAAATTAAAAGAAAAACATGAACCAATTAATACTATAAACGTGCGCTTTATGCGTCCATGGCAGTATTGATGTATAACACAGTTGTAAGGTGGTAACAGTGTATATGCACGACACAAACGTTGCTATACGTTTAAAGTTTGTTCACATAGAAAATAAACTAATTCCGAAGACACGCTAGCGTGAACAGATTTGTCTGGGAGTGTACGCGCGGTCAGGCGCTCAAAAGGTCAGATAGCTATTACAGACCCAGTTGCGTTCAAGTAACCCAAATAAAAGCAGAACGAACGCTGAACGAACGGAAAATGAACGGAAAATGAACGCAGAATGAACGTTGCACGATCTATATTATAAAAATGCATTTCGTTCGTTGCGTTCGTTGCGTTCGTTTCGTTCGTTTTCAGCGTTAAGCGTTTTAAAAAACGAACGATGAATGCATTTTCTTAAACGCTAAACGCTGAAAACGAACGGAACGAACGAAACGAACGCAACGAAACGAACGAAACGAACGCAAATACATTTCGCTATTTCGGATACCTTTCAATATTATCCTTTTGAGTATGATAATTGAAGACTCGATTTAAACGTAGTGCGTTTTGCAGTATTTTAATATAAAGAAATACACTGTGTAAATGGTGTTTTTTAAGCACGATTACACACTTTCATTTTTACTGATTTAAAATAGGAAATGAATTTATTGTGTAGCACAAACTTTATATTATTTCAATATGAAACTGAAATAATGTGGTAAAATCAGACGGCATATTTTTATATAGTGTCAAGTATGTAAATTTCTGAAGAATATGACAAAAACCAGGAGGAAAACAGAATAATCATCAATGTGCACCACCAAATAATGTCAACCAAAGGACACATTCTTCAATATGATCACAAACATTAGTCGCCGACTCGTGGTAAGAATTGCATGACTGGATATCATACGTAATTTAATCGTCAGAAATGTTGCGATTGGTAAACGTTGAACGAACGAACGCAAAAGCATTTTCTCCGTTTGTGCATTTAAACGCACATATTATGTTGCGTTCGTTCCGTGCATTTAAATGAACCCATAGTTTCGTTTATAAACGCTGAATGCATTCAAAAACGCAAAGGATTTGCATTTAAAAAAATGCGTTTATAAAAATGAAATGCAAACGGAACGCAAACGAAACGCAAACGGAATGCATTTCTGTGGTACTTGAACGCAACTGGGTCTGTAATAGAATTCTCAGAAATAAACGGCTTCTGATTCAATGCTTAAGTAAAAATACACTGACATTTTAAAAAGGTGTAATATCTTGGAGAAACAGAAAAATGGAAATATGTAGTCTTTTTAAACCTATATTGTGTATGTAATGGTGTTATGGTGTGTAGAAGTTGTTACAAATGTTAAAAATAATATCTGGTCAAACTAAATACATGCATACACCAATAACTGTGTGTACATCAAAGGATAAGTGTATAGTTTCGTATTCGACAGACGGGCGGGGTTTTAACCAGGCTCTAGGGTTCACCAACCTTCACTCTTACCTTATTGACATCATAAAAAAAGGGGACAACGTAAACAGATATCCCCGCCAGGTTATATTCCCTAACAAACAAGGCAGCATTAATAGGCAATATAAATATAACACATAAATGATCATGTATATATGAATATGAAAACACTAAAGTCTCGCATTAAAATAAAAATAGGTTTGCTTGAAATAAAATACCAACATTATTTATTTAGCTCCCCCTTTATTGTCTTTGGGTACAGTTCCAACACACATTGGCCGTGTGCTCCATTGTATTATATAATTAGTTGTGGGACTACATGTCAGTTTCTTTTGCACCTAATTTTCTGGTGGATATAAGCGCATCTGTAATTTGTTATGTAGGTGTGTTACGTTTAATTTTACTATTATAATTATCATTTAATGTGATATCTGGTTTCATTTCTTAAATTACATCTTTCTATTGAAAACGGAGTAGTAATAACTAAAATTTATGACAAGAGAGATGATTTTGATTTCGATATTGTGAATTATCCACATTTAGATGAGGATATCCCCAATACTGTTTCTTATGGTCTGTACATTTCTCAGTTAATTCGTTTTGCCAGAGATTGTATTCGTGTTGATGACTTCAGCCTTCGTAATCGTAACAATACTGAAAAACTCCTCCAACATGGTTACCGTTACCATAAGTTGACTTTTTCTAAGTTTTATTATCGTAACACTGATCTAATAACAATCTTGAAACACTTCTGCGACAAGGTTAATCATAACCAGTCATTTATGGAGATGTGATTTACAAACTTATGAAGATTATCGGTCGTGATAGTTTTCATGAGTTAAATTATGAGAACATCTATAAACAGAGGTTAAGACCGAAGTATTCTGCGGCGCACAGCATGTTTAGTTGTGGACGATTCTACAGTTTGCAATAATGCAATCCTCTTTGATTGATTGTGCAACAACCGGACGGGAGGTGGACTTTATGACAACGTGTTCCTAAATTCTTTAAGGCGGGAACCGTTTGATGTACTTTTTGAATCACCTTTGCATTGTAACGTTCGTTGGAGTGACTATATTCTGTAAATGTATACTCTATTACCTTTTCTTAAACTATTGTATTTTTATCCTGTGTTATTAGAAGAACACAGGGTTAAACATAAACACAGTTCATATAAAGGCTTTGCACTTATTTACGTTACTAAACTCATACTTTTTTGCTACTCATATTTAGTAAAACCAACTGTGTCTTCAGCACCAACCGCAAACATACATTTATTAATTCGCCAACGTAATATCAAAATACGATCAGACGGGTTCAATGAGCAATGAAAGCTACACTCAAAACACTCTTAAAACTATCATAAACAAAATGAACAAAAAAGGAATAGTACATTAAAGGTCGCATATTTATGTTTTAGAGTTCTAGCATTAATCATTTAGACTTTGTTCATTGAACGACTTAATAACGGTCGCTGATACGTGAAGGTTTGATTTGCGTGCATACTTTTTTTTTAATAGCTTAGCCTCATACCTTAATTTTGAGGTTAACATACAAACTTGAATGCTATCTTTGTCATGGAAGGTTTTAAATATATTAGACACGATAACACCAGAGGTAATACAGAAGTTTAGATACTATTGCCAAAACGTGTGAACGTGTGCACTTCTCATATATGTTTCAGCATGGTCATGATGGTAGATTGCAATATAACATGTGAACAAATATGCTTATCAGAATATATTTAGAAGTATGTGAAGCTATGTCAAAGTTGTTTTGATGTAATGCATCGGCGTTGTTTTGTCTGTTCTCATTAAAATGCAACAGTTCATAGATTAAAACATACTATTTCTGCATATCCAGAAATCGAATAGGTTTTGTATGCAACAAAATGTTAAAACACAAAGGGAATAAGTGGGCAATCTGAACACGTAAATAACGGTTCAATTAATCTGATCATGCATATTTAGGTCTCCACTTTAATTGAAGATAAAATGTGCAAACGAAACCTGTGTAAAATTGCAAAAGAATCACCGGTTTTGATAGTTAAAATAAAACCATCAAGAGTTATCTTGCCTTTCCGTAGAAACAAGTATTTTGATAATGTTCAAGTAATTACTCTACACATTTGTATTAGGATGTACATTAAGAACATTCACTTGGACAGAAACACGAATGTTAACCCATCTGTGTCAGAACGTTTTGACTGTACATTGCATATTTGTAATATACATGTATGTATGCATTGGTATCGCTCCAACCTATAATGGCGTAGTACGACTTACATATAAACAAAGCAGTTTCTCTTTCAACTTTTACTTTCAGTTATATGTTAAAGAGGCACTACCCATATCTACGCGATTTTTAATGTAAAATATTAAATATTCAATATTACTGCATTTATATAAATACAAAGCTATTTTATGAGTATTCTAAGAGCCTCTTTAACTCGAAAAATGAAAGTGCATTATAAATTAATTATAAATGCAAACCATTGATTTGTGGAAATCACTGTTATAATAGTACCAACTGATTAACGAATGAAACATACATCCCGGAGTATTCTTAAACGTAGCTTAAAGTTCATCATATATAAACGGTAGTTCTAGGACTGGTCAATACTGTGACTCGGTGGGGTATAATGACCTGTGTCTACGGCGTGATATTTCAGTGTTGCAGCCTATAAACTTAAGTATTGAGCATTCTGTTACTAATATACATCGCCGTGATATGACTGAAATAGTGCTAAAAGCTGCGTGAAACCAACGCACGCGCGCACACACACACACACACACACACACACACACACACACACACACATACATACATACATGCACAGGGAAACACACACACACATACACACACACACACACACACACACACACACATGCATAGGGAAACACACAAACACACACACACACACGCACGCACATACGTACGCACGCACACAATTTCGTTTATAATTACTTAAATTTTAATGTTTTATTTAACCATTTCGATATGTATTGTTATTGTTTACATTTCAGGAGGCGAGCGAAACACACCTTCTAACGAACCAACAACAATTAGCAATGTCACGAGTACCTCATCTGATATAACGAATATGCGCATAATATAATGAATCAAACAATTTTAGAAAACGAATGTCAAATGACTATTGTGTATTTCTGTAAAACGCAAATAGAAAATTCGAAAATAGAAGATATTGCATATATTTATATACATTATATCATCTGAAAGTGAAACTAGAAGTATCATATATTTGCGATATGTCTGTCGTTAAGGCATGGACTTACAGTCTCATTAACACGTTAAACGATGGGTTGGAATCATTTAATATACAATTGTGTCGTTGTCAAACATTCTTATCGTATCCTTTGTTGTACACTTTAACAAATCAAGTGTGCAAAGAAACAGTTTCAGTCTTGAATGTAATGCAATGCCTGTTTAATGAAAATAATGCGTTCCAAAGCAATTTTTGCGATGGATATTTCGACTGTGTCGTGAAGACCTGGAGTGTATCAACCAGCAGTATAGACGGATGTAGCCGGTCGGTTAACATATTTGCTTTGCCGACGGGAGAGAGTGACGACAAGCACCGCAAAATCTTGTATCACTATACGGATTTGGTATATATTCATCACCGTTTTCTATATTTCTATACTACTACTACTACTACTACCAGGGGCGTAGCGTGACCAAAATCTCAATTACTGACGGGGGTAGGTGCGGGAGGGGGTTGTCCGCCTCCCGCTGGTGGGGGCCTCCCTCGGGACAATTTTAAAAAATAAACGTTCGTACGTGACTTCTGGTGCATTCCCCCCTCTTAGGCTCACCTTTTTATTGCGTTTTTCGAGTTTTTCGAGTATTTATTTTTTGAGCCTTCGTTTGAAAAGTTTACTCACGTGAGTAAATGAGTAAAGCACGATACGCGCCTGACTACTACTACTACTACTACTACTACTACTACTACTACATTTACTACTACTAACTACTACTACTACTACTGCTATTACAACTGCTACTACTACTACTACTACTACTACTAATAATAATAATAATAATAATAATAATAATAATGACAATGACAATAATAATAATAACAATAATAATAATGATAAAACAACAATAATACTAATAACAGTAACAATCAAAAAAGAAATAACAAAAATCATCCAAAATAAAATTGTCTGGTTTCAAAGGTACCAAGGGACTCAACCTTACTTCACATTTTATAATAACGAATATATGAGTTACTGCACTTGTACTAGTTAACGTTTAATATCATCTCATTTACTATAATAATTTCCTTTCAATTGCCTGATTTGAAGTAAGTTTAATAATGCTGTTAATTTCATTAAACATTGTATTTTTATGTAACACAACGAATTTTGCATTTTGCAGTTGTTCGATCACAAAAGGTTTATTTATGGGGTATAAAAACAAATAATGGTACATGTTAAACATATGAAACGCATTTTAACGCTACATACATGCATTTTTCATAAAGTAAGTTTTCAATAGGAAAATACATTCTGTGCAAATAAATAGGACTGTTTTACTGAGTAAACACATTGATTCGGTCCTTATTTGCATAGTTAATAGTTGCACTAGATAGTTAATACAATATGATTATTACTAGAGAAACAATTTGGAAGTTTGTATCACCTCGAGTGGACATAACATATCTGCTTGATCTCACGAGAGGCTTTAGACTCGTGTGTGATCCCGGAGGTATGGCATAACAACAAGAGGTGATGTAAGCGTCCAGAACACTTACACTAGTAATGATCGTAAAATAGTATAGGTTTACCACCACTAATTACATGTAAACCTCCGAGGTGTAGTCGAATGTAGTTCCTATAATAAAAAGTAATCCCTCCTTTTTGATGGAAATGGGCGTTATAAGTAGGGGAAACATGCCCATTTCTATTCGATTTTGTGGTTATATGTATAAGAAGCGTATTAATAGGTTTTACTGGATCACTGATGAACATTTTCGAAATTTCGACTCTATGCTTACACTTTGTGAGCAATGAAAACAGTCGATCAATAAAAACAGCTGTACCCTTGACCTGTTTAGTAATCAAACAAGAACTTTCTTACATGTCTTGTGACCCCACGTTTTCTGGTGATTTTTGAAGTGGAAAAATAGTTTTCTATTTGAACATTACTCTGCTGCATTATCCATACTTGAGTTGAATTTGCAGCAAATCATTAATATGTGACACTTTAACATTGGTGTCTATGGGGAAAATACTTAGTGCTTTCATACCTTATAGCACCGTATAGTAGACTAGTTTGTTTACACAGGTAGGCGACGAGGTTACACAACATTGACATCGTTGTGTAGTAGAGTGATACAAAATTCTATTTTAGTAGTATAGTAATATAGTTTCAGAAAACCTCTATATTATGTGATATTGGGGTTTGTATTCCACTGTAGGAAAATGAGGATACTAGGTATATATTATTGATACTACGCCTTGCACAACAGGTTAGAGTTGCCCCATTTTGTGACAAGCAAAGTCGGTAGCGATATCACAGATATTTCCGCACCCACTGACCTCGATCGACGGTTCACCTCGTGAGACGCTGCTGTCAATCAATTTTGACACGGCTGGGGAAAAATGCGTGTAACTACCTACACGCGGTGTATACAGTGTACATAGGATTCGACTTACTAGTATTGTTTGTGTACATCATAACCTCGCCATTTTTTGTGTGGCTTTTGTGGCTTTTTATGTACACAGCCAGATGAAATGTCAAAGTCGTAAAAAGGGCTGGTAAGGTCAGAGAAGACTAGGATTAATAAAACCCGTGACCAAAAGTGGTGGTACATTTCCCCGGGGTACATTAATCAGGACCCGTTTATATTACACGTCTACCTACAGTGCCTGCCTAAATTAATAACAAAAGCTCATAGTTCCTAGAATCTAAATATGTGTATTTTCATCATCCAGAAAGCTTATTACAGAAAATCGTGACAGCTACAGTATTCTTTCACTGGGAAAAAGTCATATCCATTGAATATCATGTTATGGTAATCAATATATATCAAGGCACACCACTCAAACCCACCGTAATGTCAATGTTTTCCTCGCTACCCAATTCTTTCGAAAAAGTCATGATTCATTTCACTACGCGACACGAAATGAAGTTATACAAATCTAAAACATTAACACGGTGCCGAGCAGAAACAATGAGGGCAGAACAAATGTTTAACAAGCATTTTGACAGATCAATCTGGTGACGTTCAGTTATCTTTGGCCAACAGTTACCCGCTTTAAATCTCGGGCCAATTGGAACTGATCAAGAAGGCTCTCAAAAGGCCACGTTTGATCAGGATCTTGATTCGCTTTAAATTGATCATGTCTAGGTAAATGCTTTTCATTTTCAACTGGCGAGAAAGGTCAAGACGGTATAACACAGACGAACTTTTGATTCGCCGCAAAGTGGAGTTTCTCTAACCTGTTGTGCAAGGCTTAGTATGTATATAATAAACTAGTGTATTAACATATATGACATGGCGTTATGGCACCCCTAGAAGCTATGTTATTTGATAAGTATTTATAAATACGTATAGCGGAATGTCTCTTGATAATGTAACGAATAGACAAAGTCTACTACATTCATATAACCTGATTTTGCTTTTAAGTTTGACAAGACGTCGGCATCTAAATCAAATGCAACCAAAGAAAACATTATGCAGAATGGTTACCAACACGAAATCATAAATCCAACAGAAATCGTTACAGGTAACTCTTTATTACTGCACACACATTTGTGTAGGCGAAATGATCAATTTCATTCGATTGATTAATAAAAAGTAAATAATAACAGAATAACAGCTAATTTTAATTTTATTTACTTATGTAGGGTTCCAAACTTGTGAAGAACTAAATGTTGTAATGCGCAGTTCTTTTTAATTACTAGCAGTTAATGTAAACTGTTAATAAATCTTGTCAGTACTTCTGTGACAACTATACATATAAGTACACGTGTTCATTTTAGGTAGGCAAACAGCTGATGGAATACTGGAATACGAGACTATTGAGATTATACGCAAGGAAGACATTGTTCAAGAACTTGTCCCTCATAACAAAATAAGTTACAGAATGGATTTATGCCAGTCCTTTCTGTATGATTGTAGACGACATAAACATTTGCAAATAAACAGTACTAGTTTAACCGAAATGCCCACAGTCACATATGTAACAAAGGGTAAATATGTCATTGATAACATTCTCAATCTGGTCTGCAGCGAAACTAAAAGCATACCGCATGACATGTCCCTGGAACCAACTAAATCGTTAACCGTCGAAGATATACAAAGTCAATGCAAAACGTTGACTGTTTATCATTTGGAAATGGTTGCAGAGATAAGCTGTCTTGATGAAATGATGAATTATTGTAGCGCAGCTATCAGTTTTGAGGTTGAAACGTTAACTAAACGTATGCCAGTTGTAGACCTTGACATAATCATCAATAAACTGTCGACACATACAACTGAAATCCCTAACATATATGCAAGGGGTATACCTCAACAGGTTGACAGTTTGTCCAACACTAAAGTTTGTCTTGAGATAATCAAAACACATTGTTCTCATATTACTTTGAACAGTGATACTCTGCTTAAATTACGCTATCAAATAACATCATATACATCTAATGATATCCGTTCCGATGCCTTCCATCGACTCTTCACAAGAATGACCAGTGATAGGGGTGCATTGATTATTGTCGATTGTGCAAAGGTCGAAAAGTCAAAATCGTTACGCCTCTTATACCACAAAGCGTTGATTGTTGGTTGCATTTTACCACATCATAAAGAAACATTCGGCTATGCCGGATTAGGATTCAAGCATACAAACATAGCAACGCTAAATCAAATTGACTGCTGTTGTGACTGTAGAAATAATAAACAATGTGAAACCATAGTGGTAAAAACAAATAGTTTGAAACATGTTACGAAAACACAAACAAATAAAACTGTACACTCAAGCGTTCTGTGTACAACGGTTATGCAGTCATATATAAACTGCATAAATGCATGCGAACGTGAACAAATTGGTTGCATACATGTATTCCAACGTGAGAAAAATGGCATAGTTATTCTTCAAAATCAAGATACATATTCGTCATTGACAAAGACAATCAGACAAAATGAAACCAAAATTAGAATTCTCAAAATGTTCGAAGTTCATCTGAACACCGATGATCATTTCCGAGAAACGTACACGGCATTCGGGATAGCGAGCACTGCATTTTCAGATGAATGTCAATCAACAAGGCCTAGCGAGACTGAGTGGCATGTTCGACAGGACGCAGACTTACCGAGAACATGTGTTAACATTGAGAACTACTTACTATTGAGAGAAACACGAGTACGTTTTAGGGATGATGACCAAATGAGTTCAGATAGTAAGGTCAAATTACGTCGCCGATACAAAGATTTATGTCAAAACGAAAAACATGGAACCAAAGAAACTTCCTTTGAACATTCGAATAGTTCATCAATAAAAAATTCAGAATCTCCTGACGAGCAGTTATTAAACACGAAGGAGTCGTTAAAAGCAAACTGCATTGCGACGAAAACTGTTACAGGTGCCAATGATACCGATGAAAACATCGTAGACCTAAAAAGAAAAGGTGCAATTATGAAATTTCGAAGCAAAGATTATATGGGACCAAACAAAAGCTACGATCACAAAAATATAAAACATCCACATATAATATATCAGAGAGATGACTACGTCAACACCATCAGAACTTTAACATGGCTACCATTGGATCAACTTCCAGTACCTCAAGTTGATTTTACGTTGGCATTTGTTTTTGAACCGCTGAATAACATATTCACACAAATGGCTAGAGATAAAACTCCCGGACCGGAGATCACTATGCGATACGAGCTACTACGATTATGCACACTCCGTAACTACCCTAAAGAAAACAAACCATATATCATACGATTAGCGGGAGCCGGCTTTTACTATGCTGCAGAGGGTGATGAAGTTGTATGCTATTGCTGTGGTTTACGTAGAAATTCTTGGACAGAAATCGAAGTTCCTTCCGCGATCCACCAGAGGATTTCTCCAAGGTGCAGTTTTCTTACCAAAAACGCTGACGTTAATGTTCCTGTGCCAAAACCTGATCGACCGGGACCAAACAGGTTCGCCTTTCTCGAAGAACAAGTAGAAACATCCAACAATAAATCTAGAGCAACCGACTTGCCTGCACATGTAAACAACAACAGCAACAGTTCAAATGAGCATTCGCGTGAGGAATGTTTAGCGACTAACTCATCAAGGGCACAACATACCTCTGGAAACCTCAGTAGAATTACGGGTAACAGTGCTAACAATAGTAGCCTTGCAACGCTTGGAGTGGGAAATCAGCAGGGTTCCGATAATTTCGTTGGAAGCAATAGCGAGGCTCGAATCGCTCCAACCACATCCCACCACATTACAACGCCATCAGGTAGTACATCCTATATTATGGCTTATATCCCACTTGTTTGTTAGTATGTTTGTTTGTTTGTTTATTTGTTTGGTTGGTTGAATGTTGATTACGTCATTTTAGCACATGTTAGGCCATATATGAAGGTCGATTTTGAGGCAGATCGTCCCACTTCCTTAGATAGAACCAATACTATATACCTCCCGCCATCCGTAAGATGCGACACTTTCTTACAGCTTCCAGTGGCATTCAAACTCGTAGCGGTGAGAGGCAATAATGTTAACAATTATTATTATATGAACAGTTTGGCTTTAAAAATGAAAGCCAATGCCATATGTTAGTTGAGCGCGTGTAACGTTGAATGTGACGAGTATAAGCTCACTCAATTGAATGATGTTCGAATGTTTTAAAATTAATTGATTCAGTATAATTGAAACACATAGTATGCTTATCATAACAAACCAGTTTATAGCAAACATTCTAACACTATGACAATCTCATATAAATTGAGACAATGATAAAATGAAAACAATTAAAAGTATTGATACTTCAAGACAATAATCTTACACAAGTCTTCAGACGCATGATTCATTTTAGTACAGGTAATACTTTAATGCGGTTTGTTCTGTTTTAGCTGTTAACACAGAGAAACCAAAGTACCCAAGTTATGCAGCAAAATCAGTTAGAGTTGCTAGTTTCCAGGGCTGGCCGAACAATATTGGCAAGTCCGCCGAGGTCATGGCTGATGCTGGATTCTATTTTGCAGGTTTGTTGTCCATGCTATTAGTTTGTCAATAGCTTAAAGTTACCTATTAAATATGTGAAATAAAAACACTGGTGTTGTTTGATTTATACCTCGTTAATTAAATAAACAACGCCATTTTTAAAGTGTTTGTCTTGCATAAGAAGTAATTAAAGTCATGCATTACATTGTTACGATCAGGATGACTTAGTTCCGAAAGAAAATACATAATCGCTAATATTAACAACTACCTAAGAATGCTTAGCTATTTGACGTCTAGTCATGACGTCAAGAAAGTGTCGAGAACATCGACTTTATTTGTCGTGAACATTTAACAAGCAATCCATTTCCGTTAAAATCATACACGTAATTATTTAATATGCTCGCCTTCACTCGTTGGTATTTGTAGGCGAGTTTTAATATGTTAAATCAATACCATAATTTGCATTGTATAGTAAATTTGTTCCGATTTTACAGTTCAAATGAACAAGAATTAAGCGATGTTTTATTTGAATAAATGATAACCGAATGACTAACTGCGTTTTTCTTTGACAGGAGTAGGTGATGCGGTGAGATGTTTCTTCTGTGGAATTGGTATGTTAATTACAGTTGCGTCCTGGACGTTTATCCCTCTCTACATTTTGCATTTACATTTATATCGTATTTACTCATTGTTTATAGTCTTATACAAATTTAGCTATGTACCAAATATATGTACCAGCACGATATTAGATGTGTGATAAAACCGCAAACTTAAAGTTTGAAGTTAAATGTATGTGATTATGCTAGTGTTGGTGTGGTATCGTAATGAAGATACATCTGGGCTAAATTTCAGTGACGTCATATATTGTTATAGTCCTATACTTTTGCATATAAACCGTATAAGTAATCAACTGTTTGTCCGAAATCTTTATTTTTAGAACATACTATAATTGAGATTGCGTCCTCTTCTTACATACCCGTTATGGCATATTTTAGAAATAGTCATATTTGTGACGCTATGTAGATATTAACCAACATATTCATACATGTATATAACGCAGGTCTCCGCCACTGGACATCGGAAGACAATCCTTGGATAGAGCACGCCCGATGGTCCAGGCAGTGTGTATATGTCAAAATGATAAAGGGCGAGGAGTACATCAACCTAGTACATTTGGCAATGCAGTTAACCCAAGACGTAAGTAAATCTTGTATCACATACTTCCCTATAAAAACGTTGTTTTTGAATATACGATACGACATAGACCTAGCTAGTCATATCAATCAGGATTTAGTTGCCGAGCAATAAAGCTTTATCACACGCGTGAAATAAAGGGTAAAAAAATGTCATATCACGGAAATAACCATATATTCTTTATGACTCTTTCAGCGGAGTGATACGACGGAAATTACCGATTAGTTACGATTGTATACAATTTGTCACGCGTATGGTTTGTCGTCTGCATTCCATCGTGTTTTCGCGCCAGAATATTGGCTATACTTGTACGTTAAGCTGTCATCTTTGACCATAACTAATCGGAAATGACTTGACAATTAAATCTAAGAAGATGAAATAAAAGAGATGATAGATAGATATATAGAACTAAAATAAAGAAACAAATAAGGCATAATACTCGGATCATGAAGAGAGTTTAATAAATGTATAATAAACTCAATGATATAGAACCATCCGTGGATGAAATATGAACCACTTGTGACCATTTATTTTCTGAATTAGATAATTTCAAATTCAATGGCATTCATTTTAAATCAAATTTCAAGGGGAGGGGGAGGGGGGGGGGGAATGTCGTGTAGATCTACACTTACGCGACAGACGTGAACACATCAGAATGGGATTACATCTATTAATACTATTATTGTTTCTCTCTGGAAAACAGCTTCGTGGGGGGGGGGGGGGGGGGGATGTCGTGTAGATCTACACTTACGCGACAGACGTGAACACATCAGAATGGGATTACATCTATTAATACTATTATTGTTTCTCCCTGGAAAACAGCTTAGTAAGTTAGCTGAAGTTGACAGTTCAACAAAGTCATTGCTGAAGTATATGATAAATAGAATAAAAAATGTTTATTTTCATATCACACCCTATAGTAGGCACTCGACCCATATCAGCCCGAGATATAGTTTTAAAAGGGGAACAGCAGGATTTTCGTATTACGTCATTTTTGGTATTTCACATGTGAAATATAAACAATGTAAATGTAAGGTTTGTTTTGTTTTTAATCCACTATTTCACTGTAAGTATATAATACAATATAGATACATGCTCGATTCCATTGTGTCTGGCACTTGTAGTGCTTGTAAGGGCTTGGTAGCTATATTCTCAAGATATTCTCAAGCTGGAGGTAAATGCGTTAAAGACTATATGTGACACTTCTACGATTTATTAAATGGTGCAAACAATGCATTAGAGCCAATTATCACGTACAGGACCGTGTTATATATTTGGAGTGTATATTATGTAAAACAGTGGTGTCAAGTAATGCCTGTTTGCATACTTATGCTGGACGTAATAAACACTGTTACATATAATACATGATGAAATACACGATGAAAACATATGGAGCTCAACAACGTTGACATACATCTTAAGTCCACTGCATTTACTTGTATATACTAGTACTTGAAAACAGACCTGGTACCCTGTTTTACTTTACCCTGCAAATTTAGAATCTTAGAAAGCAACATTATGGTGCAATACATATTTTTGGTGTTGGCTATACTGCGTCTATTTTAAAAGGATGACGGGCCAGATGCCGAGACGTATGTGCTTTGGAAATTAACCTCTATCATGCTGCAGTAATTTACATTTATCATGTTTTATTTTGATAGCCTGAAGAGCAAGCAGGAGCTGTAGGTGGTGAATGTAAGTATTTATTTATGCACTCCCACGTCGGTTTAAATTTATCTTCAAGTTCTTGCTCCTGTATGCGTTTAGGTCTTCATCAAAACACAGTATGTGGAGAATGAAGACGCTATACAAGCACGTCTTTGTGACATTTACATTACATTTTTCTTAAAAGTGTACATTTGGAGGTGAAGAGAAATTATAGCTAAAACTATGAGAAATGAATTTGTATAGATATCGCCTAATTTCACAACGCATGAATAACTAAAATTCGCGTAAACGCGTTGATGCATATGAGTTAAGTCATTTTAGCTTAAAGCGCATATTTGGAAAAGGATAAATCAAAATTGCGCTATGGACACTGTGGCAAAAACTAAATATATTTGATCAAGATGGTTTAAAAAAATATTGGATTTAGTTTACAGAAAAGTCGTTTTTTTACTTTCTAATTTGCTATATACATGATTATCTCTGTGTTATAAATGTTAGATGATAGCATAACGAAGTTCAGTGTATTAACACTGATCCTTTTTGTTGGGGTGATTAAAGGGTAAAATTGCGGTGAGTTGAACCAAGACTCATGTTTAAACGCACAGAGGCATCTGACCGTTACAGAGGCAGCTTCTGCCTCTGCAATTCCAAGTCGGTACTTCAGTGTTCGAACTTACTATGTTTGTAATGTCTTGCAAGTGTGTTTTTTTTATATTATTCGACGTACCTGTTGTTCAACATGCATGGATTTGGATGACTGCTTTATATATTGCCACTGTGTTCAAATATTGCAAACGATATAAAAGGTATTGTAAAATAGGAAAACCTTGTACTATACAAGCTTCAAATATATGTAGGCAATTTATGTCATTAGTATATTATGTCATTATTTGAACGTATTTAAGTGACCATGACATCACTCGGATTTTAGTAACCTGTGAATGTTGTTTTTGTTTTCCATTTTCCAGCAGCCAGTCATATTCCCATTGAAGAAATAAACAACATACTACTGACGGCTGCTGCACAGAGTGTATTAGATATGGGATATACACCGAAAATCATCAAACAAGCAATTGAAATCATACTCAGAGAAACTGGTACGACATATGAATAAATTGTGGCTATTACTTTTTTTATCATAAATCTCCTTCTTCTTCTTCTTCTTCTTCTTCTTCTTCTTCTTTTTATTGTTCTTCTTCTTTCCTCCTCCTCTTCTTATACAACGTCATAGTGATACATTCTAACAAAAATGACATGTTTTCAATAATTATGACTCAATTTTAATTGTTATGTCATTATAATATGAAGAAATTAGAGTGTGATTTAAAACATTTTATTGCAGAAAGCCGCTGTATTTAAACGCTAATCATACACTATATGTTATTATGATCATCATATCATATTCGCATTATTAAGTTATTTCATGCACATTTATCATCATTAGCAAATAGTTTAATTTTGATATCATACATAGCTCTAGTTTTATTGATTTTGTTATTCTTATTATAATTCCTACTATAGTTCTTATTCTTATTGATATTATAACTATTTAATAGTAGTGCTAGATTAATTTTAGAAATATAAAACAATCGTAATGCTTTAACCTGAATGGTCATATGATATTGTTGTTTTTATTTAGTTAGTTTGCCTCTGTTTATAAATTATTATCTAAATAAAACCAATACTTATTTGAAGGACGTTCTGGAATTTCATCAACCAATATTATGGCAAAAGTGCTGGAACTCGAAGATAAAGCAAATGCACTTGTCAATGAGCTTAGTCAATTAACAGTTACTACTCAAGGAAGTGCTACAACCATAAACAATCAAACCGTAATACAGAACGTTGCTAGACAGACACCTTCAATAAAACAAACAACTTCACCAATACAAAGTAGTTCAGCAAATGTACCAAGACAGACAAATTCTACAACACAGAGTCTGTCAAACGTCACATACAGTTTTGGTCACCAAAGTCAACCAAGTTGGGATATAGCAAATCAACGCCTAGGTCAGATGTCCGCAAGACGTCCAGTTGCACAAGCTACAAGTAGTAAGGTTGCTAGTTCGAAACATGATGTTCAGTCTAATAAAGGTAGTTTAAATGTGTTATTATATTCCATATATTAGAGGGGCGTCCGTGACCGAATGGTTAGAGTCTCTGACTTGAATTCACTTGTCCCTCAACGCTGTAGGTTCGAAACCTCTGGGGCCTAGGAATCTATTTGAGGAAGCTATCCATCTGGCTTGCAGAACGTCGGTGGTTCTGCACAGGGGCCTCTCCCGTGCACGAAAATTGCCCGGAGGGGCACCTGGGGTCTTCCTCCACCAGTGGAAGCTGGAAAGTCGCTATATGACCTTAGCTGTTCGTGCGACTATAAATTCCAATTCAATTCAATTCCATATATTAGCGTGATCTAAACTATGCATTCAATGCAAAGCTCGGCGTATTTGGTTGTTTGCAATGTCGTTTGTTAGCCATCATATCAATTACTTAATGTAATAAAGGACCTGGTGGAACACACCGCAATCACAGGTCATTATTAGTTCGATAGACTACAAAATTAAATGTCACCAAGCGCATAAAATTATGTAGAATATCCTTCACACAAGTCACGTTACGCCGTTATATAATTACGTTTGCACTTGGCTGAAGTGTTAATGTAACTGGCATCCTGACTAACTCTGAAGCGTATGGTCTTGACCTAGCTGTGTTGCATGATAATGGTATCAGAGTAGTTTTGGCGTGTGTTTATTATTTTTTACTAGCATATGAATACAGTTTGAATACGTTATAACAATGCCGTTTTGGGCAGTGAAGTATTCTAGCTATCAGAATCTTGAGTGCATTCAATCACGATGCTGAATCGATAGTGTTTCGGATACTAGTAGTATAACATTATTCTCTTTACTGTTAATTAAGTAAATTGAGTAGGTTGCTTATTTAGTACATTTACATGTGTATATAAAACGTCATCTTAACATTTTAAAATGATGTAAGTTTTTATATATCAGTGTTTCAAAATCATGTTCTTGTTTAATATTGCAGAAAAACATCAATCCGGTACACCGATGAAAGATTCAAAGTCACTGAAAGCCGAGAATGATAGAATGCAAGAACAGACAATGTGTAAAGTGTGCATGGACAAGACAGTATGCATAGTCTTTCTCCCATGCGGACACTTAGTCACGTGTGCGGAGTGTGCCCCAGCCATGAGGAAATGTCCGATATGCAGGACTCTTGTGAAAGGGACTGTAAAAGCGTTCATATCATAAATGCTCTCAATAAATTGACAGTATGTGTTTTTCTAGACATTAGACATTTCTCCCAAACTCCTTGTCATACACTACCATCAACAAGCAATGTGTAAATACCTCCCAAAGTAAACCCTTGTGTTAATATTACTACAAATAGGTATTCCCATTCCGCAAGATAATTATAAATACACCCCACCCCCCTCACCTGTAAACACATCAAACCCACTGTTACGGCATTGCGTAATTCTCTTGTCTTTCAGATAAATAATACCTCACATATACCATTGGAACTTTTTCATCCGCATTGTTTTTCCAGATTCCTTACGAACTCGTTGATCTCACTCTCTTGAATTTCATCAGCAATCTACAAAGGCGATATTTTCTGGTTAAAACTTAGCCTAAATAATGTATTGACTAATATAGCAATTCAGCGTGTTCTCATACAAAATAATCTTAACTTGTTGCTAAATATATGTGCTAGCAAACAGGAGACAACTTTGAGGTTTAACACTGGGTAAAGAAGATGCAAACTCATACACTTTTTATAATATTTTTACCTAAAATCGTAGTAAACATATTGTAATAGGCACGGATTAAGGAGACAAATGCAATCGAAAAGAAACCGAATCTACTGAAAGCTACATAGTAAGAAACGTCGATGCCTCAATTCACAAAACTCTCAGTTAAATACGAAACACATGTTGTATGGCAATCAGTAAAGTGAATATTGAGACCAAAAATATCATCAAGTGATTTTTTTTTAAGAAAGTGCAAAATGTACAATACTCCATAAATGTCGATTCAAAGCGATGTTTTCAAACTAATAATTTAGAGAAAATGTATGGTGGCCATGTATTCCGAAACGATAAATCTGGCGGGTGACGTTTTCCAGGTTCAGTCAGCACGACCGGTAAAATGACAGAATAACAGCATTGTAGCATTCTCATGATATGTTGTACGAAAATAGTATCATTTCATAGCTGTATTTTTAATTTTAATTTTGCTCTGCATTTCTTGACTTTTCACACTTCAAAATAGTATAATTCATATGCATTTTTTGGGGAAACTGACTGGTACGAAAAAGTACAAGGCCGGCAGGCCTAGTACTAGTTCGTTTAAAATAGACATTTTGCATTAAATTTGTGTCATTCATTTATTTAAGAAATAGAACATCGTTTACTGTGAATTATCGTTTAATTTATCACGGTTTGGAGTTCAATTGTAAACAATAATTTCACGAGCCCAAAGGGCGAGTGACATTATTGTTTACAATTGAACGACAAACCGTGATATATAATAGATAATTCACCGTAAACGATGTTCTATTTCTATTCTAATACCCCTAAAATGTGAAAATAACGCACACATCTGAAATCATTCGCATTGCTTTGCTTGCTCTCATAACGTTGCATACGTTACAATGCGGAATGCGGAATGCTTATTCTCCTAACGTTGCAAAAATTACAGTGATATATCGTTCAATATAACGGGATATTTTAAACTAGGCTATATAGTGCGGGTGTATTAGAATTGTAAATGTAACACATTTGATTGATTCTGACTTGTTCATAGCTGATTCAACTCTGAGTCAGTGCAGATTGATGATTATAACGGGTTTTCATTGGATAAAACCTAACACGTGATGTAGTTTGCAAAGGTTTACAGATTCATGAAAACATATTGCAGGAACTACTTTTCTTGCGCGATTATTATACTATTATTTTATTTTATTTTGGTATCCTCACTTTTAAAACTTAATTTTGAACCGAAAGATTTTAATTATAGGAATTAAAGTGTTTTTTATGCAGATTATTCATTTGTTAACCTCTCAATCCTGAATACGTCTGATGCTTGATAAGGAAATAGTATACACGCATAAACTCTATAAAATATAACTTTAATCCCATAGTAAATGGATATTACATGTCATGTTTGTATTTTCATTATTACTTTTATATATTTATGTCTTAAATAAGCATGAGTTAAATATGGTAGACAGTTTTGTTGTGAAATGTAACAGTTTAAAGGGCCAGACGGCACTATTTGGTGGTTAATAACTTGCGGCATTCCGTTAGTTTTTTCTGCATTACTTGCATATTTGTAAATCATAAGTAATACATATGTGAATGTTAGGTAAAGGTTAATTGTTTTTCCATATTATTAATTGTTCATTATATTGCAGCAATATATGTTTAAATCTGTGGTAGAATAACGAAGAAATATTAAAAGTCTTAATTTCTTTAATTTTATACAAGAAGGTTAACTACAAAAGGATACTTGATAACTATTTCAAGACGGCGGTGTGTTCGTTTATTCCCTTTAAGGCCCTGTGTGTGTGAATATGTTCATACGTTCATACGTACGTTTGTTCTTAACAAACATTGTTTGTCAAACAATGTTTGTTAGACAAGTCATGTACATGGTAATATTTATATGTAAGAAAACTCTATTATACGTATAATAGAAGTGTAAATTAAAAGCCCGTATACAGCAATTAATTTAAAATTGAATTAACATTATTATTTACGATATGCTAATGTTAATATGTGTGTCACAATCATGCTATTTAGTAAATTATCTTTTAAATATCATACATGTTTGTTATTTTGAGCCTTTGTTTGAATAAAGTTGTTTTAATTAAATGAGAGTGTTTATATAATTAAGCTGATGCACGATTTCAATCCTAAGTGAGTGTGTGTGTGTGTGTGTGGAGGAACGATTTACTATTTACTTCGTATTTTAACACATAATTTGTATAACAATAATAATAACCCCCGCTTTCACAAAGTGAAGTTGGGGCTATATAGGAAACACGCTGTCCGTAACATCCTGTCGCATCGCAACCCGTCACGTAACACATTTTGTCCCTCAACCAGTTTTGAATAGGTTGTTCCCCAAAACTTCCTATACACATACCTACTGATCACAATGCGGGGGTGTTAATCACCTTCTTTGATATTTCTATTTCCAGCAGATATCAGGAGTTTAGAACAAATACTTTATAGAAAAACATTATGAATACTAAATTAACATTAATGTTGCTCTCATACCGTCCATTAACTGTATGAAAATGTGACACACGTTCATTTCCATATTCAACGCGATGCATGTTTATTGTCTGATTTCATGTTTACATAATCGATTTTGCTAGTTGGTTGAATATCCTTGTCGGTCCTTAACTTTAATATAGTAACTAGGGTATTGTTACGTAACACTGTGGCAATTGCGTAATCTCGTCAGGATGACACCACCGGATGATTAAAATGTCCCATAATAAACGTGTATTTGTATCAAACTAAACTGAAATTCACGCATGCGTGTTTTTCGTTGACTGTAGTCCTTGACTGATACATATCTTTTTCCGACTTTTTTTTTATCTGCTTTCAGTGTATCCTATACAATTCAAAGGTGTAACATAAATGAAGATATCGGTATTTAAATCAATAAAAATACATACGTTTACCGTTACTGTTTTTATTCAAAGTTGCAAAGAACTAAACATCTAAAACATGTACAAAGTTTATAATTTAATTTAATAATATTTTATTGCTTGATGTTATTTACATAAATACATGTGATATACAATTTATAATAATAAATAACATTTACAAATGGATTGGACCACGAGTTGTTATCACAACATCAGTTACGGTCCTTTCCAAATAGGCAGAGTTCAACAAAATGGTTATATCAATATCTAGTTAAACAAAGCAAAGAAATAATGTTTTAACAATAGTAATCGAAAATAAAATAAAAAAAATAAAAAAAGAACTACAACATACCAAACAAAATATCGTTCATCAAAAACCACTCCACACATGATAAACCTCCCGTGTCCCATACCCTACCGAGCCCACCCATCATTCCGTAAAAGCTCACACAAAGAACATATCAAAAATACGACAGTAGAGGAAAGAAATCAATTATATTAGCTTTGAAAACGTTTCGTCTGTTTTATGAATTGTTGAACCTCAAAGAAAATGGTTTGATTTTGTTCGTCGTTTAAGTTTTCAATGCCATATAACAGTTTTTGGGTACTTATCGGATGACAAAGTTTATATGCGCATTTACACTAACGCATTTATGCCACTAATGACAATTATAGATCATATGACAAATGACAGAGACATATATATGAGATATAAGCATATGTCTCTGTATGTCTCTGGATTTTGGATAGAAAAGTTTTAGAATAGGAATCCGGATGATTTTATGTTACTGTCCAACTCTGGCAACTGTTATGAGAAGTCATATCTGCCTAAATGACCTCATTAATGAATAATGAAACCAAGAATTTTAGGTCAAGCAATGATACACAACTGTGTACACCCGGGACATGACGCCTATGTCAACACAATCCAGTGTCACAGTCTACATATATCGCTTAATTAAGAATTCCATACATTTGAAAAGTAATCAACCACCGTGTCTGTCCGACGTATAATAAGCACCGAGTGTCAGCACAACCCAGTCAAACACCACCGTTTGAAGATAAGTCTGAAGGTCTAAACATACCCAGTAATATTTCTTTGCATAACAGCTGCCAAACTGAGAGTATAAATCCCCAAAGATGAACCTCTTATATTTTAACCAACTGATTAACATTTTAACAGTAAACTAAGTTATTATTTCCATGATTTCAACATTAATTGGCTAAAATCTCAATAAGGGATGTTTATATTATGACATCACATTGAGTTATATAGTTAAATCTGACAACTGCTACAAAGTCTTAATAATAATTGATATACTTTTGATAACATCAGCATGTAGCTATACAATTATAAAAAAACATATAACAATAAAAAATGTAATACTTTTGTACAATTAGTTATGATAAATAAAAATATAAGCAAAATCCAAGACGGCTGACCTTGCAAAAACCTACCTACTGAAGCCTGCGTATTACAAGTAACAGTCAAAAGTCTAAATTATCAAGATGCTCAAGTATTACAGAGCAATAAACGTCCCCTACCGGGAATTTTTTTAAGCAACAGTGACCTTGACCATAAATGCAATCCCAAACTTGCTTTTCATATAAGCCACCTACACACCAAATTTCAGGCCAATATCTCATTCCTAAGTAAAGTTAATGACCGGAAACAGTTACATATGATAAATAGTTGTTCTATTTTTAGTAACAGTGAACTTGACCTTGAACCCAGTGACCCCTAATGCAATCCAATTTTTGCTTCATTTTCAAATAAGCTACCTTCCCATAAACTTTCATTACAATATTTCATTCCTAAGTGAAGTTATTGAGCTGAATTTGGCTTGCTTCATAAAAATTGGGCCTGCTACTTCACTCATTGTACACGTAAACTGATATACAATATTATCTACATGAATTGCGATACAAGATGATCTACACTATTCATGTTATATGAAATGAAATTATCAAACAATGCATATGTAACATGTGATATGTAACACGCTCAACTTAGATGGCAACCGACTTAAACATATATTTGACATATAAACATAGTTTAAATTAAACAAAGGAAACTCATTTATAAGATTTCAGCTAGTATATGACATAAGAGACTAACATGGGTGTCAGCTATATAAAATACAAAAAAAAGAATCATTGTTTAAATAGGAAAATATTAGTATTTTTGCAAGCTAAATCATAAAACTCAAACAAAGACGCTCATCTATAAGACCATAAGGTTGTAATTATAGCATATACAAAGCAAATGTTTCAAACCTAATGAGAGCTAAAAAAAATAATGTTAAATGCATATTTATCCCATAGATGCCTATAAATATGTAGTTTTTGAATAAACGATACGACATAGACGAAGCTAGTCATATCAATCTACCGGGCAATAAAGCGTTATCGCATAGGCGGACTAAAGGTTTAAAAAACGTCATATCATTTCGGAAATTCCTGAGTCTAATTTAAAACTAAATAATATCCGACAGAGTCGAATACTTTCCGATTAGTTTACGTTCATTTACTTTTAATATGATGAAATGCAAAATTATCCGCGTGGGTTCACTGCTCAATCTCGACAACATTTTTAAAATATTGCTATATTTTAAATGATATGTTAAAGAAACGTATGTTTAGGCAAGTATCGGACAAATAGAAAAAAATGGGTATTTTCATATCACACCCTACATCAGGCCCTAGGCTCATATCGAGTTAAAGCTTTCGGGATGATCGGCGTCGCAGGTTGTGATATGAAAATACCCATTTAATATTCTCTATTTTACTAAACATTAATCATACTGCATTTAAACAAAAATAAAGTATTGCAGATTTCCACGTTCACATTATACACGTTTACATTGACAGCATTTACAATCTTTATTCTCCTAAACGTATATCATAGTTTCCATAAGTAAACTATATATCATTTTGTGAATATCGTCAGGTAGATTGTTTCAAGTATGAGGGCTGGCGTGGCGCAGTCGGTAGCGCGGCGGATTTGTGACCGGAGGCCCCGGGTTCAATCCTCCGTGGTGCCACTGAGTTCCGTCGGTGTGTTCTTGGGCAAGACACCTTTCCTTAGCCTCGTCCGTCTGATGGGCACGTAAACCGGGCGGTCCCGTGTATCGGTCTATCAACCGAGCACGTTAAAGAACCATAGGAATCTATTCGATAATAATAGAAGGGCAGGTTCCCGGATTCCTATGTATCCTTCCCCTCTATCTGGGGCGGCTCTAAATAACCTGTACTGTGTTGATGAGCCGTTAAACAACATTCAATTCAAGTATCACTGCTCAATATCTGCATATTTGCACCTCACGTTGTAGAATAATCTCTTTGAATATGCAAAATATTTGTATATCAGGTTATATCGTTCAGTTTAGGGTTTAAAATTTACAATTTACGTATCGATAGAAAACATAAAGCACTTAAGAATTCTAAAATATTGCCCTCATTCTCCTCACATACAATCACGGAAACAATTCCATCTGGCTATATAAAAAAAAGCTTATAGTCTTCCTTAATACTGCTAACCATGATATTGTTAACAAGAAATAATATAACAATAGTCATATAATAGTTCCCCTTTGGACATCATATTTAACATTTGGTGCACATGCAAAACAGGACTCTTAGTGTCTTAGAATTATAATAGCTTATCCAAGCTAAAAATTCCACACCAATTCCACTTATATCAGCAAAGACATATTATTATGTGGTTAAGGTTTTGTTTTTTAGGAATCATATCTTATATGTTAAACACTCTTAAAAGTTTATCATATTTTGAGTGGGGTATGTGAAATAACTAATGGGTTCAAGAATACATCCATACCAAAACTGTCTTATGACAAGTTAAAACGTCATAACCTACGTTTAAATACTAAATATTGATAGTTCAATAAAAAACAGCTACCCAAGCACATCATTTTTAAGACTCCCCAAACATTTATACTCAAAATCAGGACAGTTTACTATGCAAGTTCAACATCGTCATACAAAACAGGAAATACCATTGGTTTAGCTATTATTAACAGTTTTCATCTGGAATTCGCCCCTTAGTACGAATTTCAAAGAGACTGAATTATCACATTAATTTTATCTCTCTTTATATAGTCTGATTTCACAGTTATTTTAACTTCTTCTTGCATATTGGATCGAACTATGTCAACAAAAACAACATATATTATTTTTTCTCCTAACCCATTAAAAAGTTTTAAAAGACATCTTTCAAAACATCAGTCTTTTTCCAGGTATATAGAAAAAGTAAAAACAGTGGATTACATGTATGTTTTATGTCAGAAAGTGCCTCTCTGTTGAATGACGACATTTTTCATTTGATAAAGCTATGAACAAATCACACCATTCCTTCTTCAGTCTTCTTATCTGTGTCATTATATTTAAATTAACTCAACAGATATTATGGACTATTGGTCAGCCATCTTTGGAAAAAAATGGATGGGGTATGATTAATTGAAATTTTCATCCAAATGCATATTATAGGCATGAACATTGTCAATGATATAATAGATGACATTAATGCAACACTAATGATGTGAACATAATATCAGAAACAATATGTATTTGGCAGAAATAGTGCCCTTTATATTCGAAAACTTTAGTGCAATTTTACTCTAAGATGTTTTGTTTTTTATGTTAAATAAATTTGTCCAAAGAATTGTCCATTTATCTAAAAATGGCACACGAGACATCACTTCTAAATTAAATACGGCATGTTATCACATCATCCACATTTTAAAGTCAATCATTGTAAAAACAACAAGCTATTATTTCAATGGCATGTACTTTCAAAATAATATCAATGCTATAGTATGGTGGCACTGACGGGTTTTAATTGTCAAACTATTATAAATGGCAACTATATTTTTGGACTGAGTGACTGTTGTAAATAGAAACATGGCAACATAAGAGTAATTTATTATTAGATTCCTATAAAAACAGCACAAACTAAATAATAACATATGAATACGATCAAATTACCTGTTTATCCGAATGTTTCACCATACAGCATGTTTTAATTTACAATTCACCTGCATGCTTTTCATGTGTATCATGTGCGTGTGTTGAAGGCACATGGCATATAAAGAAAATCTTCATTTTTAACAACTTCGAATTTTGGATGATGTGATAACATAGCTTACTTTATTTAGAAATGATGTCTCGTGTGCCATATTTAGATAAATGGACAATTATATGGACAAATGTATTCAACATAAAAACAAAACATCTTAGAGTAAAATTGCACTAAACTTTTCGAATATAAAGTGCACTATTTCTGCCAAATACATATTGTTTCTGATATCATGTTCACATCGTTTCATTAATGTCATCTATTATCATTGACAATGTTCATGCTTATAATATGCATTTGGATGAAAATTTCAATTAACCATACCCCATCCATTTTGGATTTTTTTTCAAAGATGGCTGACCAATAGCCCTTAAGAAATATTCCCATTACAACATTCGGGTGAATTAAAGGTAAGATTGATACCAAGTAATACAATTGTGCACTTTGCAGAATAATAATGTCATGTTAAAAGTGTTTTTCTAGGCACTATTGGACTCTCAACCACGGCACAACTCTTCTTATGGATTTAGTATACATGTATCTACAATAAAAGGTATTGAGGAAATTACTCGATAGTCAGTTTCATATATATATATAGTTAGTATTGTAGTCATTTCCCAAATATGTCCTGTTGTAGGTCTGCTCTGTTGCTATAACCTAAAGACTTATACACATAACTCATCTTTGGTCCCATCTCAATTCTATACTGTGGTGGAAATCGTTCTCGAATCGCAGCGGACAGATCCCATACACTGTTTGGCAATGCATGTGTTAGCAGGCCTATAACCTGCAAAGGAATTTCGCGAGTGGGCATCAGCATTGGTGCACCTGAAGCTCCATGCATCATAAAGCAATGGATGGCCAGATGTGATTGCTTATCACTGTCTTTATATGTCCAGTCAAGAATATCTGGGTTAATCCCCTGCACCTTTAAGGCGGTAATGAAAGTAGTCTTCGTATTATTTATCCAGGCCTGAGCTTCACTCACAGTATTATTCACGTTATGTACGCGTTTGCAATTGGGGTCTAATGTCTTTATACATGATCCTGGCATACCGTATCCAATAAGAGATACATTATCGATGTTGTTAATTAACGTGTCGTTTAGAAGAATCAGTGGTTTGGGTAGATCAACATCTGGATCTGATATCTCAAGCACAGCTACGTCTAGAGCTTTGTCTTCCCAACAACGTTTGACATGGTACACCTTCGTTTGATACGCTTCAAGATCTTCATTGAAATTTATAAACACATCTGTTTTTTCAAGATTTTGATAATTCAATACGCCGTTTACGTCTGCAAAAAAACAACGACGATAACACATCAAATACTCTTTTATAGATATGTTTATAAATAAAAAGGCTTGACTGGATCGTGACAAAAGTAGTCCTATTTGTACTATCTTGATCATACATTGCCCGGTTTAAATGAACGTTCAAAGGAAATGTTGCATTGACTAATTTTAAATGGCATTTCAGGTTCCATTCTATGAGTAAAGCTTAAAATGTACAAATTAGCATTTTGAGATAAACGGATACTATTTGTCACATATGAATTTAAACTCAAAATTGGCCATGTATCTTCAAGTCTTCTAAGGTTTTATTACATTTGATTTATTATTACAACATATGAACATTCTCTTATTGCTAATTCCATATGTGTTTATATTTTACTTAAATAGTTATAATATAACTGTGATTATTTTTAACGATGACATGCAAAAGAACATCAAGAAGAATGTAGCTCCTTACAATGGTGGTGATTCAAGAAACAGTGTCTTTCTCTAAAATGCGATCACAAATATATATTTTTGCATGCATATGTGCACAATGTAACTGATTATCATGCTTCAATTCTACGTTTTTGTCTAATTTTGTTATATAGGGATAAATACGGTAAACTCAAATGTGTTTTCCAGCATCCGAATGATCACAAAATTCACGTTCAGGCTATACTGAACATGTTTGTTTTTAACGTTTACTGATTAAAACGTGCGTACATATTATAAATAAAGTATTGATGAAGAAATAACAATAATGTGTGGTCATACAATGAATTTGTGCAAATTTAGTGCATATGTCATAACTTACAGCTATTTATTTGACAGACACTTAATTACAAATTAAAATAAAGATGTTAAACGTTTCTTACCGACAATATCTTTGACAACATGCCATGCTGTCATGACATATATTTTGCCCACTCTAAAAACTGTTCCTCTGGTGCCGTTCCCTATTATAGCACCAACTGAAAGCATATTCTGTCCAAAGTATAATACTTCACTTTGGGTGTGTGTATCATTGCTTTGTTTTCGAAATTGTTGTTTTCCATTCTCCCATCTCGAACTTTCACCTGAATCTGAATCAGAATTCAATAACAATTGAACATTTCAGAATGTTTTTCCATGTCCTTATACCCACAAAAAGAAAGCATTGTTCCAGGTGGACGATTTTGAAATATCCTTTCGGCGGGGTGGGAGGTGTCCAAAAGGAAGGATATTATGCGGTTCTGTGTCGGGGTTGGAATTCACATAAAATCGGTTCAAGCCAACCTGAATCGCATTATCGCCTACTGACCGTTCCAAGTCAGTAACCATGTCTTCTCCACCCTTTCTGTTGTATTTTGTCTTTTTCATTGTATAATTAATTAAATATTGCTCCTTGTTTGTAGTACAGTGCGGACCTACGATGCCATTGCGCTTGGACGCTTTGGTTTCTATAGGACCATTTAGGGTCTCATTTTTAGAAAAGATCTCTAACCCCTGGACTATCTTCTTTTTTTTCAAATCAAGTCCCCGGGTCAAAAACTGCTGCGACCCGGGGGTCTAAAGTTTGCATATGGAGAGTTTCAATATTTTGCATAAACTTGTATAGGAAAAATATTCCTCTCTTAAACTAAAAGAGCCAGATGTTTAATGGTTTTATTTACCATCAGCTTAATATAGTACTCTACCAAGTTTATTCAAATGGTGACCCTGTGGTCAAATTTGTCACCGCCCCAGGTGTCACATGTTTTACAAAGATTTGTATATGGAAAAACTTCAAAAATCCTTTTCTTTGCGAATACAAAAGCCAGAGGTCGAAACCACATAACTGTAAAAAAAAAGTGGCTAATTGTTTGGCAAACATCCCCCGTGGGAAATTGCGACCCAAGCTCAATACACATATAGGACCCGGCTGTAAACCTGGCAATGTAAATACTTCGCCAGAGCGTGAGCCGTTGAAATCGCAGTGTGATCGTGGAAAAACTGATTTTGTGAGGTTTACCATAATTATGTTTGAAGTTTCTAAAAATTACTTGAACAGCATTGAGTTTTTGTTGGGAATACAGCAATGTAACATCGTGGAACTGTGTTAATGAAGATACGTTTTGAGAATTAGAAACCGTTATTTCTCCACAGCGTGCAAATACACTGAAAGCAAATAGAAACATGGCCTAAAATAAACTTCGATGAAAAGAAGTCACAGTTACTTTATCCTAACAAGCCACCAATATTTTAAAATGTTAACTGAAATCGGAAAACGCATATCGTAAGATGGGGCTAGGCGTTGGGTCCCTCTTAAAATATTTGTAATAAGAAAATATGAAGTAGAGTCCGGGAAATTCTGCAGGTTGTAAATATAGCTCAGAGCAGGTAGATATGTTGTTATGGATTTTTACGTATTGTAAATGCTGGCATCAACATATCAACATAATGTAGATTCCATACAACCATGCGAAAGCGGGTGCCAAACTTAACAAAATGTTCACAGCGAAATAATATAAAATAATGCTAAAGCGCATACTACTCTTAGCAAAAATGCATTCGAGCATGTAGACAATTCTCAGCAAACTATTGCTCAACATATGCTGAAGATACAGACAAATTTGGTCAGATGTGTATAGTGTCGTAAATAACAAAACACTGTATTACACCTGCTTTATTACTAGTAACCAAATACGCAGACGCCGATCAAGGGGTGACAATAAGTCGTATTTTCTCCCATAAACATACTGGCTAAAAAGTGGACCATAACGGAATACTTAACCAATATACTAAGTTCAAAAAGGGGCATAAATTTTGCAGAAAGCAGCACAGATTTATGAAACCTGGTATGCTGGGTTATGTTATGATGTAGAACAACTGTATAAAGTTTCAAAGTTGTAGCTGTAATGGCTACCTAATATATGGACCTCTGACGTAGCGCCAATTTCAATACAGCACGACCTTATGGCCAGTCTTTTACCCCAAATATTTTGGCCAGTCTTTTACCCCAACATTTTTAATCACGTGCTCGACCCTATGTAACATGCTCCTCCATATGCAGCATCAAACAAACAATACAAATATAGGCTGCGCGCTCAAGGCGCGTCGCCAATAAATATAATTTGCGACCTTGAGGCACAAGTTTGACCAGATGACTATTTGATATTTCACCTTTAAAGTGAATTAAATTTATTATAAAGGTCATTATATACTCAAAGTAAAATTATAACAAGAGGACCAACTGTCCTTAAATCGCTCACAAAGTGACAATGCAGAAGAGGAAACAAATCAAGCAAGCATGTAAATTTTAAAAAAACACGATATACTTATGAACTAAATCCCACCGTTCATGCCTATAAATAAAATGTCAATGTATTATTTGACATATTATTCACCACATTCCTTGAATAACTATTGTTGAAAGAAATTATAAATGAATTAGTCCAATTAGGTTATAGTATGATTAAATTCAGTTTATAGATTGAAACAAAAGAGGGCCTTTGTGTTAGTTACTATTGCTTACTGTTGCCATATTTTTTTTTTACTTTTTTGTTGTTATATAATAAAAAATATTCAAATATATGTTTACCTGGTTGTAAGATACCTGCAGTTAACATTGACTTAAACACATACCTGTTTGTAAGGGAATCGTTTCATTTGTTATTTTCTTGTCACGCGTTGTATCACACAGTCCGACTGCAACGACAAATATAGCTTATGATTAGATACGAATTCAATACGTGTAGATAGCTATAGTTGGCGTTACTTAGACTAACATAGACTAACAGTTATTGTTATAATGTTTATATTTATGAACAAAATGAAATCGTTCATGCCTATAAATAAAATGTCAGTGTATTATTTGACATATAGTAAATAGTAAATAACCAAAGAGGCACCCACAGTTTCTGTAAGCTAGATCCGCAGTTGTAATATTAGTATAATTACGCATGTGCAACATTGTTACATTCCTTTTCCTGGCAAGTTAAAGTATGCTTACACTCAGTTTATAGATTTAAACAAAAGAGGGCCTTTGTGTTAATGGGTGAGCCTGTCAGAACAATATTCACATATATATGTGCCTGGTTCAGGCTGGTTGTAAGGTACCTGCAGTTAACATTGACTTAAACATATACCTGTTTGTAAGGGAATCATTTCATGTATTCTCAAGTCACGCGTTGTACGACGACAATTAGATACGAATTCAATACGTGTAGCAAGCTATATGTATAACAAATGTTGGCGTTGCTTAGTCAAACTACATGATTCACTATTTATCGTTGTAATGGATATTTAGAAAAGTAAATAGATATCATGACTTTTCAGTATTTATTTAATTTCAAAGCACAAGCTTGTGATACAACATAATTTAATAATAAAATTGTTTCTTGTCATCCTAGGTAGATAATACTCTTAAGCAATAAATTATTCTGTGAATTACTTAAAAAAGGAAATTTATATTGTACAAATAGTGAAGATGTATCTTCTTGATGTTAGAACCAAATGTTTATGTTGTATCAAAAAAGAGCTGGCTTAAACTTAAACAAGCCTCTTTCTTGAATGGAGAACCATAATCTGTATCTAGGCTGGCTTTATATGTTGAACACAAAACTTTGCCAAGTACAGTGTAGTATATCGTAATACTATAGAAGAATCTATAAACATAAAAACAATAGGCGAACTATGACATGTCCATACTATTAATATTTTATCATGTAATATATAAATATACTCATGGTCAATGAAAACGCACCATTAACACCATCTATTTATACTGTTGGATTTTTTGCAAACCATTTGGAATAAAACTGAATCAATATATGTTTTATTTTTAAGTATTGATTCTTCTTGATACCTAACTTGTCTCACATGTTTATTTGTAGGCTTTTATGACAAGCAGTTGCGTAGTTATTTAACTCGCAATTTAAGATTGTTTAATATGGAAAATCTTGAAAAGAAAACTGTTCCACTAAAGTTCAATCTGCATTTATCTGACTCGGAATAAATTCCAGTTGGTTTTACTGGCCTTTTATTGCGTGACTTCTGACAGTAATATGCAATGAAAGTTTTAGAGGAAATGAGTTATGTGTGCGACGTTACTGAAGAAACCCGGAAATGCACGTGCATTTCATTACAACAATGTGACATGCAAAAAATCCGATGCAAAATGAAGGCGCTAGAGTGTTGATAGGGCAAAATATAGATTATTTTCATTAAATCAAAGGCCATAAGTATGGTGTTTATAAACCGATACTGGTGTTTTCAAACTCTTCCGAACTTTCATTGATATTACCACTATGGCCACCTTTGGTAAAAATCCGATATAAAATGAAAGTGTTATGAATTTAACAAGGCAAATGTAGCATTTTTCATTAAACAAAGGGCCATAACTTTAATGTTTGCAATCTGATATTGGTGGTTTTTGAACTCGTCAAAACTTTCATTAATAATAAGACTCTGGTTAAGTTTGGTAAAGATCAGTTGCAAAATGAAGACGCCGGAGTGTTGACAAGGCAAAATATAGCAGTGTTCAATCATTTGGATGAGAATAAGGTAAGAGTGAGATTTGGTGCACCCTAGAACCTGGTTTAAACCCGGAGAGGCCCTTGTTTGCCACTGACTTTTCCAAGGCGGTAGCTCTATTGTCAACTCGTTTATGTGTGTGACCTCGCATTTCATTGTAAAATTGTTTTTTCGACGTTTAAATCTAGTTTTATAGGCATTGATTCACGCAAAGCATTCATTTAGTGGAGCAACCATCTGTTATACCTATATTCTTTTCTTTTTTATAATATACGCTAGCAGCAATCTTGAACATTCGACGAACATACATTCCAATTAGGATAAGCAATTACATTAAGAATGGACATATATCAATACTTCTTATGTTTTTTTAGATGATTTGCCACAAAACCTTTTCAGTCAATAGCTGACTAACATTTTAGAGAATTGAATTGAATTGAATTCGATTTTATAGTCGCACCAACAGCTAAGGTCATATGGCAACTTTCCAGCTTCCACTGGTGGAGGAAGACCCCAGGTGCCCCTCCGGGCAATTTTCGTGCACGGGCGGGCACCTGGGTAGAACCACCGACGTTCCGGAAGCCAGCTGGATAGCTTCCTCACATAAAGATTCCTAGGCCCCTGAGGGATCGAACCTACAGCGGTGAGGGGCAAATGATTGCAAGTCAGAGACTCTAACCACTCGGCCACGGACGCCCCACTTTTTAGAGAAAGTTGAATTTCCAGAACTGTTATTCATTCCGATCTTTGGAGATCGCTGGGCCCGATATTTACAGATATTGGTGATGCAATCTCAAATACGTTCGTTTTCTTACTTGAATTTCGAATAGGTGGCTCCACTGCTCCAGCCTTTAAAGGTTCTGAGTATTGTTTAATCACCCTTAGGATGTGTTGCAAGCTTTTTAAATTAGTATTTTGACTGTTACCTGTGATACGCAAGCTTCATAACCTCTGCTTTCAACTAAATTGCATTTTGTTTATTTCACCCATTGTTTTCTCGTTAAGGGCAAAGTGTTTTGTTAGAATATGGGACCATACGCCGCTGGTCATGGAATGGTGTTAAAACACTTCATTGAAGGGTTCATGTTCACCGTCATATGCATATCATCTTCGGGATGGTTCAAGTTTATGTACTATTGACTTTTTAAATATTTAGTTCTTCTCAACCTGGGGCTAGAGGGCGTGAACGGTAAAAAGCACTTTTCAACTCATGAGTCTCAATCAAACCGGGACTGCAATATGTTTGTTCTTTTCGTGTTCGACAATTTCTAAATTTCTCTTTTCATACTTTTTTTATTTAAAGATTCTTAACACCAACTAGACATTACCTGCAATGTTACTTTGCACCTGCATAAATATCAAACCTATCGCTTAGAACAATCACATTCCTACTTAAATCTAGATAAACAACACTTTCATTATAGACCAGTGTTGTTTTATACATACAACGTCCGAAAAGAAATCATATCAATATCAACAAGCACGGTTTTACACAAGCGTAAAAAAGCTGCCGATAAATAAATACACATAAGAAATCAAATGCTTAAAGTGACTGGACAAGGTGAAACTGCTTTTTTTTATTAAGTAAAAAGGGGCCGTAATTTTGTTAAAATAAAAGCAAAGATTTATGTAACGTGGCTCTTTGTTGTGGTCTTATAATGAATAATGCATGCGTAAAGTTTCAATCCATTATGTAGATTGCGAGTTCCAAGCTTATATACAAACTGTAACCAGGGTTGAAAACTTTAACCAAGTTTTTCTAAGTATTAAAGGGACCATTATGTTGTTAAAATAAAAGCGAAAGTTATAGAACCTGGCTCTGTGGTGTTGTCTTTTGATGCAGTTCTAATGCATGATCCATTATCTAAAGTTATAGACCAGTGTTGTTGTTTACATACAACGTCTGAAAAGAAATCATATCAATATCAACAAGCACGGTTTTACACAAGCGTAAAAAAGCTGCCGATAAATAAATACACATAAGAAATCAAATGCTTAAAGTGACTGGACAAGGTGAAACTGCTTTTTTTTATTAAGTAAAAAGGGGCCGTAATTTTGTTAAAATAAAAGCAAAGATTTATGTAACGTGGCTCTTTGTTGTGGTCTTATAATGAATAATGCATGCGTAAAGTTTCAATCCATTATGTAGATTGCGAGTTCCAAGCTTATATACAAACTGTAACCAGGGTTGAAAACTTTAACCAAGTTTTTCTAAGTATTAAAGGGACCATTATGTTGATAAAATAAAAGCGAAAGTTATAGAACCTGGCTCTGTGGTGTTGTCTTATGATGCAGTTCTAATGCATGATCCATTACCTAAAGTAGTTTGTGAGATGCAAGTTTACATACTAACTTTAACCAAGCTTAGATGTGTACAAAATTAAACCAAGTTTACATACAATGTACAAACCTTAACCAAGTTTTCGAAGTATAAAAGGGGCAGACAACACTTACAACGATCAGGAATACGGGAATACCGCATTATGAATAAAACCGATTCAACACTAAACTTCAAGTTCTCGTTATATATTCGTGAATTTATGGGTATTATTCCATGAAAATACAGATTTGCATTTATTTAATTCCAATACTTGCGGTTTCATTCAGTTTCAATTACACTTTCATTATGCTCCGTAAAAAACCCGGACGTAAAGATTCCGGAAATATTACCGCATGCTACACTTCAGTAGACTGATCTAGGAAAACGTCATTTAAAGAAGTAGAACGGTAACCTTTTAACGTTGCAAAATATGTGTTTATACCAGTCAAGTTGTTAGACTAGTTCACTAGCAATTGAATTTGTAATGCATGCTTATCATCCGCTAAATGATTCACAGTCTGTTAATCATAGACAAATACAAACCCCATATAAGGATCAGCTGCCTTCGGCATCTGAATAACATTAATGTTCCATTAACTCTAGCGGTCATCTGTAATGTATCAGACAGTTGAATTTCGTCATGGACCAACTAAATTTACAGCATTCTTCCTTTAAGTTTTGAATTTCGGCAGGTTATGCTGATCACAAAGTTACTTCTTACTCCAAAAACATATTACAGAGCTACGCAAAATATGCATTTGTATGCATATAACCCGTTTATTAATGCATTATTTATTATAAGGAAAACATCTCCAATTATTTCCAGCATAATTCCGTAGTGTTATACTACTTTAGGATGTATAAGAAAATGGCTACATTACCTTTATAATGGTTTGATAAACCATATATTTTACGAATTGCTACAACTAGTATTAATGCTGAAACCATTAAAGCGAGGCCATCGTGTTTTCTCACTGAAACAGGAATAAAAATAGAAACAAAGGTCGAACATGAAATGTAGCATTCACAAAAGTTAGTAACTCAAAAACATTTATTCAAAACATACAAGAAATACAACTATATTTTAAATAAATTTAAATTCTAAATAGGTTTACCACAAGCCTCTCCGTTGAGTAGTTCGAGAAATTTATCTTTTAGACATAGTTTTGATGAATTTTGGTAGTGACGTAAATTGATAACGTTATGCCCTATTGTTTGCCGGATAGATAGATAATGAAACGTTTTAAGATCATTTTCCTGTTACATTTGCATTGTTTATGATATGTTTAAAGATTTAAGCTTCTTTCGTTTTTCAGACGTCATTGTGATATCAGGTAAAAATAAAAATTACATTCATATAAAACATGTTAGTTCTACCAGTCTAAACTGCTATGTGTCTATGTCTATTTTATATGAGTTTGACATCATTGAAATCTTCATATTTTGGTTTCCATGGCAACCGTATATCGAGTTTCAAATGATTTTTATTTTTAAAAGAAAATCAAATTACCTAACAAATGATACATATATGTTTTATAAAAAAACATTATTCGTTCCTGAGTTATAGGTCTTCATCTTTTTACACCTATTACTTACCTTTGACCTTGACCTTTGACTTGGTCACCTGATTGTCACCGACTTGGTTACTATGGATAACATATATTTCATATTTGATGTTGCTAGCTTGTTCGGTTCTTGAAATATTCATACGTTTCTATTTCATACTTAAAGCTACAGAGTCCCTATATCAATCGATTTCTTCTTTGTTTGTAACTTCATGTTCACCAGCTCCTGTCGAAATCGGGTATTTAAGCGAGCAAATATAGCGCATGAAATTATTTACTGTATATACATCGACAAGTGCACATCGTACCTATACACAGGTAACAGTAATTTTTACCGAAAAAAAAGTTAGCTTCTTTCGGGGCTCGAGCTTCTGATTTTAGGTCCTGTGCTCTATCCACTGAACTACAACGCTACTTGAGAAAATAGTATTCTAACTACCATATATTATGAGGCAAAATAGCTTAACATATTTGAACGCAACTAAAGATGGATCAATAAATATGCAGTCCATATTGTCGCACGTGTAAATTAACATTGGTGTAATACTGTATCTTATCAATATGAAACTAATTCTTCGTCTCAAATCAACCATATATCGACTTGTTATTTAGCGCTTGATGAGTTTGTGCGCGCGCTCTTGCTATTACGTAATGCCTATTTAGTGTTAACAATGCTACAAAATACCAATTAATAGCAGTGGTCTAGAGGTTGAGCGTACATCTTTCAAATCTTACAAGTACAAGGTTGTGGTTAAAATCCCGTTCCGGGCAACTATTTTTTTATCACATATATTCTGGAGCCGTATATTTATCGATGTTACCTGTACGGAGGCTAAATAAAAATGTGAAATTTTGCGCATCGATTTCTCCTTATATACCGACTTTTGGGGTATTCTTCGATTTGAAACTACTTCAGACGTGACTCATTCATATTCATGAGTTATTACCAGTTAAAATAGGGACTGTACAGCTTTAACGCTGCAGAACCTATCTTTAAATAGTATTCCTCTTTCTAGGCGTGTCTTTATTTGTATTTGAATGTTCATCAGGGTCCGTATTCATCAAGCTTCTTAGCAATATCTTTACTTAAGTAAAAATTTATCAATTGTTTAAACACCTGTTTCTATCGTTTAAAGGGACAGTGTCCGTAAGTAAGCAGATATTGAGCATAACCAAATAACCGTCTGACTTTTATTCAGTGAAATGTATACACGAAAGCATGAGCCTAGACCCTTAGAAGTCTGTAGTAATACATTCGTGAGTTTGAAAAAAAAGAAGCTTTAATTATTATTTGTAAATAAAGTGGGACCCACACAATTTACCTTTTCTGCGATCACGTGACTTCCATTAGCGCATTAGGTTTTCACCACAGTATGTATTGCGTAATATGTATAACCCGCTTAGCTCAGTCGGGAGCGATGTCGACAACTTCTCGCCCACGCTCATTATTATTACCGCGTGTGTATTTTTAGTTTGGGCTGCGAGTTCAAACGCCCGAAGAGGTTTTTCTTTTTTTGGACAGTGATTGAATTCCGTCAAACAATCTTGCTTTTAATTAGTTAATATTCAATAATGTTTAGTGTGTAATGTTTGAGAACATAATTAGTGCGTGTTTTATAAGCTAAAAGTTACGGACACTGTCCCTTTAAGACTCTTTCTTTATATTTTCTAGTACGGAAAGACAGTTGTGGATAAAGATACATTAACGGGACGTTACATTTGGTCATTACGTAAGTTGCTATCTCTTGGATGTATACTATCTGTATATATATTTCTGGTGTTGATGTATCCGGTTTATTTTTACCGCGCATGCGCAGACAATTTTAGAGAAATTTTGAAGTCGCCATTGTTTTTGCAGCACAGTTGAGGAACGTGATTTCGATTGAGCATTTTAAACGTATGGCATTAAAGTTCGTAACGGTTGTGAAAAAGTTCGCGACGAAAGGTAGGTACGTGTATATTATATGTTGTTGGTTTTGAGGTCATGTATTGGATAAATGTTGTTTTGTCTCAAGCGCTCTCGACTCCCTGTGGTCAGTCGCGATGAACTTCAAAATTCAGAATGTTGTGTGCAGTTTTGAGAAATCTGCTTATACGTTTTTCGGGAATGTTTTATTTGGTTGATGTGTGTATGAAGATTTGTTTATAACAATGTAGTGAATTTCTGTTCTACTTGTGAAATTGTTGATGTTTTTGTTGTTTGTGTGAGTGCGCATGCGTCGAAGTCATCGTCAGTCAACTTTGTCAGTTTTATTTTGGAAGCCATCTTGAAAGCTGCATTGTTTTTGTCGTGTTTCGTCGTGTTTCAGGAAGTATTTAAGGCGGTTTCAGATGAGCTGAAGGATAAGTAAATGTGATATCATGTTATTGTGACGGTTGTTAATTTAGTAATGAGACGAGAACTTCGGCTACCTGTGAAGATTGCTTACGTTTTGTTATTTTTGTATGAGTGAGCATGCGTGGAAGTCAGTAGGGTTTGCCCTGTTAGTTATGTTTGCAGTGCGTTTGTAAGGTCGTATTCGAGGAAGTTTTCAAGAAGATTTCGCTTGATTGCCATTGTAAGTAGATGTGACATTGAGCTATGGTGGCGACTATACAATTTGTAATGAAACGATAAATGCACTTGAGAAATAGCTGTTAAATATGTGCATTTGCAAGTGCATAACATGTTTGACGGGAGAGTTGCAGTTTTGTGTTGTCCTATGGCTATGCATTGCTTGCATATATTGAAACATCAGTTGGGATTAAATTGGAATTGACAGTGAGATTATCCTTTGGCGAATGGGAATCACTGAGTAACACATATCCGAAATGAAGTAATGTGTTACGCTCGTCCTGTGTACATATAAATGTACAGGTTCTATCGCGGGGATAATGGTTTCTGTGCAGGAAAGAGGGGCCGGTGCCTTTTCTAGTTGAAATTGATGTGTAAGTGTTGGCGAAGGTCATACATTGTCAGAGATAATACGATACACATGGGGTAGGACACCGGTGTTGATATCGTCCCTTTTCACTGGGAACCGGTATTTACCCGTTTAAAAAAAAACGGTACCCTTATCGGTATTTGGAAAAATGTGTTTACCTTATTTTGAAGCTGTTCTGGCAGCGAATAAGCTCCAAACCGCCATGATCGCAATGAACTATCAGCGTGTCATCATTTTTTGTAAATATTTACACCCAGACTCATACAGCATGCAATTCACTGGCATTTTTTGCTATGTAGAACCTAGCAATTTCATCGAGAAACCACGTATATTTAAAGAACGAAATTTACACGCTTTTTGGGCATGATGGAACCAACGGTCATACAGCGCTTTATAAAGTGGAACCAGTCCTAATAGTGAGGCAAGCATTTGGATGCGTATTTTCGAATTAACTTTTTCCAACAATTAAATGGAATTAAAACACAAGTAACTCACAATAAATATAATATATGTAACTGAACATGAAATAACAAAACAAACATAAATCTTTAAAGCGGAAAATAAAAATGAAATAAATCAAGTACGAAAATAAGATCGATTTTTTCAAGCAAACTGATCGAAGATGGGTTTCAACCGCGCATCGTTAACAGTACCGTTGAAATACCGTACCATTTCGTTGGTACCGTACTGGTACATAAGGTACCATCCAAATGTTGAGAACACAATTTATGACATTTTTGCAGGGAAATATTATATACTGCAAAGGTCGGAAGTCCATTATGCTGTTTCAATTCCTCTGATGCATCTTGCAGCAATATTGCACTTGTGTACACTTGTGTTTAATAAACATTGCCTGTGTTATGCTAAGTATTTGGATCTGCACAGGTACGTATTTTGTCTTGTGCACTGCGATAGCAGCAAGTGGACAGGAAACTAGAATTGTATTCTTTTATTCTTCCTTATAATTTTATTAGCAATTAATTGACAATAACGATATTAATGTCATTGATACTTATTTGAATCAAGTCATGAGATCACATGACCATACACTGCCCTAAATAATTGCATGTAAAAAAGAAATAATGCTATTTATTTCAGCAAAAATATTTAGACAGCAAAAAAATGATCCTTAGAAAATTTTGAGTAGTACACATAACGTTTATGTAAGTCAAGTAATAATACGAATCCTTACTCAAGGTATTGTGTTTTAATCAACCATAGTTAAATTTGTACAGGTTTACCGGCAGTTACATACGTGTATTCTTAAAACGTTGTCAGCCATAATGCGACTACTTATATGCCTTTCACGATAATAGTTTCTGTGCAGAGGAAGTGTTTGTGTTGCAAATACCTAAATAAATAACAGTTATTCAGCGACTTGGGTATTTAGTTTCTGACAATGCCGAAGATTACCATACATTAGTCCATATGTCACCCCAACGCTTAATCATCGATCTTATTTATCTATCAGAAAATCAAAACAATCATTTCTATTGCAGTAAGTTTGAAGTGGGTTTACTATATACAGTCTAACTGGACTATAATTGTTTGCATGTTAGTTTACACAATAACGACATACACATGTTGACCTTAAAGATGCTCTACCTATATCTTTTTGTCCACCAATTGATATAAACTTTACTTAATTGTAAAGAGGACTATGAAAAAGGTAAACGGCAATAATTTCAACCCATGTAATATGTGTTTTGCTGGGGAAAAACAGGATAGAAAAGATCGGATTTTTGAAATTGTATTCCTAATTGTTTTAGACAAGCCGATTACGGAGATTTTCCGATCTTATTCGTTTACAATCGGAACTGCCTCGTCGGATTGGCGACGAGTTCCGATCGATTCGTTTACTATCGGAACTTCCCCGAGTAGTTTGTTTTCGTTTGTTTTCGTTCAACTGATGGCATTGCACATGTCCGATAAAATCGTAAAAACTCGTAGTTCTTCGGCAGGAATAAACGGCTGGGCAGCATTTTATTCAAGATATTGTTTTGATCATAATTAATAATTTATAGAACTGGAATACGAACCGTGTTGCTTCTTAGAATACTCATAAAATAGCTTTGCATACATATAAATGCAGTAATATTGAGTATTTAATATTTTACATTAAAAATCGCGTAGATATAGGTAGTGTCTCTTTAACGACGTCATTGTTGACGCGCGTGACTTTTATCTTCCTCCATGTGTAAGATCGGGCTTTTCGTCACTCGTGTAAAACGCGGAAAACCTTATCCGTTATGCAATACAACTCTCTATCACAGTCAAGAGTATTCTATCGAAACTAACATGTTTTAAAATTAGATTTGGTGAATACTAAGGCATACAATGTCTGACTGATTGCCGGCCGTTCCATAGTACATGCATATGGTCAGAAATACCAATAACTATTATATTATACTGAATCTATGAATATCCAAAATAGTCCTTACTGCCATATACCTAATAGCATTTATTATTAGGTATGTGGCACTGCACTTGTCTATGTCTTTCGACATAATAACAAATATCACCAAACTGGGCATGCAATGTATATTATGTCGACCCAAAGGACGTCTTAGGACGATGTCATGAATCGCCACAAGGCACACATACGACGGCTCGAAAGCCCCGTCTAAACGGTCTGCGCGGAGGACATCACATAGAGCAAATATAGAATATGTTATTTAGGTAAATTATAATATCAATGTTAAGTACATTTCACTCACGTGGTACACATTCGTCAGACGTATCAGGCCGCTTAAAACCGTTTGGACTGACAGCTGCACATGAATAATCTGCAAACAGTAATGCAATGTTTTAATGAAACACCTCAATGAACAATGTATCAATATGTCAAGGTAAGCTGATGAATGGGTTCTTAGATATCAATTTCGTATTATTGAAATCTACTTTTTTGGTTTTCAAACATAATTAGTACCTTTTTTTTAAAATTCTCTACAATATGACTATATTCTTACGTTAAACATTAATTCAATTCAATTCAATTCTTTATTTCCTCAGTGAATGTGATTACATTTAAATAATACGTACATGATTAACACAGCTTACATTTATACAATAGCAATGAAAGGAACGAGAATAAAAAGGGAACAGATAAAAGTGAGATTATAAACATATGCTGTCAGGTACATCTATATCTAACATGATATAATATGATATATAAAGAAAATGATTACTCAGGAAAAATTTAAAAAATCTAAGACGTGAATTGAAGAAAAAAAATGTGTACTCTAAACTCTTTATGGAAGTTCTGATTAACTTTCAATGTCCGGTTTGAAAATAATTTTTCGTACATTGTGTATCCCTATTCGAAATATTTCGTATCGAATCAAAAAAGATCACACGAGTGTTGACTGGTATGGAATAAAAGTATGTCACTTAAGCCTAATATAAACTGCATAATCAACCCACCAAAGGTATGCTTTTAAGACGTAACGCAATGCTTTAAAGAGGATACATAAAGCATTATATTCGCTTAATAGTCTTTCGTTTCGTTTTCAATTTAAAAATTATGTATATATGTGTTAAATATACAAACGTCAACATAAATAATTATGTTAGAACACGTGAACGTATAGAGAGCTTATTTGGATATTCTAATACATTTTAGAATAAGACTGATGGGGAAAATAGACCCAAATTAAACAGAAATTCCAGAAAACGTAACGTGATCATTTTCAACACTAAACAACAAGTGTTCGTTTTCCGATTACCACCTACTATGCACTAATTTTACGTTTTGAAAATTAAAAGACGTTCTGGTGCTTTAAACGGTGTTTTCCCTATATTTATGCTTGGACTCTTTTAATTGGCATGTGTAAGTTTTATACTTACATTACAATATTTAACGCAAGCAGTTAATAATGATACAATTATCAAACGTTTAGTACCATGCGTTTCTTTTTCGCTTCAGTATGTGACTATAACTTCAATTTTGACTCTTAAAGCGATAGTAACTTAAAAACCTATAAGTACCTTAAGACGCAGCCATTCAAATCCTCGACTATTGTTTATTTAATGATACAAACACATTGCATAACGGTTCCCTAATAAACGACAACATATTGGTAATACTATATCAAACGGCACTTCAAGGTCATCATGTTGATCTGTGTAGCAATATTCAAGAATATACAACGGATTTCTGAAAGTTTGAGGCAAAAATTATTTTTGGAATGAATACTCAGACTTTCTATTTTGCCACACATATTACTTACTTTATAATACATTACAATACATTAAACTTTGAATTGATTGTACCATCACTCTCTATAGAAATACAATAAAGAAAACTTGGCAACTACTGATAGATCGACGAGAAGCACGTTACAAATTCACTTAAACATAACATAATTTTGCAAGATAGCTTTATGAAATTTTATCATGATTGGCATTGCTATCATGGAGTAAGTATGTTTACTTTCAAACTGAATAAAAAGGCGCGAAATATTCATAGTATAATGTCTATGATACACACTACACATTATAAACATGAAAAATCCATGACGTCGGAAAAATAGGCGGTTCCGGCATTATGGCAAAATGCCGCACAATGTAAGTAATTCTAAGCAGAGTGAAATGCCCTTGTTTATTTATGGCACATACGAGTTATAGAAAGAAGGATGTGCCATCCATTTTATAATAAGAGAATATAACGATCAATGTGTCTTAATGAAAAGTTGACGTTGTCAGTATTAATTGTGACCACCGAAGCATATTACGAGGAGTCTTTCTTGAATGTGATATTGGTGTAGCACCGTGATGGTTATGCTTATTTGGAGAATAAATCAAACATTCAAATTGACGGCGAATACTTTGGTATAAAAGTATCCTGTTCTAACATCACGATAGCTTCAAACGTGTATGTACTGGACTTGTGACCTTAGTGCCTAGACAAGTCCGCACTAAAGGCTATACGGGAAATTGTATTCAAGATTGTATATTAATGTTTCAAATTCATACCGTTAATAAATTAAGCAACATCAAATGCATTTTTTTTATTATTACTTGCTTTTGTATTATAAAGCTTGTGTTACAAAACTTTTCAACCGCATGCCTTATACGGTTTTAGTGTTATGCTCCAGAAACGTTTGGTATTCTTGTTTATATGGAAATGCCAAATATATTCATATCAGAATGTTTTATATATTTTAATAGGCACCACAAAACCACGTGATTGAAGTTTTGAAGAGATACATTGAAATTGTTATACGAGGGGTGTTCAAAAAGTAACTGGGAAAATGCCATCACTTTTGATTGAGTAAGACCATTTTTATGAAATTTCACACAAGGGTAACCTTAACTCATCGCGGATATGTTCTATGTATCACAAGGTATGCGTTCACTAGCGTCACTATGGCAACGTCAAGTAACGTTGAGCGGGGCAACTCGTAACGATACACGAACTCTTCAGTTTTTGTACATTTTAAATAGAGCAACTATACATTTTCTGACGCCAGAATTGCTTGAAAATGCACGTTGACGTTTCCCGAACTTTCTACATTTCGTCAGGTATGCGAGCGAACGTTTTTGACGTCATTTCCATGCTACAGTGCGCGATTGTCAATCGCACTTTGAAATCGTTCGAATTCAGACATTGAGCAGCGCAACTCTATCAAATTTTGTGTTTTGAGCTACATCATGATAATGCACCATCAAACTCATGTAAAGCCCTTTAATAAATCACATCATCATTTTGTCCTACAATTCTTAAAAGACAATAAAATTACCCATGTTTTCATACCAAATAAAAGTATCAAAAAGCATTTTCTGTACAACTTTAGTCTAATTTCTTTAAGATTACCCCACCCCTAAAAACATGCTAAAAAAGCAATTTTAGCAATATTTCAAATGTCAATAAATAAAAAAAAGGATTTTTCCTACGCATATCAGGGTCATGTCTGCACTCATAATGCTCTTGCATATCAGGAAATGCTAAATTTTACATACCTACTCCGGCGTTTTAAAAAGTTATCCCATGCTGATTACTCCGTGAGTCAAAATCAGCCATTTTACCTACTTTTTGGAAGTTTTTGATAGGTTCACATTTTTCTATTTATAACCTCCAAAAACCCCAAAGAATGCATATTCCAATACACCAAAATAAACTTAGAAGTACTCAGAACTGAAAAAAACATCAAACATGTGCTTCATAATTATTATAAATACCATCCATGGGCCTAAAAGATGCTTAGTTGATTTCTTTCTGATTTACACCATGGACATTCTGAGGAGTGCCCTCAATTTAGACACTATACAGCACCCTCCTTACTCACCAGATATGGCCCCGTGTGATTTTTACCTGATCCCGGCCATTAAAGCAGAAATGCGCGGTCAACACTTCGATGACGTTCACTATCTTCCAGTTCTTGTTCGTGAAGTTATCCGGAACATTCCATAGAATATTTTGAGAAAATTTGAAGACGATAATTTGTTACGGTATGTAGATTTTCCAAATATTATTGACGAATAATCCGACCTGCCCCGCTCAACGTTACTTGACGTTGCCATAGTGACGCTAGTGAAGCATACCTTATGACAATGTAAAAAATCATAGAACATATCCGTGATGAGTTAAGGTACCATTGTGTGAAATTTTATAAAAATGGCCCTACTCGAACAAAAGTTATGGAATTTTTCCTGTTACTTTTTGAACACCCCTCGTATACATCAATTATGTTACACATTGAATACATTGTTTGTATAGAAACTCTCAACACATACTGTTATTAGAAAATGGTAAACATTAACAGGCCCCACATGAATACTAAATTGAGAGTCTCTTGAAGATTCAGCATTCGGTTGTAGAGTTTTTTCTGGAAACGAAACGTTTGGCTAGTACAGGTACCCTTTGTTATTTCAACGATAGTGATTATTTGAAACCTACTAGATTCAGAATAAGTTCATATTCGCTTATATGGGAAAAAATAAGATTGTTCTTACTCAGTAATCGTTCTTGCCCATTCGGACAAGGTCCATCATAATAACATCTTATGTCTTTATCAGAAAAACAGCCAGTGGAATCGAAATTAACCCGGGGACGAGCCACATAGTTCTTTCTAGCATCACAACGACTCCATTGCCTCTTAGTTTTTAAGTCTTCAACGCTTGTATACACATGACAATTTATGAGGTGGTGAGACTCTGCATATATTGGCTGTTCCTCCTGACATTTGGAGAAGGTTGCTGACGATTGACTTGCTATGTTATTATAGTTATCTCCAAAGCACCAGTCACAGAAAACATTCGTCCTTTCACCTTTCACATACAGCATTGGTTCTCTACCTAAAATAAAAAACAAATGTCACAAACAATTCAAATATTAATTAGTTTAAGTAAGCAAGCGGAAGCAGATTTTATTATTACAGGGACATATAGCAAACATACAAGCTAGGTTTTTTCTCTCCATATTTTCCCCCATAAAAACAAACCAAACATCTACATAATTTTATATTTTCGTTGGTTGTAACAATATATAGAAAATAATAATCACGATCCCTGGTCTTTATCTTTTGAGTTTTGGTTCAAATATGTGTAGTGACACATTTCCATGTATTTGATATTTGTTTCCTGATTTAACAATTCTGATTATTAGTATTGATGATTGTCTGAAACAAGATATGTCCTCAATGTGAGTTTGTCGCCTAGATATCCGTTATTTTAGAGGCAGTGTCGGCAAGTTGGCATAATTAAGCTATATAACTGCAGGTTAAATTGAACGCATTGCAAATGAAGTCACAGCGACATTCAAAATCCTAAAAGACATTGAAATAGTTGATACCAACTCGCAGATGCCAAGAATAATGTTTAACCTAAACCTCTACTTATTTAAAGTTATCATATATTAATTATTGAATTCAGAAAGCAAACAGCACGGAAATATGTTTGCACCACCTTTAATTAACATTGTAAGCAAAACAAACTCTAAAATATAATCGTATGAGCGGCTTTATATATTTATTTTTTATAAGATTGTATCATACCAGTACAAAGTTGTAGACGGGTCTTAAAAAAACAATGTTCTACCGTTGATTTGCTGTCATATATGGGTTTCCCATATATGACAGCAAATCAAACTATTGTGTAAAGTTAACACTATGTGTGCAAACTATCCATAAACACACATTACATGACTGGGTCTGAGCAAGCGGTTCAATGAACATTTATTTATTTGACGGGAATGAATTAGTTAAATTCTGGTTAAGTTTTGTTATAAACCAAATTAAACGTATTTTATACTTGTGTTTCCTTTATATTAAAGGGAGTACACCTGGCTTTTCAAAGGGGTCTAGGGGTCCGACTTAAAATTGACAAAGAATGATATTTTTTATTTTAAAGCGCCTAAACATAATGAACGATCCTAAAAATGACCCCTTAGTTACAAGGAAATTCATTCTGTACAGCAATATGTGCTATCCTAGTTACGCACCAGGGTTAATTTCAGCATTTTATGCCCGATTCCGTCCTAGCTATATGGTGTATTCGAAGTTTAAACCTTAACAATATGGTTCCAACATCATATTTTGATGGATATAAGTGTTTTATCATGAATTGGAACATTTTTATAATTTAAGATATTTCTAGAAAAATCATGATGTACTCCCTTTAACAACTCAATATCTAAAAAGCGTTAGTCAACATAATGTTTCCATTTAAGCGAGCATTTAATGACTGGTATATATTTTGTGTTTACGCTTGTTGCTAAAACGGCAATTTTGTTACTATGTCATGTAATTTTATATTAAATAAATATTATATAAATTATTATACAACAGGGTCTAGTTGTTCACAGATCGATTAAAGGGAATGTAGCGCCACAGCCAAACTATCTTTATTATTGAGAGTTTTGAAAAAAATGAATAACGGTGAAAGAATTTCCAAAATCGGATGATAAACAAAGAAGTTATGATTATTTGAAGGTTCTGTTGAAACGAGTATGGAAGCCGCCATTTTGAGAGCTATGACATCACAGTTCTAATGACCATATATGGAATATTTATAAAATACGAAAAATCACTGATTAATAGTAAAAAATGACAGCTACTTTATGCAAAATATGTATACTTAATAGCAATAATGCTTTATATTACCAGTAAAGGATTTTGCATTCATTTGCAGCGACTTTCTTTGCTTTAAATGATTTTGATCAATATTCCATATATGGTAATTTGGAACTATAACGTCATAGTTCTAAAAATGGCGGCTCCCATATTCGTTTTAGAACAACCTTTAAATGGTCATATCTTTTTTGTTTATCATCTGATTTTGATAATTCTTTCACCTTTTCCCAAGTTTTTCAGAACTCTCAGTAATAAAGCTTGTTTGGCTGTGGCGCTACATTCCCTTTAACTTAATCGAACGTAAAGTCAAAATTTCAAATCTCTCTGAATTTCCGATAAATGAATATTTCTACCAGAAAACGAGCATGTGAAAACATTATGCTGAGAAGAAATGCAAATTAAAAACTTTTAGTAGTACAAAACATATTTTTTATGAGAAAATGTACTTTGAAAGTTTACACTAACCGAGGATTAAGCTAACCGATCTTTGAACAACTGGGCCCTGGTTGGCAGATATGTTCAAAATAAGACATAATGTGTGCACTATTACACTTATTTACATGCAGATGGACATAACATCTTGAAATAACAATAAGGTTAAATTGTCATAGCAAATGTCGGTTTGGAACTTACCTTCCCTGCACACTTTCTCCAGGGCACATCCCTCTATAAATCTCTCCTCGTTGTGGTAATCTCTGGCACAGTGATATACTGTTCCAGCTGGACACATTTTATTGCTAGCCAGACAAACCCATGTCGGTGACCCAAACGTTGGACAAAATCCATCTTCCATAACATCCCAGCCACAGTCACGTACACTATTTCCAATACACACACCCATACATGACTGAAATGTAAAATAACACGCAGAATATATATTCAAACTATGACGGTATATGGTGGCTGATTTCTGCCATTTGTCGTCTTTTCGTTATTTTGCCCCCGAATAGACGACAGAACGAAAAGACGACAGAACAAAAAGACGCCATTTCAATATCATATGGCGTCTTTTCGCGGCTGAAGTGTCGTCTTTTCGTCTTTTCGCGTGGCGTTCTTTCGTATTTTCGCCCTTGAAATGGCGTCTTTTTGTTCTGTCGTCTTTTCGCGCTGCATTTGTCGTCTTTTCGTCCTGTCGTCTTTTCGTTCTGTTATCTTTTCAAGGGCGAAATAACGAAAAGACGACAAATGGCAAAACTCAGCCACCAAAGTATATACCCATTTTAGTGATATTCTTATACGACTTATTTCCCAGAGTTATAAAGAAGCAGCCTTTTCGGTTTAACTCAGTTGCATCGGATTTGAGCTCTAGTTTTTAACATATCAGAGTTGTAACATGTATATGCCTAACCCTAACACACAGGCCTGTGATATATAGCATATATAGAGTGTCGGTGAAATATAAGAGCACTGCAAACCAATCATAATCATAATCTCAGCCTGCCAAGACCGTATCATGCATATGGCTTACTTGCAGATATCGGCCTGGGCAAATTAGGCCAATTATTTTAGAGCCCACTAGCGATTAACCCAATTCATATCGACGTTTGCATGACGTCATGTTGTAAATAAACGTACAACGTCAATTGTTGATGCATCAGACAAACTTTATAACGTCACTTGCTACTTCTCATAAGTTAAAAATAAGAAATTAATATTAAATAACTTGAAAAAACATGTTTTTTGAAAGTCTCGAAAAACCTCTAAAAATCACGCCAAAATCGCTCAAACGTCCTATTTTCCCAGCCCCTGGTTCTGGATCCGTGTAGCATAGCGTAACGAAGAAATCAGAAGCGGGCCGGGTGACCGAGGCTATCAAAATCCTCGAGTGACACTTTGTATCTTAGCATTAAATGCATTTGCTTCAATCTGCAAACTGGTAGAAAATAAGATGCGATTCCAAATTTCCCAAGTAGGTCTGAAATGCTAAATTCGGATATGAATGATGCTAGTTGTTTGTGCATTGCTTGTCGCAGTACTTGCACCAGTGTTATGCTAAGTATGTTTATATCAAGGGCGGTAATTTATTATTGATGATGTTTATACTTATATTTTTGTTTGTGCTTTTTAATGTGTATCTAATTTGTCTACACGAATCTATTTATGTGAAGTATGAATCAAACCTAAGGATAATTAGCTTAATATGGAAAAATAGATATACAAATCGAACAGGAAAACTAGCATTCGTCTGTCCGTCGTCTGTCCGTCGTTTGTTAACTTTTACCTCGTTAAGACGATAGGGCCTTCATTTTTCATCCGATCGTTACCAAACTTGTTGTTAGTATCAATGAAAGCTCGGACAATTTCGGAAACCAGCCAGATTGGACAATTTCCACCGGAGTTATGGCCCTTGATTTTCTGAAATATGCTTTATTTTGCCTCGTTAAGACAATAGTCTTCATTTTTAGCTCAACATGTTTATATTTTTTATTTTATTTTTTTATTAATTATTTTTTGTTAAGTTTTTCTCTTTTTTTTTATTCTTTTTTTGTCTATTTATTTTTATTTTTTCATTTATTATTATTTTTTTTTTTATTTTTATTTTTTTGTTAACGCCGTGTTGGATTCGACGAGACTTTAATAGCAGAAATCATTGGTATGATGTCTAGTTGTGCCTATTGCGTTTTTTCGGTTCGTTGATTTTTGATGGGGTTACCGCCCCCTTTTTACTTTAAATTTCTTTTCGGCGCTTACTCCTGCTAAACGCCTTGTTGGATTTCGACGAAACTTAACAGGAAGCATCGGTAAGATGTCTAGCTGTGCTTCGCGCTTTTGTTCCAGTTCGCTTATTGTTGACGGAGTTATGGCCCTTTGACATCTTTACTGTAAATTTCTTGTCGGCGATGCTCCTCCTAAACAGCTTGTTGGATTTCTACGAAATTTTGCAGGAAGCCTCAGTATGATGTCTAGTTGTGCAAATCGCGGTATATCAATCAAATCTTGGACAAGTTCGAAAACCAGCTAGATCTTGTTAGTAACGACAGAGTTATGGCCCTTGATTTGTTGAACAATGCTGTATTATATTTTGTTTTGTTAAGTCTGTAGCTACTTTATTTTTTATCTGATCTTTACCATATTTGTTTAAAATGTTAAATACCCCCAGCCCCCCCCCCCCACCCCCCCACCCCACCCCACCTCCACCTCCAACCACCCATCCCGAGCGATCAAAGGCCATCCTAGCCCTGTTGTTTTTGCAATGTTTTAAAAGAAGAACTGATGGGAATTTATGTCGACACCCCTTGATATAAGAGCCGTTTTTGCCAGTAGAGCGTCCACAGGCCCTCCTGGACCTCTTGTTAATTACATATAACGTTAAGGTTAAACGTTTTCATTGTCAAGATTAAATGTGGCGGAAGGACTACAAACGATTTGGAACCAGTACGATAAAATACAACGTTGATATAAACGATTATTAAAAGCGTAAAATTAGTGAGGTAAAATACTAGAAGGGTGTTCCACGGAACACGTGGGTCGCCTGCCGTGTGCTTATTTCATCAAGTATAATCTAACTATAAGTTGGTAGACAGTGGGTGCAATACTTCATGAATTCTATTTAGCCGATTTTTTTTTTAATTGTTAAAGTTTATAAAAAGGGACATAACTTTGCAATGG